>PIJE02000088.1:156078-198578 GCA_002895965.2 Coryphaenoides rupestris
GCTGGGTTGGTGTGGTGGACCTGCCGGCATAAATATATTTATATTGAGCCTGGGAGACCTTCTAACACGTCACAAAAGCCACAACACTGAGCTTGTGGATGGTGAATTATGCATTGTTGCACATGAAATTGATAATCTATATTTAACCTTTAGCCCAACCGTATGCAGGCGCTCATTTACATGTGCAGGGGTAAACAAACAACGGTAAACGCCTTATTTTATTTGTCTCGTACCTCGTTACTCGCTTCCTCGTGCGCGCGGTTATAATAATTATAATCTAATAATTACAGTCATCATTATGATCACTAGGAGGGCAACAGCTTGCCCAGCCAACAGCCTCTACATATGCATTTTTATTTTAATTGCGTTCAACAAAGCGGACCTCCTTTGAATTCAGATGCGGGTCATCGTTGAGCAGGTAGGGGTGAGGGCGTCTTGCTCGGCGACGCCTCCAGCTAGACCGTGCACACGTACGGGGACGATGGAATCCCCAGAACCTCATGGCTGGCGGTCTCTACTTATACATACTTTATTGAAATGTGGATCTTTATATTATTGGACTTACAATTAAACACGAGACTTACAGGGGCGGGTAGACTTACGGTTACACGAGGAACTCGGCGACATAGCATGCAGGCACGCTCACTGTACTGTACTGTACTGTACTTTACTGTACTTATCATTTATCTTTATACTTTATCGTCACGTGTTGTTGCTGCTACTATCTACTCTTTACTCATTACTATTTTTATGCTTTATAAGAATTTTACTGTCCTACACGCAAACACTTTTACTCCATTTTGTAACCCAAGTATGCTGCTCTTACTTGTCACATTTAGCTTTTCACCGTACTTATTAGGGACTATATTACGAATTGTTCAAAGTTGTTTTAGAATTTATGGAAGACGACTGTTTAGAAGAATACTTTGTATGTACTTACTAGTGTTGTTTTAGAATGTACAGTATGTATAGAAGCATGTACTTGTTACATATGGCAATAAAGAAATGTGGAATCTCTGGAATCTTGCTCTCTGCTTGACTGTTTAATCCGACCTTTAATCTGATCATGCATCCAAGAGGAATGAATGAAAACCACATTATGTATTCTGTCGTGATCATGAACATCTGAAACCTGGTCCCTTGATCACCTTTATCTAATCCTCAGTTAGTTGTTGCGGATAACAAACTAACAAAACAATACGAGTTCCTGCATCTTGACGCCAGCAGAAGCCGTAGCTTATGAGCGCATTTTTGTGTGCTTTTGACTGAACCGCCAAGCAGGCCCAACGCGGCCTTCAAAGGGTTGATCTTCAAGAGGACTCTGGTCTGGTCGATGTTCTTTCATGAGCGGGTTGAAGTGGTTTGGAAAAGGTTTTGCCCGTCGGCTTCAGGTGAGTCGTGTCGTCGTCGTCGTCGTACGGCGCCCAACATAACACGCCTGCGCTTATCTCCTGGCACACAGACGGTAAGGTTAGCGCCGTCCCTGCGGCCGCAGACTTTTAACTTTTAACATTTCACCGCCGACGTGACTTTGCTGATGGCGTTTGGAGAGCGGTGTTGCAGGGCACCCGTCAACTCACCGTGTTTGTTGAGCTACTGAGCTTTGCCCGTAGTTTGACCGACGGTTTGTTCTTCAATGCAACTGGGCTGTGAACTTTGCATTTGTGGTTGAATGTATTGGTATTGGGGGCCCGCATATGCCTGTCATTTTAGAATTAGGTTTGGCCACCCTACATATCTTCACTGGCAAATTCAGCCGCCACATTTCTGTGTTTTGCTATTTATAATTTGCGTATTAATATCAACAATCTGTCGGAAGCTTTGTTCAAACATCACCACGACAGGCAAGTGAATTTACGACTTTCTAAGGAGATTAACTTACATTTACATTTACATTTAGGGGCATTTGGCAAACACTTTTATCCAAAGTGACTTACTAAGAGTACATTTGTTGAAAGAGAATATATTGCTGTGGTCCATAAAGATAAGAACAGAGCAGGTTTCAAGCATTCATAGTTGCAAGGCGAGACTGAGATGTTTTCACCGTTTATTGTGCTGTCAGGTTTCTCTGATGGTACTCGAACCGTCTTGGTGAGTTATTATTTTTATACGAAACTGATTTTTTTCAGTTTCTTCCGTCCAGTTATTAATGTACTTTTAATTAAGAATAAAAAAGTATGATCCAGTCTGGAGAATATGGGCATCGCTAAATGCTCTCTAGACAGTAGGGTTAGGGTTAGGGTTCCGCTTGGCGGTTCCACCAAGTTTCCTTCCAAATGTCTTTGTTACCATCGTTTTCTTCGACACCGTTTCTTAAAGTTGCGAAAGAAGAAATGCTAAATGAACAAAGAAAGACAGAAAGGAAGGAAGCAGTTTGCTACCGAAGCCCGTAGCGTCCCATACATCACCGAGGAAGCCACCGGGCGTGGCGGCGATCCGACCCGTACTCGGTCACGATGCGATTGTTTTGTCCGAGTCTATTAAGAAACGGGCTAAGCTCTGGCTGATAAATGACGCCCCTGCTGGTGGGAACCTGTCACTGCGCAGAGCGGGGAGGGAGCCGTCGGGAGGTGATTGTCTCCAACAAAGTTTTCCCCCGCGGTTGAATGTCGTCTCATTTCCTTTGTTCACTTTGTTTTTTGTCATTCTAAGCTTCCGTCCCTCCCGCCAGAGTTGTTGTTTAAATTTTTTTTAATCCGCCCACACTTCTTCTTCTCCTTCTTCTTCTTCTTCTTCTTCTTCTCCTTTCAATTCATCTCACGCCCTCCGAGGATGCGCTGGCTAGCTCCTGTGCTAACCGAGGCCCATTGATTTCCCCCCCCCCCGGCGTTGATTTATGGGCGGAGTGTGTGTGTGTATGTGTGTGTGTGTGTGTGTGTGTATGTGTGTGTGTGTGTGTGTGTGGGGGGGGGGGTCGTGGGGGGTGTGGGGGTCTTTAGGGGGGGCCTGCACTCTGACACCTTAATGGGAGAGTGGGAGGAGGGGGGCGGAGTTACTGTGTGAGACCCCCTGTCCGATTACACAAAGCCCATGGACCCACCCCCCCCGCCGCCCCCACACCCACCCTCGCTGGGCTGGAGCATGACATGACAGGTGACACCACACACAGGTGTGTGTGCATGTGTGGGGGCGTGTGTGTGCATGTGTGTGTGTGTATGTGTGTGTGCATGCATGCATGTGTGTGCATGTGTGTGCATGTCTGTGTGTGCGTGCATGTGTTCGTGCGTGTGTGTGTGCCTGTGTGGTGTGTGTCTGTATGTGTGTGTGCATGCATGTGTGTGTGTGCTTGTGTGCGTGCGCATGTGTGTGCATGTGGATGTGTGTGTGTGTGTGTGTGTCTGTGTGTGAGCATGCATGTGTCTGTGTGTGTGTGCATGTGTGTGCTTGTGTGCGTGCACATGTGTGTGCGTATGTGTGTCTGTGTGTGTGTGTGTGCATGTGTGTGCTTGTGTGTCCATACATGTGTGTGCGTATGTGCGTATGTGTGTGTCTGTGTGTGTGCATGTGTGTGCTTGTGTGTGTGTGCGTGTGTCACATAGGGTGGAAGTGCAGCCTCCTTGCCAGTGTGTGTTGTGTGTGTGTGTGTGTGTGTGTGTGTGTGTGACGTGTCGAGTCCTCCCTTGTGAAGCATTCCGCGACCCTTAAATGTCGTTAAATCTATTTATTAGTCGCCTACGAGCAACTTTATGTTCCTGCCAGAGCCGAGACTCCCTAATTGTGCATCTCTCTCTCTCTCTCTCTCTCTCTCTCTCTCTCTCTCTCTCTCTCTCTCTCTCTCTCTCTCTCGCTCTCTCTGTCTCTTGTTTCCTCTTCCATCACGCGCGCGGAGTCGACTATAGTTTAGTTCCAACTTGGTTTTTTTGTGCTTCGGCCGTAAAGACCTTTCCAGCAATTAATCACGCTCGCCTCACGTATCGACGAAAGTGCCGTTCCGATGATCGGCCCGATAGCATCGAGGCTCATTCTCAGGGCCCCCAGCGCGATGCATCAGCGACGGGCTCTCGGTACGCATGCGTCCGGGCGCCTAATGAACCCCCCGGGCGCGCTTTGCTCACGTTTGATTTTAACGACTTTAATGCCGATCATTCCCCAAGACGGCGGCCGGTCAAGACGAATGGCTCGGCTGCTTTTTGAGTGTAAACGATTCATCAGTTACTACATGGGGCCCCCGCATTGCACATACACCGCTGAGGAAATTGAGCCATTGTTGTCTATTTCTGTATTTATTGAATTATTTTTGTGGGTTTATTTGTGTTTTGTTTAAGTTGACTTTTTTATTAATTGAAGTTGTGAATCTGCCCAAAAAAATCTACATTTGAAAACTAAAAAACACTAAAAAGTGTCACCATTCAGAAATACTTGAATGCACGGGACAAACTTTTTATTCCCTTTTTGCAATAATGTCTATTAATAGTATATTGTATTATATAAGTATAATGAAACAGAGAGACAGTACAGACACTTGCTAACACCACACACAGAACCGTGGTGGTAATAATAATAATAATAATAATAATGACAATTTGTCAAGTTAACTTACGATTATGATTTTGCTTATGATTGCATTTTGCTAAAGATTAATGACTATTTGGGGGGACATGGCGCATGGTTGCCTTTGTTTCATATTTATATTTTGAGGTTATGGGGACATTTTGAGCATATGGGGGGGGGGGGGGTCCCAACATTATAATTATTATAATTATAATTACAGCTTTGCCCATAGGTTTCTATTGAGGACAGCACTTGTCAAATGGGGGTTTGTGTTCCCCTGGGGTTGCTTTGAAGGACTGCAGGGGCTGCTTGGAACATGAACATGTTTTTATATTGGTTATGATCAAGTGTACAATAATTCCACCTTAATAATAAAAAAAAATGACTGAATACCACCTTAATGCAATTTAGTACATCTGAGAGCACATCACTTCAACTTTAAAGGTGTCCTTCCTTTTTTATCTCAGAGGGTACATTAGTCCAAACTAGTTGGAGACCCCCTGCTGAGAGCCGTGCGTCGTGCGTCTCCATCAGGGTCCAGGGTGGTGGTGGTGGGGTGGTGAGGTGGTGTCACTGCAGCTGCCCACCCCTAGATCTCCACCTCCTATAAGACTTGCCCTCCCCTTCACTCCGCCTTCAGTCTCTCGGACCCGCGGTTCGGTCCTGCACGGTTCGGTTCGGTTCTGTCCTGCAACGCACCGGTCCTGCAACGCACCGGTCCTGCACGGTTCGGTTCGGTCCTGCAACGCACCGGTCCTGCACGGCTCGGTTCGGTTCTGTCCTGCACCGTTCGGTCCATATGCATTGTTTGGTTTCCTCCATGCATTTTCTTTCTTAAACCAACTCTTCTGGGATCCTAAGTCCAGGTATTGAAGAACCTCTTGTTGTTGTTGTTGTTGTTGTTGTTGTTGTTGTTTTTGGAGCTTTGCAACATTTGGATCAAAGGGGGACGGACGTCTTTGCGCGCCGCGCGTCTCGGATTTTACGCGCAGCTCAGAGATGCTGCAGCCGGCGGCGGCGGTCGTCGTGCGCTCCGGACACCACGTGAAGAAGGGCTGAACTCTCCCGCTCATCACAGCGAGAAGTGAAGAATCATCAGACATCAGAACAAAGTGTGGAGGAACCAGAGAGAGAGAGAGAGAGACCAGAGAGAGAGACACCAGAGAGAGACACCAGAGAGAGAGACACCAGAGAGAGAGAGACAGCGGTGGAGGGAGAGGAGGAGGAGGCGGAGAGACGGAGACATTTTGGAGAGACAGAACCGGTGCGTAAAGGTGGTGCGGCGGGTTGCGCGTAACGAGTGCGTTACCATTGCCCACCAACGTGGTCTTTGGAGCCGCCGGGGTGCTCTTAGCGTCCTTCAGCTGACCGGGAAGCTCACCAGCCGGCAACATTTCACCCAAAAGCAGACAACCGGAGCGGCCCCCCGCGGCGCTGACCCGCCTGGTCGGCCGGAGGAGGCGGCTGGTGGCGGCGGGGGTCCTGGGGGTCGCCATGGTGCTGCTGCTGGTCATCCTCATCCCGGTGCTGGTCAACTCCGCGGGCACCTCGGCGGCGGCGGCGGCGCACTACGAGATGCTGGGCACCTGCAGGATGGTGTGCGACCCGTACGGCACCAAGTCGCCCCTGCAGCCCGGCACCGCCACGGAGTCCCTGCCCACCTTCATCCAGGGTCCGAAGGGGGAGCCGGGGCGTCCTGGGAAGATGGGTGCCAAGGGGGCCCCCGGTGAGCCCGGACCGCCCGGCCCCCCCGGTCCGCCGGGGGACAGGGGGGAACCGGGGAGGCAGGGTCTACCGGGACCGGCGGGACCCAACGCGGGCGCCGGGGCCATCAGCGCGGCCACCTACAGCTCCGTGCCCAAGATCGCCTTTTACGCGGGGCTCAAGAAGCAACACGAGGGCTACGAGTTGCTCAAGTTCGACGACGTGGTGACCAACCTGGGGAACCACTACGACCCCGCCACGGGCAAGTTCACCTGCTCCATCCCCGGGATCTACTTCTTCACCTACCACGTCCTGATGCGGGGGGGAGACGGAACCAGCATGTGGGCCGACCTGTGCAAAAACAGCCAGGTAGGGAGAGGGGAGACGCACCCACACCCACACCCACAAATACACTGGATCTGCACTGGATCTGCACTGGATCTGCACCCACAAATACACTGGACCCGGACCCGGTGCGCCCCATTGCTCAGGTTATAGGGAAAATAAATAGGGTGTCCAATAACTCATCCATAACTTACTTTATAACCCAGTGGTCCAGGGTCCAGCATCCTCCAGACTCTAGAGCCTCAGTCACACATCTTCCTTTCTTTCTAGGCTACTGTACTGCACTGTACTGTACTGTACTGTACTGTACTGTACTGTACTGTACTGTACTGTACTGCACTGCACTGTACTGTACTGTACTATTATATCACAGTTTTTATTTGGAAAAAGAAACACAAATACAAATGTCACACTCAATCATTTTATATAGAAGAAATATGTAAATCAATGGGATTATGATAAGGAATATAATAGGCTACGACCACTAATAATACTACTACTAATAATAATAATAATAATAATAAATAAATAGGAACGACAACAATAATATTCATAGCAATATTAAGTGTGATATAATGATATGAATGCTAATTACTATTATTATACATGTTAAGGCTGCTGTTATTATAGTTATTATTATTATCATCGTATTAAAATCCCAGCAATGCCCATTCAAACACACACCCGCGCGCACACACACACACACACACACAGACACACACACACACACACACACACACACCCGCACACACACACACACACCACACACACACACACACACACACACACACACACACACACACACACACACACACACACACACACACACACACACAAACATACACCCACACACACACACACCACACACATACCCCCGCACACACACACACACACACACACACAAACATACACCCTCACACACCACACACAAACATACACACACACACACACTAATCCCAGATTGTCGCCTGTTCCCCCCCCCCCCCCCCCCCCCCCAGCCAGGCTCTGATCAGAGGCGACGCGGCGCGGCTTGTCAGACAGCCAAGATCCTAATCTGTAGCGCCACCCTCGTCCCCCGCCCCTCGGGGTCCGGGGGCCCCGTATACGCGGGTGTCGACTCTGAGGCAGCGGTTAGCCTCCCACGACCCACAGAAGCCAGCTCCGCCCAAGCGAGTCCTCGCCGCCGTCCTGTCACATCAGACACACCACACACACACACAAAACACACACACACCACACACCACACACACACACACACACACACACACACCACACACACACACACACACACACACACACACACACACACAACACAACACACTATAGGACCATGCCACATCCACGGGGGGCCCCCTGCCTGTGCCATCGGGCCCCTCCCCGCCGCGCCTGCTCGGGTCCTCCCCCCCCCCCCCCCCCCCCCCCACGGCCTGCTAGGGCCCCCGATCCGAAAAAAGTCCCCAACAAAAAAACATCGATTCACATCACAGCACACAAGAATATATAAATACGCAAATACAACGCGTTTAAAGGAATGTCTCGGACTGATGGATCATTTCTGTTGCACAATATGAATATTTAAAAACGGCAGTATGGGGCCGCTTGTGTATTTGTGGAGAAAGCACACACACGTTTCATTTTTGTACGTATATTATTATTATTATTATTATTTTTGTTATATTTCTTTGGTGACAAATATTCATTAAACATGCAAACATATTCCATGACCTTTTTTAATATCGTAGTAATATATTTCCGCACACCAAAGCCTGATGCCGAGTCGGGCCTAATTTTAGACCCGCGCCACCATTTGAATAAACAGATCAATCAGCCGCTGATTTACAGCCACGTACGCTTTTATTAATATTTTACTGAAGGCGCAGGCGGACATAATGAGAGCATTGGGCAAAAGGTGACTTCTAACTTGGTGATGAGTTTCGGGGTGTGATTCACATTCTTAAGCGTTTCATTTCGTCATCAGGAAAAAGCATGAACTCACCTTCATCATCATCATCATCATCATCAAGCCCCATGTCTGTGCGTCTGTCTGTGTGTGTGTGTGTGTGTGTGTACATCTGTGTGTGTGTGTGTGTGTTTGTGAGAGCCTGAGCTCACACTTAACTCTTAACTCATCAACTCACCGCTGAACTCACCACTTAGCTCTTAACTATCGCTTAACTCACCACCTAACTCACACTTAACTCACACCTAACTCACCACTTAACTCACCGCTGAACTCACCTCTTAACTCACCACCTCAACTCACCACTTAACTCACCGCTGAACTCTTAACTCACCGTTTAACTCACGGCTTAGGTCACCACTTAACTCACCGCCTAACTCACCACTTAACTCACCACCTAACTCACCACTTAACTCACCACCTAACTCACCACTTAACTCACCGCTGAACTCACCACTTAACTCTTAACTCACCGTTTTAACTCACGGCTTAGGTCACCACTTAACTCACCGCTTAGCGAGTCCCCTCAGCCAGACTCTGACTCTCACGCCGTCTGCTGTTGTTGTGTGTGTGTGTGTGTGTGTGTCGTCTCCACGCAGGTGCGAGCCAGCGCCATCGCCCAGGACGGCCGACCAGAACTACGACTACCGCGTTCCACCAAGCGCCGTGCTGCCACCTGGAGCCGGGCGACGCAGGTCTACAATTCTAAGCTGGACCGGACGGCAAGGCCCACGGCCGGCAACAACAACAAGTACAGCACCTTCTCCGGCTTCACGTCATCTACGGCCGTCTATGCGGATTTAGCGGCGCCGCCCGGGCCGCTCCTAGGGCCCCCGATGCTACTTTGGACCATTAACTCTCATAACCTTATCTAGACGCTCCCCAACCCCCTCCGCCGCCCCCCTCCTCCGCCCCCCCCCCCCCCCACCACACACACACACAACACACACATCCAAAAGCCAAATATCTCACCATCACACACACACACACACACACACACCTTTTGGTTAGAAACGCTTTAAAGTGAGAAGATGTTTGTTTGTGGAGGCGGGGGGGGGTTACGTGACGAGAACCTCAAAATTCCGTCTCGATTATTTTTTTTTTGGATGGAGTCCATGAAGGCCTTCCCTGAGCCCAACCTGAAGTCATTATCAGCGCACGACACCCACTCATACGCCAAGCACACATCCCACCCAAGGTAAGCTCTTTGCCTTGCCTGCTCCAGCCTTACACACACACACACGCACACAACACACACACACCAAACAGGCACACACACACACACACGGCAAGAGGCCCTGGTTCCAGACCTACAGCGACTTTGGCTTCTAGGCTGAAGGAGGATGTTGAACACTAGGGTGCGGTGGATTGGGACAACAGCTGTTAAACACACAACTTGATATTGTATATATCTAGTCTGTGTCTGAGAATGTCCCCCAGTCTGATCGATAATGTACTATAATTATAATAATATTATCCTAAAAAGAAAGAAAGAAGCTACTTCACAGTCACACAATTGATCAATTGAATCGCCGATCGATCAGCTGAGACGTGTGTGTGTGTGTGTGTTTTGATGCCGGGTCTGAACAGGGTCAACGGGGTCAACCCCAAATCCCGACCCGATATCCGTCGCTAAAACGGAGACGACGCACTCCGACGCACACGACTCACGAGAGAGATATGGTGAACGCTCCGACCCAAACCATCCGCAGTCCCCCTCCCCCGAAACAACCGCGCAAACCTCATCTCATGTATTTTATTTTCGTGATTCTGATGTTGGGCCTTGAGAGCTCGCCGGGTCATTTCAGTCCATTCTAGGGCTGGGCAATGCTTGTTTTAGGATTGTATTATTATTTTGTGTATTTGAAATGAAGACGCCGTCTCTCCATGCACATGTCTTGTGAGATTGACAAGAATATATATGACCTTGAGATGGCTCACCACAATGGAAGCTTAACTCCACTGCACAAAGTTAGTAGTGATGCATTTAATTAATAATATAAAGTATATAGCACAGAATTCACCATATTTTGCTTTGCGTTCGACTGTATATTGTCCTCCCTTAATCGTTCTATCAAAAGTTCCGTGTATCATCCGCAGAATTTGAATGTCTGGTGGGATGAAAAATATTATAAGAGCAGATAAATACATTGCTAAAGATAAATAAATACATGCATAAATCAATGCATTAACAGATCTAGCAAACATTGAACCCGCCACATTTTTCCTTGCCAGCATATATTCTTTTTTGTGTGCATTCTTTATTTATTTCTGGAGTAATAAACAGCGGCCTATGTGTCTGCAGGCTGTTGTCTCCATCCTGATAACAGTGTGATGTTACACACTGTGCAGCGGTGGTGTATCAATGTACAATAATCCCACGCATAGTTTATGACGACGATTGTGGAACGGAATGGAACATTTGCTGGACATCTATGTGTAAATATTGTAGTGATATTATTATATTATTACGACGGTCGCCAAAATTCCTCCTTGATGTACAACATGTTGCAAATAGCACAACGAGAAACTGTTATGATATAGACTATTATTCAATGGGACGTTTATGCATTACTCACCCAAATGTCTTGACAGCGAATTGTTTCCAGTGAGTAAACATGTGATGGACCTGTGTGTGTGTGTGCGTGCGTGTGTGTGTGTGTGTGCACGTGCGTGTCAGGCGTGTGTGTGTGTGTGTGTGTGTGTGTGTGTGTGGCATCGATGAGGAACGTGCACGTTGTTTTTGTGTGTGTGTGTACGTGCGTGTTTGTGTGTGCGAGAGAGAGAGAGAGGGAGAGGAAAGAGAGAGTCAGGGATAGGAAAGAGTGAGAGTGAGAGAGATGGGAAGTTAGACATGGAAGATGGATCCAGGTCGGAACGCTTGGAAACAGAAGACGCATTAAGGACTGCAGGAGGTCCCAGACGGTTTTTAGAGGACAAGAAGAAACCCCTAAAGTGTCACGCTTTACAGTTGTAAAAAAAAGAACACAAATGAGCCAAAACCAAGGACGACCACAAAAGGAAGACGGCAATAATTCAGAGCTTAAATCGCCTCCATCACGTTTCTCCATATTAGTTTCAGGTGCTTTCGGGGACGATGCCTCGCACCCCACCCCACCCCACCGGACCCCCTCCACCGCCTCCACCACCACTTAACTTGCTGCGGAACCCCATGAGGAACAAGGATCCATACATTCATCCGTACACACACACACACACGCACACACACACACACACACACACACACACACACACACACACACACACACACACACACACACACAGGGGAGCCCTCTGCCCTGCCTGGCCCAGCGCACAGAGGAGGAGCCCTTCTACCCTCTCCCTCTCTCCCTCCATCTCCCTCCCTCCCTCTCTATCCCTCTCTCTCCCTCCCTCTCTCTCCCTCCCTCTCTCTCCCTCCCTCCCTCTCTCCCTCCCTCCCCTGATCCGGCTCCTCTGGGCTGGGAGGGAGCGAGGGAGGGGACATCTGGAGCACATTAGAGGACTGAGGACATTGGATCTCCCCAGAGCGGCCTGCTGGATGGGTGGCCCGCCTTTCAGCAGCAGTACTACCTGATTGATAGAGCCCCCCCCCCCCACACACACTCCCCACAGCCCCCCACACCCCCATCGCCCAACACAACCACCCTCCACACACACACACACACACACACACGCACACACACACACACACACACACACACTTCACGCTAACGCGCAGATGTCCGCGGCCGTTATTGCTGCTACCGCGCCACGGGAGCGACATTTAAAAAGAGCCCTGGTCATATTTGGTGAAACCCACCGTGTATATATAACATCCGTGTATATTTACAGTGTGTGTTAGTGTGTGTATATATGTGTGTGTGTGTTAGTGTGTGTATATATGTGTGTGTGTGGGTGGGGGGTCATAGGGTGGTGTTTCGGCGGGTAAAAGCCCTACATGTGCGCGGCGCAGTTAAAAGAAAATCCGTGTAGGTCTGGTGCCGGGCCGTGCTTCCGTGCACTCTGCTCTCCGGGCCACATTAGTGAAGTTAAACGTACAAATAAATACGCCGACTGCCCACCGACCAGCTGAACCCTGATACTATAAACCGAGGAGGAGCGGGACGAGGCGGAGTCAAGAGTTAATTTGGCGCTCACCATACACCGCGGCCTTAAGAACCATTTAGCAAAAATAATACGAAAAGAAAACCTTAAAAAAGTTGGAGCCAATGTGATCGATAAACGCAAGCAAGTGAAATGTGTGTGCGCTGATCCCGTCGGCCGGAGAAGTCAGCGCGCGTGGCAGTCTGATGGAAAAAAAACTCCAGACAACAGAGTGCACATCTAAGCGCCATATTGTTTCCCAATAACTCTTAAGAAAGGCGCCGTATTTTTATAACTATATATAAATGTACATCATTATAAAAAAAATACATTCTCTGTTGAGCCAGCGAGTCGTGTGGCGGCGGGAGGAAGGAGGAGAGGTACTTTTTGGGGACCCTAAAAAGAGTAAAGTTCAAAGGATCCTCACATTTCAAGTAAATTACCTCGGCTGATTTGCCATTTTAAATAAATTGCAACGTTTGGCCAAAATTTGCAATTCACAGGCGGCCGTCCCCTCGGTCACGCAGGAGAGGTTAATCCATATTTTGCATTTCACTGTAAGATGGAAGTGGAGAGCGCAAAAGAAAGAGAAAAAAAATGAAAAGAGGGAAGATAGGTGACTCCTTGCCAGGAGATGAGGAGGCGGGCGGTGGGGGTGGGTGGTGGGGGGGGGGGGAGCAGGAAATAGATTGAGAGAAAAGGGGGAGAGAGAGAGAGAGAGAGAGAGAGAGAGAGAGAGAGAGAGAGAGAGAGAGGGAAAGAAGCAGGCGTCATTTAGAGTAAATGGCATCCAGAAACCCTCTCCAATTATCTTTGCCTGCCATGCCACTGAGACTGACTTAATTAAAATGACTTGATAGGGAGGGGACGGGCGAGCGAGGCAGAGACAGACAGAGAGAGAGAGAGAGAGAGAGAGAGAGGGAGGGGGGGGGGGGGGCGAGTCAGAGAGAGAGGCAGAGAGAGCATTGAGGAGGAGAGCGGGTGAGAGAGAGCGATAGAGAGACAGAGAGACAGACAGAGCGAGGGAGGCAGACGGAGAGCGAGCAGCCAGCGACTGAGGGGGCAGGCGGGCGACATATCTGCACGCGAACACAAAGCCGGCGCGATGCTCAAGCCGCCGGCCACTTTTCCCTTTTCAATCCCGACTTCAAAAGAGAATAAAGAAATAACAATTTTTATAGGGGGGGGGGGGGGGGGGGGGGCGGGGGTGGGGAGCAAAAATGAAAATGAAAGTTGACTTGCCGTTCGGAGCCATGTAATTGCGGCATTTAATTTTCTTCTTTAAAAAATCATTGTCAGAACGCATTTATAGACAAGGAAGGGGAAATAGGAACGTATGGAACGGAGAATAGAACAACGTTCTTTTTTTTAAATTATTATTCTTGCCTGAACCGCCAACCTTATAATTCCTGTGCCTTTCTCTGTGAACACCTCGAACGGTAACCTTTTTCACATGAGGTCCGTTACTATGGAAACAACGTCCACAGCCCCAACCGTGTTCGGCTGTCTCTGCTCGTCGGGATAGCGAAAGAGAAAGGAAGAAGAAGAAGAAAAAAAAAAATGTCTTGGCTTGAAAGTTCAATTTGAAACGTTTCCATTTGAGTTTTACGACCGCAATTCTGCCGTTGTGTTCGCGCGCTCAAATTGTGCTGAACGCATCAGAGAATTTGTTCACTCAAAAAACAAACATTTTATTTTTTTTGGGGGGCAAATTGTGTTCATTACTTGGGGATGTGAAGTAATGTAGACAAATAGCAAATGTGTTTTTTTTATATATAAAATTTTAGTCTGATAATGTACTGCAAACATTGGTTTTGAAGATGTTATAAAGAAGTAATTTCTCTTAAAACAATATAGCATAAAATCTATCGTAACAACATAGTAAATAGGCAACTAATATTGCCTATGTGTCTTTGTACCTTTGTACCTTTTTGCCATTTATAGACATTTTATCCAAAATGCCTTCTTATAGTGCATTTATTCCTTCAGTCATGATTGCTCAAGCATCTTGCTTCAGGATGCCTGCGTGGACACATTGGGGTTCGAACCCGGGACTTTTGCCTGGGTGGCACAAAAAAAAACCCCAAGCTAAATTACCATGAGTCAAGACAAATCTTACTGAACATAAAACTTCACTGAGAACTTAAAAACATCTCTAGCGTAGCATATCCTCATCAACTAACAACCTCTAACAGCTCATACATACATAACTCAGCAACACCTCATAATATACCTGCCACCTTGAAACGTTCAAACTCTGCCAAGTAATGAAAGTCCTTTGAACGGGAAAAAGAAAAAGAAGGTGAATAATTTTTTTTCTTGCACAAAAGTACGATATGTAAATGACAACGAGGAGACTTGTGAGAGTAATCCTAATACTTGAATGTTGAATTTAACAAGTGGGAGTTGGATTTTGTTTTGGGAAAAAAAAATAATGACCACCCACTGATTATCAACTGTAATATATTTAAAAGATGCAATTATATGACTAATTTAAATGCTTTTCAAGAGCTTCTGAGGTCCGGAGGTAAAACGGGCGGGAGAGAGACAGAGATAAGGAGAGAGTGACAGAGAGAGAGAGAGATGGAGAATAAAAGACGGACAGGGAGAGAGACAGAGAGAGAAAAAGAGAGTGAGAGTGACAGAGCGACAGAGAGAGGGAGAAAGACACATAGATAGATAGAGGAGAGAGAGAGAGAGAGAGAGAGAGAGAGAGAGAGAGAGAGAGAGAGAGAGAGAGAGAGAGAGAGAGGGAGAGGGAGAGGGAAAGGGAGGGAGAGAGACAGACAGAGATAGAGAGAGAGAGAGAGACAGAAGAGGCAGAGAGAGAGGAGAGACAGAAGACAGAAGAGAGAGACAGAGACAGACAGAGAGAGAGACAGAGAAGACAGAGAGAGCAGAGAGAGAGAGAGAGAGAGAGAGACAGAGAGAGACAGAGAGAGACAGAGAGAGACAGAGAGAGAGAAGAGAGAGAGACAGAGAGACAGAGAGAGAGAGACAGAGAGACAGAGAGACAGAGAGAAGAGAGACAGAGAGAGAGAGAGAGAGGAATGGCTTAGCATGACAAGTTGTGTTTTCATGGGACCAGTGCCAAGTATCTACACATATCTTCTCTGCCCCCCCCCCCTCCCCCCTCTTCCAATTCCTCCCGTTTCCTCCCATCTTTTCCGTCCAATGGGGCCCCCTTCTTCATCCTTCTAACAGAATCCTCTCTTTCTCCCTCGCTCTCGCTCTCTCTCTCTCTCTCTCTCTCTCTCTCTCTCTCTCTCTCTCTCTCTCCTCGCTCTCTCGCTCTCTTTATGTCCCTGTGTCTCTTTCCCTTTAGCCCTATACTCTCATGCTTACCTCTGGTCTCTCTTCTCATGGTCTTACAACCCCTACCCCCACCCCCCACCCCCCCCGACATACAGACCCCCTCCCCACCACCACCACCACCACCACCACCACCAAGACCCAGGCCTCCCAATGTTCAAGTCTTTATGGTTAAAGGTCCGCGCATTCTCCACAGAGAGAAAGAGGCAGAGAGAGACTGCCAGAGAGATGAAGAAAGAGAGAGAGAGAGAGATGAGAGAGAGAGAGAGAGAGACACACACACACACACACACACACACACACACACACACACACACACACAGAAAGAAGAGGACACTCGGAGGAGGGAAGTCGGAAGGAAGGATTCGGGGGTGAAAGAGTGGGAAGATGTTGGAAAAGAGAGAGAGGGGGGGGGACAACTCCAGACAGTAGAAGGGGATGGAAAACAGAGAGGAGAGACAGACAGACAAGACAGACAGACAGACAGACAGACAGACAGACAGACAGAAAGAGGGGAATAAGGAGGGAGGGATGGGGCGGAGGGGGAGGAGTGAGGGATGGGGAGGGGGGAGAGGAGGAGGAGGAGGGGGAGGAGGGGAGGAGGAGGGGGAGGGGAGGGGGTGTCGTCTCCCTCTCTCTCTCTCTCTCTCTCTCTCCCTCCACTCTTGGCCCCGGCACGGTGCTTCTCACTAGCCAGATTGTTCTCCCCAGACAGAATCCCGTTCCGGTTGCCAGGGAGACCGCCATACCAGGGCTCTGACCCAGGAGGTTTGGGACTGTTTTTCTCCCACCCATAGCCCCCCCCCCCTCCCCTCAGTGGGGGAGACAGAGAGAGAGAGAGAGAGAGAGAGAGAGAGAGAGAGAGAGAGAGAGAGAGAGAGAGAGAGAGAGAGAGAGAGAGAGAGAGAGAGAGAGGGGGAGAGAGAGAGAGGGATGGCAGCTGTAGGACAGCTGTTACTGTCTGAGCGCCGGAGCCACAGAAAACAAAACAAAACCAAAGGGCCGAAGCAGCAGGGCTCGCCACGGCCGCCGGCCAGGGGTTCTGGAGGGGAGGCGAGATTACAAAAACACATCAGCTCCCAACGTCCTCCTCGTCTGACTCGGCGTTCGAGGTGAAGCGTTCTCGCTAAGTGCAAAACAACCGCATTCCATCGGGGGTCCCTCCGGTTTTTAACAAACTGCCCCACTGTCCGCAGCGGACTTTAAGTGATTAAGTTACGGATTTTCCCCTCACATTCCCAAAAGATTTTTTTTTTGGCAGGGGGGGGGGAAACAAAAAAAGTGTCCGTTGCCCTCAGCATGGCTAATTTGGAATCAAAGATAATGGTTTCTTAAGCTAGGCCGGGATAAGCTAGGCAGGGACCCACGGTGGAACTCGGGGACCAGTTCAGTTCCCCGTAAGACAACTTGTAAAACTGCTTATTTTTTTTTTTTAAATGCTTTTTTTTCAATGCCCTCGTATTGAGAAGCCAAAAGGGCCACGCACCATATTAGCGTTAAGGTGCCGTGGCACAATAAAATATCCGGCCAGGAGATCTCCAAGCCCAAAGCAGCACACAATAAAACTGTTCCAATGGAGCGAAACCATTCCTCCGAGTTGGATGGACAGATTTTCCATGTGTATCAAAGGGGTCAATAGGTCCTCGCTGGAACATCAACTCTCTGCGCGGTAGTTTCCCTAATACCCCGGGAAAGCTGTGGTCACGTACTGCACATTTATCGCATTTATGAAGTAGGCTACATACACTCCTGCGCACAATTATGGAAATAGACATAGCAAACATATGCGCGTCAACACGTCCGCCCCTCATTCTCGTATATTGGACACTTTCCGACGGGTTTTCCGGGAGATCTCGTCGACAATCGAACGCTTTCTAGCCCCATGTCTGAAAGCCATTTAGTCAATCCCTGCTTGGAAATAAGTGTGAAAAATGTGGGAGGAATTGGACGTCTAACTCGCTTTACCGGCAGAGGATTCGAATCTGCAGCCGCCTGATTCACATTGACTGTTGCTAAAAATAGCCACGGCTCGTCGCTAACCGTGTAACCAAACTAATGGTGCACGGGTTCAAAATGTACCTTTTCACTGAAGAGCTTTGCGTCGTTTTTTTTGCCCATTCCTTCAAAAAGGAACAAGGGGCTCCATTGTTTTAAGTCGCCACCGCGCAGAACAACAGCCACAACCCCCTCGTTAGAAAAGCAACCATTTAGCTTCTCCTGTCTTAATTTTTCCCTCCATCTGTTTTGTTTTTCCTTCCATCCACTTCCTTTTTGATGAGCCGGGGACTCCCCCCCTCCTCCCACCTTTCTGAACCCGCCCCTTCGCCCCCTTCCACCCCCACCCCCCTCCCGACCCCCCCCACCCCCGCCCCCCCCCAAAAAAATCCCTTAGCTCTTAATGAAGTCGGGCTCCGAGCCCCTCGGCCTCACCTCATTTAGCACGATTGTCTGGCGGCCATTAGCACGGAGACAATTACAGCCACGCAACAAGAGTAATGCCGACAGGGACCCTGAGAAATGCGAATAAATAAATATTAATATTACTTGTATATGTGCGTGTATATATAGAAGCGAATAAAATATACATACATATACATGCTGGAGCGTACAATTAGTCCTCTTTCAGCCACACATTTTCTAAGAAGTTATTATAATGCCCCTTATATATATATACAGTATAGACAGTATAATATGAGGGTTAGTCATTCCTCTATTTCACAGCCGAATCAGGGGTGAAATAAATTCTGATTTCAGTCCAACACTAATATCTGCGTGACTAAACTTTTGACTAAACTGCCGCTGTGATACGTACTCGGAAAAGTATAAATTACTTTTGGCAATGATTTTAACTGGTGGTCCACTGTGAAAACTAAACTAAAATGGCAGCCTTTCCTACTTCCCTAAGAGCACGATCTGTTGTCAACGTTTTCAAGCCGCAGTAAAAATAAAGAGGAATCTCACATGCGTATGTCCGTATATATATATATACTATGTTGAAGTATCGGCATTTCAAATTGGTGTATTTCTCCAGAGAGGTTCTGTTTTAAACAATCCAGTATGTCACCGTCAGCTCGTTTGTATGTACGATTCTGGAAGACACAAGATGAGCCTGGCGGAGTTTGCACGGCTAGCACAAAATAAGAAGCGATAACCGAGTTAGCTCGTTGTCACTTCGTCCAGCCGATGAAGCCACAGCTAAACTATTTAACAGATCTCTGTGTCTCACCAACGCCAAGTGTTTGGGCAGGCGCCAGATTGCCAATGCGTGTCAGCACCACCCCCCCACCCCCACCCCCCCCCTCACACCTCAATGCAACCACCGAGCACGCATCGACTCAGACCCACCCATGCTCACCCTCACCCACTGCTCCACCCGGCCTCTCTCTCTCTCTCTCTAAACCCAACCCAACCCAAAGCCCCCTTTCACCATCCACCCTCCCATGTATGGGCCTGGACGGCCAGGAACATGGGGGCCTCCTGAGGTCGAATACAATGTGCGTGTGTGTGTGTGTGTGTGTGTGTGTGTGTGTGAGGCAGGGGGAGGGTTGTTGGGAGGGAGGGAGGGAGGGATGGATGGATAAATGTGGGAAGGAGCCAGCATTGAATTTACTAAAAGAGAGCGAGAGAGTGACAGTGAGAACGAGAGAGCGAGAGAGAGAGAGAGAGAGAGAGAGAGAGAGAGAGAGAGAGAGAAGGAGAGTGAGCGAGATGGAGAGAGAGAGAGCGAGAGAGACAGCGAGTATAACTGAGAGTAAGAGAGTCAGAGAGAGAGAGAGAGTATATTGGATCTGTGAGGTCGGAGAGGAACCACGCGGCGGGCCTGGCACCGATCTCCCCGTGTCCGACAGAGGAAGCAGCCGGCGGCAGTCCAACAATAGCGGCGGTCAGCCTGGTCCCAGGGGTCAGCGCCACAATAGCAGGACAAACGCACACCCCCCCCGCCCCCCCACCCTAACCCACCCGCCCGCGCTCGTCGTCAACAAAAACAGCCACTTTGGATGCTCTTTGTAACGTCGACGCGTAAAAGGGGGGCTTCGAAGATTTTTTTTACAGACAGGCATAATGCTTTCTTCTTCTTCTTGTGGGGTCTTTGGCTCAGGATCACTTCCCAAGGGCTCGCCACGGCCGCCGGCCAGGGGTTCTGGAGGGGAGGCGAGATTACAAAAACACATTCAGCTCCAACGTCCTCCTCGTCTGACTCGGCGTTCGAGTGAAGCGTTCTCGCTAAGTTGCAAAACACGCATTCCATCGGGGTGCCCTCGGGTTTTTACAAAACTTGCCCCACTGTCCGCAGCGGACTTTAAGTGATTAAGTTACGGATTTTCCCCTCACATTCCCAAAAGTTTTTTTTTTGGCAGGGGGGGGAAACAAAAAAAGTGTCCGTTGCCCTCAGCATGGGCTAATTTGGGAATCAAAGATAATGTTTCTTAAGCTAGGCCGGGATAAGCTAGGCAGGGACCCACGGTGGAACTCAGGGGACCAGTTCAGTTCCCCGTAAGACAACTTGTAACAACCAAAATTCTTTTTTTTCAATGGCCTCGTATTGAGAAGCCAAAAGGGCCACGCACCATATTAGCGTTAAGGTGCCGTGGCACAATAAAATATCCGGCAGGAGATCTCACAGCCCAAAGCAGCACACAATAAAACTTTCCAATGGAGCGCGAAAACATTCCTCCGAGTTGGCTGGCCAGATTTTCCATGTGTATCAAAGGGGTCAATAGGTCCTCGCTGGAACATCAACTCTCTGCGCGGTAGTTTCCCTAATACCGGGGAAAGCTGTTGGTCACGTACTGCACATTTATCGCATTTATGAAGTGTCTACATACACTCCTGTGCACAATTATGGAAATAGACATGCAAACATATGCGCGTCAACACGTCCGCCCCTCATTTCTCGTATATTGGACACTTTCGACGGGTTTTCCGGGAGATCTCGTCGAGAATCGAACGCTTTCTAGCCCCATGTCTGAAAAGCCATTTAGTCAATCCCTGCTTGGAAATAAGTGTGAAAAATGTGGGAGGAATTGGACGTCTAACTCGCTTTACCGGCAGAGGTTCGAATCTGCAGCCGCCTGATTCACATTGGGCTGTGCTAAAAATAGCCACGGCTCGTCGCTCGGCAAACCGTGTAACCAAACTGAATGGTGCACGGGTTCCAAAATGTACCTTTTCACTGAAGAGCTTTGCGTCGTTTTTTTTGCCCATTCCTTCAAAAAGGAACAAGGGGCTCCATTGTTTTAAGTCGCCACCGCGCAGAACAACAGCCACAACCCCCTCGTTAGAAAAGCAACCATTTAGCTTCTCCTGTCTTAATTTTTCCCTCCATCTGTTTTGTTTTTCCTTCCATCCACTTCCTTTTTGATGAGCCGGGGACTCCCCCCCCTCCTCCCACCTTTCTGAACCCCGCCCCTTCGCCCCCTTCCACCCCCACCCCCCTCCCGACACCCCCCGTCCCCCACCCACCATGCCCCCACCCCCCCCCCCAAAAAAAATCCCATTAGCTCTTAATGAAGTCGGGCTCCGAGCCCCTCGGCCTCACCTCATTTAGCACGATTGTCTGGCGGCCATTAGCACGGAGACAATTACAGCCACGCAACAAGAGTAATGCCGACAGGGACCCTGAGAAATGCGAATAAATAAATATTAATATTACTTGTATATGTGCGTGTATATATAGAAGCGAATAAAATATACATACATATACATGCTGGAGCGTACAATTAGTCCTCTTTCAGCCACACATTTTCTAAGAAGTTTATTATAATGCCCCTTATATATATATACAGTATAGACAGTATATATGAGGGTTAGTCATTCCTCTATTTCACAGCCGAATCAGGGGTGAAATAAATTCTGATTTCAGTCCAACACTAATATCTGCGTGACTAAACTTTTGACTAAACTGCCGCTGTGATACGTACTCGGAAAAGTATAAATTACTTTTGGCAATGATTTTAACTGGTGGTCCACTGTGAAAACTAAACTAAAAATGGCAGCCTTTACTACTTCCCTAAGAGCACGATCTGTTGTCACGTTTTCAGCCGCAGTAAAAATAAAGAGGAATCTCTCATGCGTATGTACAGTATATATATATATACTATGTTGAAGTATCGCCATTCAAATTGCGTGTATTTCTCCAGAGAGGTTCTGTTTTAAACAATCCAGTATGTCACAGTCAGGCTCGTTTGTATGTACGATCTGGAAGACACAAGATGAGCCTGGCGGAGTTTGCACGCCTAGCACAAAATAAGAGCGATAACCGAGTTAGCTCGTTTGTCACTCGTCCAGCCGATGAAGCCACGGCTAAACTATTTAACAGATCTCTGTGTCTCACCAACGCCAAGTGTTTGGGCAGGCGCCAGATTGCCAATGCGTGTCAGCACCACCCCCCCACCCCCACCCCCCCCCTCACACCTCAATGCAACCACCGAGCACGCATCGACTCAGACCCACCCATGCTCACCCTCACCCACTGCTCCACCCGGCCTCTCTCTCTCTCTCTCTCTCTCTCCCTCTCTCTCTCTCTCTCCCCTCCCCTCCCACCCGAAGCCCAGAGAGACAGGTGGCGGAAACCCAATCGGCTGGTGGCCTTCATGGAGGAAGCACTTCCATCATAGACGGGCACGCTGCCCAAATACTACACCCCCGCCCCCCCCTACCGCCCCCAAGCCCCGCCCCCCGCCCGCCCACACACACACACACACACACACACACCTCCCCATCCCAGCCTAAACCCAACCCAACCCAAAGCCCCCTTTCACCATCCACCCTCCCATGTATGGGCCTGGACGGCCAGGAACATGGGGGCCTCCTGAGGTCGAATACAATGTGCGTGTGTGTGTGTTGTGTGTTGGTGTGTGTGAGGCAGGGGGAGGGTTGTTGGGAGGGAGGGAGGGAGGGATGGATGGATAAATGTGGGAAGGAGCCAGCATTGAATTTACTAAAAGAGAGCGAGAGAGTGACAGTGAGAACGAGAGTGCGAGAGGAGAGAGAAGAGAGAGAGAGAGAGACGAGAGAGAGCAAGAAGGAGAGTGAGCGAGATGGAGAGAGAGAGAGCGAGAGAGACAGCGAGTATAACTGAGAGTAAGAGAGTCAGAGAGAGAGAGAGAGTATATTGGATCTGTGAGGTCGGAGAGGAACCACGCGGCGGGCCTGGCACCGATCTCCCCGTGTCCGACAGAGGAAGCAGCCGGCGGCAGTCCAACAATAGCGGCGGTCAGCCTGGTCCCAAGGGTCAGCGCCACAATAGCAGGACAAACGCACACCCCCCCGCCCCCCACCCTAACCCACCCCGCCCGCGCTCGTCGTCAACAAAAACAGCCACTTTGGATGCTCTTTGTAACGTCGACGCGTAAAAGGGGGGCTTCGAAGATTTTTTTTACAGACAGGCATAATGCTTTCTTCTTCTTCTTGTGGGGTCTTTGGCTCAGGATCACTTCCCCGGCTCAGAAAGACCAGACCAGACTAGACGAGACAGGAAGTACGTCGTGCCGATGTATTCCTTAATCACACTTCACTTCACACTGTGGAGGTGGCTGTTTTCTTCCCTGCCACTGTTCTCTATTTAAAATCATAACAGCCACAAAATGCAATGGAGGCGTCGGGAGGTGAATGCAATGGAATGAACCCCCCCCCCCTCCCCCACCCCCCCCGGTCCCCCCTCAACCAACCCCCCCACCGGCCCACCGGCCCACCCGCCCACCTTCCTCCTCACCCCGACGACCTCCTCCTCCTCCTCCTCCTCCTCCGCCGTGCCACCCGACGCGGTGCTGGAAGCGCCGGGGGCCATCAGACATGCAGCGGAGCGGTTTGCCGCGAAATTGGAAGCGACGATCAACAGAAACATAAGCCCCCCTTGACCCATCGCGGCGATAACCCGGCGTACCGGGGTCCCCGCTAATGAAAATGTCTCGTGTAAAATAGGTCCGCCAGCGATTGCGGCCGCAGCACCTGAAGTAAGAGAGAGAGAGACAGCGAGAGCGCGAGAGAGAGAGAGAGAGAGAGAGTGAAAGGGGGTACATAGCATTAAGCTAGGTAGGTGTCTTTTTAAGTGCATGGGGCTGGTGGGGGGGGGGCGGGGGGGGGGGGCGGTGGACTGCGGGGGTCTCCAACCGAGAGGATATTTAATTAGTGAAATCACATTACGGCTAACAAAATTACACGTAAACCTATCCTTGGCGGGGACTCTGGATGTGCGGCAGGAATTTTCGGGAGCGGCCGCCAGCGAGGAGTGGCGGGAGGGGAGCGCAACACGGAGCGTCGCTATCGACGCCGTCGCCAGACATTAGGATGAGACCACCGAGGCTAGGAACTTTTTTACTTGGACGGATTCGATGCTGTGAAATAGCGATCGGGGGGGGGTTCCCAAGTACAGCGCTACTAGACGCAGCCAGAACTCGAAAAACCGTAACATCTACAGACAGTCCCTTGCAATCAGATTAGCAGTTTTACAGAGCTGTAGGATTTTGCGGTTTTAGTCCAAAGTGATCTTAACTTCCTCAATTCACAGACGGCCATGTTTGCTTTCACGTGAAAAAGATGTGAACATCGAAAGAAAAGTTGAAACATGGTCCATCTAGCACTGATGCATTAACTAAAGGCTTTCCCCGTCTAAGGTTTCATCGTTGGAAAAGATGGAATAAAACAGAGTCGTCTGCTTTTCATATTACACGCATGGTTTTCTCATTGCTTTTCGTTATTGTTTTGTTTTCAAGTTTTGGTTCATTTTTTTTCCCAGATTTATTCAGCAAACCATGTGAAACAAGTTCACGTTTTAGTTAACAGGCGAGATAGCATCTCTTTAGAAGCTGTCAGAAAACAGGTCTTCCTCCGAACAGGCTCAAATCACACGGTCAATGTGCCAACAGATATACTGTAGATATATACAGTATATATATATTTAGTCGACGCACTCTGGTCAGGTATAATTGAAAGGGTGTCTGCTATGCTTCATTTACTTGATTGTTTTAACATATTTACTGTGAAGGGTTTATTATGAACCATGAGTTGTAATAGGGCTAATCCCTACGCTCACAGCTGTCAGCGGACGTGAGGAGGAGGAAACCTGCGGAGAGGCTGTGGACGCGGAGTTTGGGGCTGTCGAATAAAACCATCAACACCTCCGGTCGGCTAAACCCACACACACACACGCACGCGCGCACGCACACACACACACACACACAAACGCACGCATGCACACACACACGTTATCAGAACCTCAGAACGGTCGACTGTGTTGCGAAGCGCAGTAGTATTCTCTAAATTGAGTTGCACCTCAGAAGAATCTACATCGTTCGCTTTAACAGCAGCTCGTTACAGTACCCCCTACACACACACACACACGCACACACCACACACACACACACACACACACAAAACACCACACACACACACACCGAGCTCCCTCGTACGAGGCCGCTCTTACACAGGGCGCTAGAGCGTTCAACAGTGAACCTACACAGTAATAACCGCAGTTGGCAAACAGCAAAAAACAAAAAAAAAGTCACTGGCTTGAACAGACAGCGGAATAGATCATTTAGGGCACGCGTCAGGAAGATGCTTTTGGGTCGCTCGGCCTTTTTTTTCTTTTCTTTTTCTCCTTGAAATGATTATTTGGTTTTGGCAGACTTGGCTGCGTCGCAACGGGGAATGTGAAATCAATAAACATGAGTCGAGCGCGGATCGGGTTTATAGCGCGAGTTACATTTGATTGTCTGCTCCTAAATTAATTCACACACTGATGTTGGTGACTAAAGAACCATTATCTCCGCAAGATGTACCAAGAGAGGGTGCAACAAGGCAAAATGAATTTGTTCACACGTGCGCGCACACACACACACACACACACACACACACACACAGAGACACACACACACACATGCACGACTAAGTACTACTTCTGTGGTTGGTTGAGCAGCTTGGCTTGGTAATGACACACACAAACACATTAAGTAGAAAAAGGGGCTTTTTCCGTTTCATATAAAGGTGGCAGGAGACTCACGGTTGCGTTTTTTGCCCACAGCGATACAGGAGCGTCGGCCGTAGGTTCTCCTCCTCGGAATGATCCGTCACACGGCTTTCCACGTAAAGCCTGTTAAGAGACGAGCACCGAGCATCTCAACAACAAGCCACACTTATCATAATGACATTTCAATGACAGCGCATCCAGACAAGGCCGGGCTAATTACAACAGGTAACGGTTTCTTAACTCAGAAACAGCGTATTATCGAGACAAAATAAACTTTTTTCGTCAAGAAATTATTATTTTCCACACGTGGTCAACAAAAGTCGCGCACAAAAAAAGCGTGAATTCCCGGGAATGTAGTTTTAAATTGCTTTAAACGGGTGCACGTTTCGCCCGGCCCTGACCCAGCCACCCCGAAGTGTAAAACGGGAGGAAGACCGCACCACGGTGGCGCACATGTGAAAGATTTAAGTTCAATCAACCATTGAGCAGCAGACACCTGATCTCTCGCTCAGACCTCCCCTCGACCAGTGGGGAGTGTGGCGAGGGCCTCACGGTGGGGCTAGCCGGCTCCAGCTACCCGCTAACAGAGAGCCTCTCAGGGCTTGGTGTTTACCCAGCCGGGCATGAAGCCCCGGGGAGAGCTGTATGTGGTGGGTAGCTGTATAGCTCGGCGGCGGTATAGGTGTTAGGCTACTTAGCGGGGGAACAAGGAGAACGGGGGGAGTGGATTGGAAAAGAGAGTTGTGACGATTTGTTTTAACCAGGAAGACAGAATACCGCCGAAAGATAAAGAAACTATGAATAAACCATGACAACTGTTCGACTTCGTAGATGTTCATATCCAGACTATGACAACACTCGTACTTTTTATGCAGATTTGGCGGTTCACACAGTTTATATCTCTGATTTAATTTGTATCGTTGGTCAAAGTACTAGTATTATTATCATACAGTATAAGAGATTCATTGGTATTGCTATAAATAATTTAGAAAGAACACACACACATAAAGACACACAAATTTGGCAATTTCTGATATAATGTGTGCAGTACGTGTCACCACATTGACTTAAAGGTGCAACATAAAGGCACAAGACTCGGCCAACTGTCCACAACGGTCCACTGCACTCCACAAGATAGATGCAGCGTCCTCCGTGTCTCAGTGTACTTTTGACATGATTAACAAGAGGTTAGAATACACCCTCTTCATCATCCTCTCATCATCCTCAACGTCATCATCCTCTCATGTTGGACTGAGGGCAGACTGGACGCCGCAGTGCACGGCAAGCGCCTCTTGTGGTACAACACGGTATGACCAGGCAGTACGGGCCAGTGATACTGCAGCTGGGCTCGCTGTTAACTTACGGAAATATCTCTGCATTAAAATTACAAAGGCATCTCTTTCTTCACACGTTCAGGTTGATGATTGGAGTTACTTTTTGGCTGCTTCAACTCATAACCCTATACCTTACACCTTTAAATGTTCAATGTGAAAGAATGGAGAAAAGAATGACAAGAATTGAGGAACCAGTAATTGTTGGCGCTTCCGACAACAGTAAAGTTGATTGCATCCTACGCATTCTCACTTTCCGCCTACTTTGCTTCCAGAAAAAGTTTGGCCCAAACTGTCTGTTTTGAAAGCCAGATCACACATTGCTAACAGCAACAGCAGAGATAAGATACTTTTTTGGTGTGCTTGTTTAATTTTAATTTTCGTGTTGTGTTTTAAATGAGGAAAGCCTTTCGAAACTTCCCTCCGAAATACAGAGACCCTCGGTGCATGGGAGAATTGGACGAGGGCATTTCTTGGGTTTCCTCCAGCGACAAAGAAAACATTTTAACCTCCTGGTAATCCTCCGGGAAGCCGTCCCTAAGCTCAGAGGGTCCTTCCTTCCCCGAGACAGTACCCTGCCCCCCCCTCCAATCCCACTCTCCCCACCCTGTCCGTCCGTCCATCCATCTGGGAGTTCGGACGTGGCGTTCCTTCTTCTTAACCGAACCCGCTCTCTACCTCCCCCAACCCCACGCCCCCATCCACCCCATAGGAAAGAAAAACATGTCTCAGTGACCCTGCTTGTGGGAGCTGGCTGTCCTTCCTGTTGACGCTGAAGTAAATCAGAGCAAGGCCACTGGTGCGGCGAGGGGCTCCCCCGAGGGACTGGAGGTCTAATCGCGGCACCGCTCAAACTCAAAAACAATACAACCCACAGAGGGAGATATTAGCGCTGCGTGTCATACCCAGCACACCCTACTGGCATTAACGGTTGACCGCGCGCACCCCCAGCCCCTCCTCTTCTCAGCCCACCCCAGCCCATGTGTATGTGTACACGTAGGCTACATTAAAAAAACAAAACACACCTATGGGGCAGACACAGGCACACAAGAGTGCGCTCGCACACACACACACACACACACACACACAGGCACAAACACACTGACATGACTCTCAGGGTCACACACACACACACACACACCCACACACACACACACACACACACACAGGCACAAAAACACTGACATGACTCTCAGGGACACACACACAGACACCACACACACCACACGACACCACCACACGACCACACACCACCACACACAGGCACAAAAACCTACATGACTCTCACGGTACACACACACAGACACCAAAAACACACACACACACACACACACACACACACACACGCACGCATACACAGGCACAAAAACACTGACACGACTGTCAGGTACACACACACAGACACAAACACACACACGCACACACACACACACAACACACACACACACACACACACACACAGACACAGCATCTATTCCCCGTTATTAAAATCTGCATGAGATCAGAGCGAGGGGTGGGGGGGGAGGGGAGGGGGGCTAACTCTCAGGTTGCGTTTTGTCTTTATTAACGCCCAAGGAATCGGAGCCGGCGACGCGCTGCACTCCCTTCTCCCTCGACAAGTTGTTGTGCTGCTCGCACGCCCGTCGCTTTATTGTCACCCTGTGTACAACATTTCGCCTGAATCAATAAACGGCTCCGCTCCGACGCCGCGGGTGAACCCATTGGAGACACCGGCGGCTCATTTGAATCGTCTCACTTTACCGTTTGCATTTTGCTTCTTTTTTTTTTACCAAACCAGATTTGGGGGTGGGGGTGGGGTGGGGGGTGGGGGGATACTTTATGAATATTCAGAGATTATCCGCTGCATTTTAATCACACAGAGGATGCACCGGTGAGGGACTCCAGATGGACAACTTTAAGATTCCCAAATCCTGCTCGTTTGGCGGGGAGTTTTGAGGTCAAGGTGTGAAGGGACGGCCAGAAGACTCATCTCCCACAATCCCCGGCGAGCCATAGCCCAACCCCCCCCACCACCCGCACCCCCAGCTGTTCCAGGACTTCCATAACAACAGCTGCGCAGAGGTTTAGTGCTTCACGTTGCCATGACAACTGGCGGGCATGCAGCGGCTCCCGGCGCTATTAGCGAAAGTGACATTATGCCATAATTTCATTTCCATAAAACACAGCCAGGTTTTTTACCACGCTAACATTCTGTCAACAAAAAAGAAGGACCAAAATGTTTCTTTGCATGGTAGCGCGTGTGTGTGTGTGTGTGTGTGTGTGTGCGTGTGTGTGTATGCGTGTGTGTGCACATGTGTACTGTATGTGTGGATTGGCATCCTAAACTCGTCAGGAAATGGCCCACACATCTGACAGACGACAAAGTGTACACCGTAGCATCAGGGTGTCCATAGCATCAATAGGAACTCCCCTCCCCTCAGCTGTGAATGTTTTCCGGCTGCGTACAATAGAGTCCAAGTATGTGGTTCTTATGCCTGCGGTGGCTATATGTGCCAGAGATCGCTCTCAGACAGGATGTGCAACAATTAGACATATTTCAGTTTTCCTGACAAACAGGATACCGTGTCACCCGGCTCGTCACGGCTGTGCGGATTCAGACGCATCGGGGGGGGGGAATTCTGCTAAATACTATTCGGCAAGGGGGCAGGAGAAAAAATCCACCTCAGTCACTGTTTTAATTAAGAGACATTTTGAGCTCATCTTGATTGCACGGTTTCCAGTTTAATTTGCAAATGTCAACCACGGGCCGCCGTGCGTCGCATATCGCGTGAATAACACAAAGACGGTGATGAAATCCGTCTGAAATAAAATACAGCGAGGACAAAGAGGAGGCAAACACTTCATCTCCCGTCTTATTGTGACAAGAGTGGCTCTCGGACAGCAGCTCGGATGTCATAAGCCTCCCAGTGACTTATTTGACACTTTTCGTTTTTTTCAACGGTTATTCAAAGCTTGTTCCGGGGGGGGGGGGGGGCGACCGCGCCTCGACCGTGTGGTTTGAGGCTAACGACCGCAGAATTCCTGGGAATTACAAGGGCTCTGGATGACAATGGCAGGTATTCCCGCGGGATGGTAACTGAAGTCAGGGTGGCGTCGCGGACCGCTTAAGCCCTCACTTTAACGAGCACACAGCTAATACACGCGCAGCTGTGTCCGTCGGAGGACAGCATTTAGCGAGCGCAGCGGACGAGCACCGCGCGAAAACATGCTAGCCACGGCATGCTACCGCCGCACGCGCGCCCCACCGTAAAGTACACTTCTTTATGGTGTAACTGGGCGACTGGCAGTGGAACTCTCAAGAAAAGATGATGACTGTTTTCCGGTATTGATTGTTCTGCCGCGGCTGCCAAAATAAACTCGAGTTGGCATCTAAAAACGTCCTCTCGCTGCGTATTCTCATTTTTCAAGGTCGGAGCTTTACAGGGAAGTCTAAGATGTCCTTATATAATCCAAGATTTCCGGCCACGGAAAACATTATCTTCATGGTTTTTGCCCATTTATCAGAGACAAATGTGGGAACGATTGAGCAGTATTTATTCAGAGGCACCGAGGCCTACTTGTTTTACGTTGTGTGTTTCGTTTCTCTGTGGAGTTAGTGTATTCCAGCATTGCCTAGAAACCAAGAAAAGTATGGAAAACGTCTGAAAGATGCTGCAGGGGAAATGCCACGGCCGTCTATCAGCTATTAGCGAGTGAAATGCTCTGTTGTGTTTGACCGAGCGCTTGCCTCTGTGAGACAAATTTCGATTTGTAGACCGATCCTCGCTCACTTCTGACCAATCAGGACATCTCTTCCGTGATTCGTCCAGGGAATCAATCAAAGCCGTGCACACAAGCCTTATCATCTCAATAGCAGAGAAAAGTGGGGAAGCTCTCTGCTGCTCTTTTCCTCTCTTTACAACAGTCCAATCTTACCTACAACACCTTTAACACGGTCGACTCTGTATATTTATTTAAGTAGTGAGCACAACGAACAAGCTAAACGTGCTCTCGTCGTGACTTCCACAGCCACAGAACAAGGGGAGGCTGTCCGACTACTCACTTTCTTTATGGTAAAGACAATATTATATTAATCGTGTTTCTTTTCTTCTTGGAACAATGACGACCTTGACTTCAGCTCAAGCGACGCGCCCTTACAAAACCAGAAGAGCACTTACAGTGGGAGGCTATGGTACATTGACTCCTTGACTGCCGTGGCCGAGCCAAATAGCGTTAGCCAATCGCAGCGTTGTTACCAGCGTTCGCATAGAGGAAGGGAAGGACGGCCGCTGAGTTCCACGCTAGCATGACAGCTACAGGTTTTTTCACCCCGAAGACAGAGCTCCGGATGTTAACGATGTGTTACTATAGCGAGTTAATGAACATAATATAGGCCCTAGCTCACAAAATATTACCGGTAGTTAATCTAATCTACTGCAGCTTCACCCGATTCACTTGAATTAATTTCACGTCGGCTAGACCTGTAAAAGAAACTAATAGCTGAATAACAAGCTAGATAAGAGACATGTGTTTTTGAATAATAACTCAATTGTGAATTATTGTGTTTTGGGCCTCATGTGTAGGCTCATCGTAGGCCTAATAGTCGTTGAAGCCGGTATTTAAAGTCAGTGTAAACATTTTCCCGACTCTGTAGTTTGTTAGGACCTCTGGACTTTAGATAGAGAAGAGTCGTGGAAGTGGAGATACTGAGGAATTCTCCGGTCGGGGGCCTGTTTTCTCACTCTACCCCCCCACCAGCCCCTCACCCTCTCTCCTCCCTTCTCGTCTGCTGTCTCCTTGCCTCCCGTCGAGTGCAGAGGAAAAAAAAAGGTTAACCCTTCTGGAGAAGCTCCGGGGCTCAGCTTTCATCCTCCGTGCCGCCGCTTGAGTTTGAGTTTTGCCGTTTGAACGGCGGCTGCGTCGGGCCTCGCCTTTTGACGGACGACTCGGACGAGACGAAAGGGCCCCCGTAACTGCTGGGAAAGATCTGTCTACCTGTCTGCCGACCTATCTTTAGAGCCGGACCCCTGGGAGAACGTAGAACCAGTGAACGACAGATCGAGTTAGAGTGAGTAATAGATCTCTGCCACATGATCTTACAGGGATAAAATAAATCATCCACATAAGTATGAAGGCATAACAAGGCTAAGAAAAATACAAAAACTATTATCTCTGCATCGTGTGTGTGTGTGTGTGTGTGTGTGTGTGTGTGTGTGTGTGTGTGTGTGTGTGTGTGTAGAAGAGCATGGTTTACATCTTACACCCTAAATAAAAAATAGATAAAAGATTCCCCCATCTGAAATAAACGACAAATGTGGTTTATAAGCACCACCGCTTGCAGGAGGAAAGGAGGGGAGGCGCGCGCACACGCGCACACACGCGCACACACACACACGCGCACACACACACGCGCACACACACACACGCGCACACACACACACGCGCACACACACACATGCGCACATACACACACTCTCACAGGGTAGGCAGGTGCAGTTCCTCCCTCATCTCGTGCCACGGTACATCTCTCCTTTATAGTCCCACATGGGCTCTGTGGACCCCTCCTCCACACACACACACACACACACACACACACACACACACACACACACACACACACACACACACACACACACACACACACACACACACACACACACACACACACACACACACACACTTCTCTATTCTCACCTTACCCACTGAGACAAAACAAAAAGAGCTGGCCTCAGATCAGAGCTCTCACATTTCAAAATGCATTTCTTACACCACACTGACACCACAGCAATGCCACGCAGCAGCCAGCTAAAGGACACACACACACACACACACACACATGCATGCATGCAGAACTCTCACACACACACACACACACACACACACACACACACACAGACACACACACACAGGAAGGGTGGACGACAACACCTTAACCGCAGTGTGTGTGTGTGTGTGTGTGTGTGTGTGTGTGTGTGTGTGTGTGTGTGTGTGTGTGTGTGTGTGTGTGTGTGTGTACCCCTCTCCTCGCCCGGCCCTGTCATCGCAGAGACCAACTTGGTGCAGTATCTACATATCTATGCATGCTACGTTTAATCCCATAACCCTTTCACCTTCACACACACACACACACACACACACACACACACACACACACACACACACACACACACATACGCACATACAGGCTTGGCAGCTGTTTCTTGTGTCTATTTTAGCGGAGGGTGTCATGTCCTTTTTGTAGATTAACCTTTTATGATGATATACAGAGCTTAACATAATGGCTGAGAAAGGGATGTGTGTGTGTGTGTGTGTGTGTGTGTGTGTGTGTGTGTGTGTGTGTGTATGCGTGTGTGTGTGTGTGTGCATGTGTGTGTGACAACGAGTAGCAGTGTGGATGCTCCGAGAGGTTGTGAGCAGCATTACAGTTAACAAAATCTTGTTTTTCACTGTACTCGAAAAAATGTCTAATTCTGTGACAACATTCACGCTAAATAAACCAACTCGGAGTACCAATTTAAATCAAACTTGTGAAAATTGACAGTTTGACTAATCTGGAAACGTGGGGTGTATTCTGTCAGAGGTGTTATCCACACTCGGCAAGACATTGAATCAGCTAATTTTACTTTCCTCAAACAGTAGCAGCCTTGTATTGAAAATGGGGCTCATTAGAAAAAAGAACATAGGGCTCTAATCTACAGATAATATAAAGACAAGATCGACGGGAACATCTTTGATAAATGACCCACAACAATCGACCCACCCTGCAGACCTGTAGTCTCACTAATGTACTTTTGTACACATAACAACATCTCCAAAAAAATAGAATAGTGCATCACTTGGCATCAGCTAGCATGTCCCTCAACATGATCCATGTTCCCTTATCTCGGGGTACAGGGTGGTGCTGATGGGTGGCGTGACCAAGGCACAGCCTCACAAACCTTATCTGTGTTCGTATATAAACACATCGGTGTTGTGATGTCAACTGCCTCTTTTCATTTCACGTGACAGGCGGAGAAAACATCATCTACGTTAAAAGGCTGTGCAAATAGATGACATGAGAAAAAAATGCATCTGGTACACGCCTACATCAGAACGAGAAAATAACACATTTGCGTGGATATATATAAAGGCATATACAGTTGTGGTCAAAAGTGTACATACACTTGTAAAGAACATGTATGCCATTTAAATATGACTCATTTGATACGATCATTAGACTCAGCCACAAACACTACAATGGGGAAGTCAAAGGAGCTCAGCACGGATCTGAAAAAGCGGATCATTGACTTGAACAAGTCAGGAAAGTCACTTGGAGCAATTTCAAAGCAGCTACAGGTCCCGAGATCAACTGTGCAAACAATTGTTCATAAGTATAAAGTGCATGGAACAGTTGTGTCACTGCCACGATCAGGAAGAAAACGCAAGCTATCACCTGCTGCTGAGAGAAAATTGGTCAGGGTGGTCAAGAGTCAACCGAGAACCACCAAAAATCAGGTCTGCAATGAATTAGAAGCTTCTGGAACACAGGTGACAGTGTCCACAGTCAAGCGTGTTTTACATCGTCATGGGCTGAGAGGCTGCCGTGCAAGAAGGATGCCCTTGCTCCAGAAGCGGCACCTTAAGGCTCGACTGAAGTTTGCTGCTGATCACATGGACAAAGAAAAGGCCTTCTGGAGGAAAGTTCTGTGGTCAGATGAAACAAAAATGGAGCTCTTTGGCCACAATGACCAGAAATATGTTTGGAGGAGAGAAGGTGAGGCCTTTAACCCCAAGAACACCATGCTACCGTCAGCATGGTGGTGGTAGTATTATGCTCTGGCCTGTTTTGCTGCCATGTAACTGGTGCTTTACAGAAGTAAATGAAATAAGGAAGAAGGAGGATTACCTCCAAATCTTCAGCGAAGAACGCTAAAATCATCAGCCAGAAAGGTTGGTCTTGGCGCAGTTGGGTGTTCCAACAGGACAATGACCCCAAACACAACATCAAAAGTGGTAAAGGAATGGCTAAATCAGGCTAGAATTAAGGTTTTAGAATGGCTTCCAAAGTCCTGACGTTAAACCCCCATCGAGAAACATGTGGACAGTGCTTAAGAAACTAAGTCCATGTCAGAAAGCCAACAAATGTAGCTGAACTGCACCGATTCTGTCAAGAGGAGTGGTCAAAGATTCAACCAGAAGCTTGTGGATGGTGACCAAAAGCGCCTAATTGAGGTGAAAATGGCCAAGGGACATGTAACCAAATATTAGCATTGCTGTATGTATATTTTTGACCCAGCAGATTTGGTCACATTTTCAGTAGACCCATAATAAATTCATAAAAGAACCAAACTTCATGAATGTTTTTTGTGACAAAGAAGTCTGTGCTCCAATCACTCTATCACAGAAAAATAAGAGTTGTAGAAATTATTGGAAACTCTGGACTGCCATGACATACATGTTCTTTACAAGTGTATGTAAACTTTTGAGCACAACTGTATATATTAATATAACTACATACCCTTTTGGCGGTAACAGTTTTTCACAGCATCTTTTCACTTTTCAGGAATGTCTTAAAACAATACAATCATTAGCGCTGAGCTCTTAGCCTGGTACATATACGAGCACGCAAATTACCCCACACAGTTTGACTTCATTTATTATGCATGAAATAATCTAATAAGATGGCTCTGATAATTAAGCGCACACAGACAAGATAAAAGAGTGGTAACCAATTATGGCGAGAGAGAGAGCGAGAGTCAAGGAAAAAGTAATTATTCTTAGAGGAAGAAGTCTGGCTGGTGTAAAATGAGGCTTCTGTCCGCGCTGTTTAATACAGTCACACCGAGAACTGCAATTAACACACAGGATCGTGTGCGCACGCAAAGTTTCCGAAATATTGTATTGATTAGCCTCATGCTGTTTTGCAGTGTTTGATGAATTACGTAAATATACAGCTTTTTTTCCAGGCTATTTTACATTACAAAATGTAAAATACAACAGGAGACCGGTTGTACAATAGCAGGATTTATTGCCCGTCCTATTTAATTTTCATCATCACCGTTTAATTATTGTCAGGAGAGATTTAAGGTGAATCCCAAAGAAGAGGAATTAACTATTCAATTGAACTGTCATTACATTTGACGTGACATATGCTAAACTAAATCAGCACGTGTGTGTGAACAAATAATTTACAAATGTGTGTCTTGTTAAAATAATTGTTCCGTACGTGTTCACCGAGCCTCTCTTTCCACACTCGTGAAATCTGCCATGTTTACACTACGACCTGAAAAGGTCATACGACTTAATAACTCTTAACAACAAATATCATCCGAAAAACCGAACGGCAAGGAATTTGGAGTTGAGGGTGCGATTGCGAGTCAGAATCATCAACCCAACGTTAGAAGTCGCTCTCGTCTGGACGGAGAGAGGCATCTACAAGGGGGGATCGCCCAAGTAAGTGAGGCGTCGGACTGGTGTGACCCAGTTAAGTGACGAGGAGGCGAGAGAGGTCAAGTTCACACCTCCTCAGTGCCACCCAGTCAGACGTGCCAGGAGGCCGCGGGAAGCAGTAGCAGGCCCCGGAGACCCAGGGCCTGCCTGACCTCCGCGAGGGCTCCGCACACACACTCGGCTCACACACTCGGCATGACGCCACGCAGCTCGACCGATCAACTATCAACCCATCGGATAAGATGGCTCCACAGCCAGTATCTTTCGAGAAGTGGTTTAATGTATATAAAGTATATCGTATATGATTACATAAACAGAGAAGGAGCATGATGGAGGGTCTACTCTGTCAACAACAAATCTTGTAAAAAAAAAAATTTAAAAGCTGGCCAAACATGACATAAATTCCATTTCTTAAAACATAGAGAAATTGTTGATGTATAAATTAGTGGATTCATTTCATTGCCCCGAATCGGTGCCCCGAATCGATGTTGGCTGTGTGCCTGCACATACAGTATATACCAATTGGTTTATCATCCATCGACAACTTCAACACAGATGCAGTTCTGTAGTATTCAGCAATTTTTGTGATCATCTCTCACAATGCAGTTTTGGAAGCACTTCTCATTTGAATAAATACAAAATAAGTTGTAAAATTCATATGAGAGTATGAATAAGAGTATATAACATAAGAGTATGAACATATAATGAAAAGGTGAATGAATAAATACAGATGACAATAAATCATTGTAAAATATATCATATTCTATTTGTTCATTAATTTCAATTCATACATCCTTGCTTATTTTTGTTTCATTAATCTGTTCTAAATTTGACCAAAGAGCTCAATGTGCTGAAGGACAGATCATATTTACGTCAAGGCCAAATAATAAAGAAGATTAAGGAAACAAACATAAACTCAAACAGCACATATTTTTAAGTACCAAGGGGCTTAGAGAAAGCCCGGTACTGTTGATTTAAACTTTCTTTCTGCCTGTCTTCAGGGTCTAGACACACACACACACACACACACACACACACACACACACACTTAGCAGTCCATTATGCTTCCAATTTTATCAACATCGCATTTGCTGGCCAGAGGAAAATGATGCAATAATACAAAGTGTTAAACCTGGAGCTATATTCCTGTGAATGTAAAAGATATAACCTGCTGTGAACTAATTTGATGCCAATAAAGAATGATTGCTTACAAATGCATTAATATAAATGTCAGTGGCTTCAAACTCTCAAATCGGGTGTTTCATTTTGTTTTGCCTTTACTGACTTTGGCAGGCCTCAAGGAAAGGGAAATTGAACAGTCGAAAGACTTCAGCGGCACGCAAATTAAGAAAATACGTGTATTTAAATTGCCAACATGTAATATAGGCTACTGAGACTTAAACAGGAAATGAGTCACAAAAGGACAGCTCACCTGCATTTCAAGGAGATTTTGGACCAAAAAAAACATGCACTTTATTATCCTTTTAGAGGTTAGGCTACAACTTGGACTTTTGTTGGATTAAAGCAAAGCTGACTAACCTATCCGTTACTTAAGCTATCGACAATTTGTCATCTCTATGTCATACAGAAGTGTTTTGAACAAAATCAAAACAAATGTACTGGAATGACCGAAGAAAACCGAAGAAAATGATGATGGAGATTGCATTCGTGCCATGAAGTCTACGTACAGTAGCCTAGACATTGAACTGTCCATTCATTGTTTTGGAAATACTATTTTTGGATTCAATGTTCATATATCATCATAAATCAATACTTTAAAAAAAGGCTCATAACTTTCGTCATTTTTAGACATTCAGAAGTGGCAATATTCCCATTTCTGATTGTCGGCACAACTAGATTTTCAGCTATGAAGGAAGGTGTACGTTATGCAAATATGTTGAATGGCTATTGCTACAAAAATGCCAGCATGTAAAAATAGAATTGATGGCTTTTCTTAAATGTGACTATCTTTTAACTTTTTGTTCCAGATTCATCCTCTCAGGGATTTCCACGCACTAATCAATTTTCCCTGTACAGTTACTCATTTTACAGGAGGTGCATGAATATGAAGCTACACTTTGATTGGTAAAACATTTTTTGTGTCGCTTTAATGTGCTGTTGAATTTAAATCAAATATTTTGAAGCTCACACCGCTCAGCTGTTCCGCGGGACTCCAAAATGCATCAGGATTTAGTGGCGTGCTTCATATTTCTCTGTGTGACGCAGTAGGCTATTAATTTATTTGGATTATCCGCTCGTGACAAGAAGTAGGTACCCCATTGGCACAATGCCGTTTCCTCAATAATGAGCATCTCTGTATGAAAATACTTTCGTTTCTTACATCTCGTCTCAAACGAGAAAAGAAAAACAACTTCACTCACGCAAAAGGGAAGAAGAAAATCACAAAAGAAAACGTAATTCAAACATACACAACAAAGCGATGTGGCGGGGATGTGGGAAAAACACATGAAGAAAAAAAGCCCATCCAAGTGAAAAAGTGGTGCCATCTTCGCGTGCCTTTTTGTGGAAATCTATGAGGCTTGCTCTTCCATTCAGTGGAATGTGCGCCTGCTGCTTTCTCATTTCCTCTTTGTGGATATAAAGGGGAACGCAATCAGAGTACTGATGTTAAAATCATTAGCTAATGACTCAAGCTTTTATACGACTTATTTCCATGGCGCTGGTGTCTTCCTCATGGATCGCTCCGGAGAGTGCTCCTCCAGAATAGGGTTTTCTCAAAGTTTGCTCGAGACACACATGGGGAATCATTGATTCAAATCTGAAGCCCCGATTAATCAATGCGTGTATGGTGCTTTAAAAAAAAAAAAAATAAAGATAAAGGAGAGTGTGTTATTGATCAGGGGGCTGAGGAATCTCAATGAGTCTATTCACACGAGCAAAAGAGCACTATAGTAGCATTCGTTGTGTGTGAAATGTGTCCATATTTGTCGAGATGGAAAACAACCCTATGCCTACCCCGTCCCTAGTCATACCTTCAAGCACATTTATAGATAATACAAAGTGTTTGAATTCAAAACACGGCGAAACATAGTTACCAGGCCAAAAGGGATATGGATACAGTATGTACGCTATATATAAAGCATAGGCCTAGTTACGAGCCAAACATTCTCGTCCAAACAACATTTTAATTAGATGTACGAAAACAGATTGGACCACCATTTTCGGTGAGCCAACTTTACGACTACACCCGTTCCTCAGTCAAAACAATTTTAATTTTTTTCGTCTTGACATCCGTGTTCACGTTGTTATCATCTCACGAGAGGGCAGCGGACATACGGGGATCGCTATTCGCCGCGCCGTCTATAGGAGCCGACGTCGGCGTATTAATCCAGCCCTCCGTCCATCTCCATCTCCATCTCTGATTCCCCCCCCCCCCGGGTGACGACTTGCTGCCGAGGCCGTGCCAACGCAGCAGTAGTAGCGGCGGCGGAACGAGAAAAGGGTTAAGTATGCGAGGGGCGGCTCTCTAAGCGCGGCCATCTGACGGCATAAACAGGCTTCCTGGCGTCCTCCGGAGAGCGACGGGGGATCAGGCTGGATTACTGGCTGTATGGCCTGTGTAGGGCCGGGGACGGGGGGGCCGGACCAACACCGTTTGTCTAAAGGGGTCGGTGTAAAAATGAGCTTCAGAGAGAAGGGAGGACGGGCTGGTGGGGGGGGGGGAGTAAAAAAAGAACACCCCTCCACCACCACCCACCACCACCCATCCCCCCCCCCACCCCCCCCCCCTCATCACGTTGCTCGAGGGGCTCCGGAACAGGACCTTGATGCACTCCGCCAGCGGATACCCAACAGACTAATGCCTTATGAATAATTCTCAACACTTTCTTATCTTCCCTTTTCTAGGGCGGTTTATAGGCAAGAAAAGGCAGCTCGAAAACAATTACAGGTTCCACCATTTGTATGCCAGGAGACAGAGGAGGAGGGGAGGCGGCAGAATGAGGGAGGCAGGCGGGCGGGCAGGCCTACAAGTTCAAGTATACAAGAAGCCCGGGAGAAAATGAGTCTGATTTAATGCATGCGTTACATCGGAGGCGATGGGGGGGGACCGTGAAGGGTATAGTGTTGCAGGCAACGGCAAGGGGGGGGGCTGTGGAAAATGACGACAAGACATTTGTACGCGCTTTAATTTCCTCCAATTGCATTATTGCCCTACATAAACGCCTAAATTGGTTTGTAACATATGCTTTCCTCGCTCTGCTCGCTGCCTTCATTCAGTGTGACTGAATCGCTTCTTTAGTAATTATCCCGCGCGTACAGAAAAGCTGCAGGAGCGCGCGGCACCACGGCCCGTAATGTAATTTACTCATAACGCAAAGGCTGGGAGTGTATGCAAATACTGTGCCGGGGTGTTTTGCCGTCTCAAACACACCCCAAGGCTGCTTGTCCAATGACACAAAATCATCAATTAGATCTCAGCGGGGCTCAGTGGCGTCGTCGAAATTGGCATCATCCCTATCTGGTAATATTCGGAGCTGAGCAGGGGGTGGGTGGGTTCGACGCAACAAAGAACAAACATCACGACGGGTGATTGGACCGGTGGTGGGACCGCTGGGGTGGATGCCTTTAAACCCGGTCTTATATACTCGGCGAATAAGCATGTGTTTTGTGTGTGCGTGTCCGTGCCTTGTGTGCCGTTGTGTGCTGTTACGCTCTGGGTGTGTGTGTGTGTGTGGTGTGTGTGTGTGTGTGTTGTTGTGTGTGTGTGTGTGTGTGTATTCTGCCTCTGTTGGTGTCTTTTCTCCTCCTTCTTTTATAGACGTCTTCGGTCGTCTTGGCCGATGACAAAAGTACAAAAACAGCATTTAAACGGACCTATGGGTGCCTATAGTTTAGTTGTATTACACACACACATGGACACACACACACACACACAACACACACACACACACACACTCCAAGTAGAGTACAACAGGATTCCTAAATGGACATTCTCTGGAAAAGCGAGAGTGATGTTCCTTAGGAGATTTACGCTCAGCATTCCACGCCTCCCTAGCGCCTTAGCTTGTGAGAGGCTAATATTGTTTAAATTGCCTTTGTGAATACTCAGCGAGGCAGATGAATAATAAATAAATAGCTCAGACATGTTAATTGCGCCAAAGCTTAGACCACATTCTTGGGTCCCAGTCATGCTCTTATTACATGGGATGCTAAATCATATGCCAGTAATAAAAAATATAAAATAAAACAGGAAGTAAGATAATAGGACCAGGTCTGATGGATCACTGATGTCGGTTATGATTCCCAGTCATATATTACAGTATCTAAATCAGCTTTTCCAACTTAAGTCACACTCATGTGCTATCGAAGAAAGCTGGTCATAGATTTTTGAAGACTGTCGGATACAGACGGGCAAGCGTGGAAAATCGAATGGCTTTTTTTTTGTGTGTGTCAAGAAAGGAAATAGATTGGTGGCCAAAGCGAGGCGTCTCGATGCACAGCTTCCCATTGAGTCACACTAATGTCGTTTTTTTACGTCAGCCAGTCAAACATCTTGCGGTGAAATAGCTCATTCCCTTTTGCACCGCTGGAGCCTAAGTCAGTCATCCGAACTAAAAGAAAGCGGTAGAAGTGGCGCAAAAAGAAAAGCCAGTGTGCTGAAGGTAAACATGAGCACTAGCTGACTGACTGACTGACTGACTGAACCAGGCCAGGGTTAGGCTAGCTGGACTCACCCTGCAGGCAATGGCAGCACCTTAGCTACCACGTTAGCTGCATGTGTTTGGTTTCAGGGTTGTTTATTTCATCATAGAGTATGCTATACACTTCATATTATAATATATATATTATAATAAGAGACATTGATGTAAGGCATCTGAAACTGGACTTGATTTTACCAAGGCTTGATTGAGGG
>PIJE02000088.1:201078-205413 GCA_002895965.2 Coryphaenoides rupestris
CGAGCGTTTCGGTTACCAGGAAGAAACGCTAATCTGGACGCGTCCTGCTGCTGTGCTTGAACTATATAACGGGGGGTCGACGACAATGCATCGTAAATCCCTCGACCGAAAAGTGTGTATGCGTTTGCACATACGCAGCTGTGTGTATCTCTGACGAATAGCTGGAGATCGATTTTCTGATTCATCGATCACCGGAATTCACCAAATTGATCACATAACGAACTGTCAAACCAACCACCACCACAGCAGCAGCATCAATGGCGAATACAGTGCTGGGTGTTGGCACCGGTGTGTTCCTCATAGTCCTCCTCTGGATCTTGGCTTTAATATTCGGGATCATTCTTTTGAGGGCATCTGGGCCGATCAAGTAAGTTGTTGGCCAACAAGACCCGAAGTGATCATCTGTCCAACGTTGTTCCATTAATGTCCAAGTGTTCATATCATAGGATGCACTTAAATTGAATGTTTTATGTGTTTATGTTGTGTCAGACTAGGAGTGATCCCTGTGTTTCTGGTGGCGCTCATCGTCACTCTGGCCTTGGTGCTCTTCCCTCGCACGTCGGCCACCAGCCCTCCGTTCAAAGAGGCGCAGGTATGTCTAACATTTGAATATTGGCAATATATGGGCATTGTGCTTGACTAAGCCAGAGACCTCGGTGGCAGTGGCCCATCTAAAAAGGTTTGTTGCAGTACGAAGTTTCACTACTCCCACACACACACACACACACACACACACACACACACACACACACACACACACACTAACAACTTGTTTTGCCAGGGGCTCTTTAAAAATCCAACCATGCAGTTAATAATTACTTAATAGTTTTCCCAAACAAAAAGGGCGCAAAGGCAAATCCAAAATGGACAGCACAACACACGTGGGTGGAGTGATTAGAGTACCCACAACACCCATAACACCTCCAGCTACCTACAGCCTCAATGAATACATCATTGTATGAAGAACTTTATTCCAAAATGAACATCACAGTTTCAAGTGAAACTAAAATAGAAAGGCCTAGCCTATAGCCCATATCAAATGTAATCATAGCAGCAGCAACCCAATCATCGATTTATGGTAGCGCATTAGCACACCTCTACGAAACCAGAGAACGAGGTCACCTGCAGCCTGCTTCCATGTCCAGGGTTCAAGCCGCCGGCTCAACCAATGTTAGAGTCCGGTCAATCATCTAATTAGAGAAGGTGGGGACAACATGAATGCTGTATCGTTCACAATTACTGTGGCAACAGTAATGGCTATAGCTATTTACTCAACATTCAGCATTTTAAATGTACCCTTTAATACATATTTGTATATCACTCTGGTCTTCTAACGAGGCCTATACTGTCTCTGCAGTGCACGCCAGGGGAACATAATTAGGTTTAGTGAGCTCTGCTGGGGATTTGGATATTTCTTATATCTGGTGGGCACATTATTATCCATATGCTACGTTCATATGTTATTCGTATGCTCCGCATTGGGTGACAGGTTGTGTGGCTACTTAAAATGTACATATACTTTTATCATGCATGTGCCAGTATATACTATGCACACATGTATCTATTTATACAAATGTGCGTGCAAGTCAAGCGACCAATTATGCAGAACCAGTCGTGAATATTTCTGTGTGTCTGTGTGTGTGTGTGTGTGTGTGTCTGTGTGTGTTGATCTGTCTTGGCTTACCATCTCGCCAGGCATGTACAAGTGGTCAGCAGCCCAGATACCACAAGATTCAAAGAGGGAGAAAGAACGTTCACATCATGCTGCCGAAATATCACATTCAGAATAGCGATGGAGTTAGAGCCGGAGAACAGAGAGAGTTTTCCTTTAGCTGTTCAGCACGACAATATCATTTTAATTAATTGTGGACAATAATAAATAAAGAGGGTAAATATCATTTGAATTGTTAACATTTTGTCAGGTTATCCATAATAGCCATCGCTGTCGGTCTTGTAATTAACCTCTGAAACACAACTAAACTACTGTAAAAGTGTAGTCTTCTGGTCAAGGCAATGTTGGGGGACAGTCACTCCATAGAGTCTGTACAAATGGACGTGTGTGTCTCTGTGTGCGTGTGTGTGTGTGTGTGGTTCAACAACACTTGTCCTGAAGCACAGCTTCGCTTTATCTAATTCCAACAGCCCCAGAACAAACATCCCACTGTTGGCTGCTGTTCTGCTGTCAATAAGCCAGCAGACAGCAGATTTGGCAGGTCCAAGACGCTGGACCACAGAACACACAGCCTGCTGAGAGACACCTGCTCTGGTTACGCCGCTGTGTACAGAACCTGGAAAAAATGGGGTTGGGGGTGGGGACCAGAAGTCATCCATTTTTTTGGACAATCTTTTTTCATGCTGCAGTTAAGACCGCAGTCTTAAGATTGAATTGAATGAGCGAATGAAACCTCGTTCAAGACTACATCCTCACTTATCCCTGTAGCCCGAAGCCAACGCAGGAACACTGTGATGAACCAACAGCATGGCCGCTGCCACCCCGGCTGGAGGACACCCGTCTTATTTGTGCCATCATGATGTCAGACGGTGTTGTGTTCAAAACATGGAGGAACATGAGCATGGCCCGCTGCCCGTGGGTCTTCTACACCAGATTTGATATACAGTTCCAATCTGGATTAATTACCAGGACGCCGACAGCCATTTAGCATTAGAGCCATGCAGGGTTGGCATGGCAACCACATACGAGCCTTCTGATTTAACGACGGCCCCCCTCTCCCTTGCTTCCTGTGCGTCTGTACTTTGTCGAAGGCACACGTACGTGCGTTGTACCTGCGCAATATAATTTCCCCATATGCCTTTGGTGTGCAGCAGGTAACGTCTGATACGTCTCGTCTTAACCTCTCCCTTTTAAACAACGGTAAAGTATCATGGTGCCAATTAGGCCTGTCCCTGAGTGGGGGGAAGGGAAGTGGGTCGTTACCACACACACACACACACGCACACGCACACACACAAGCTCAATGCCACATTAATAAACCATGGCTTCGCTCTGGGTTCCTGTCTGCTGCCTAATTGGCAAATTAAAGTGAGATGTGTTAAATGTATCCATAAAAGCCTGTATCTTCCAAATAACGTTTCTCAGGCAAAACACACCCACCCACGCACGCACGTACGCACGCATACACACACATATATACACACACACACACACACACACACACACACACACACACACACACACACACACACACACACACACAGGACGTCATGTGCAATGGTTATGCAAATGCCCCCCCCCCAAAAAAAATATATGTTAGAGTAGCTCTGCTGTTGAACGTAACAGAACCTAAAGCTATATAATTCCCACGGTAGGGAAGTCTACAAATTAAACTACGCTTAACATTAAACTACACATTAACGCAACCTCAAGAGTCTAAATTAAATGGCCTATCTATCCTATTCAGAGTTGTTTCAGTATTTATGTTTATAAGAATACGGTTCAGAAGAAAACTTTTGACTGTACTTTTGACTGTACTTACTCGGTACCATTACTAATTGTTGAGAGTTGTTTAGTATTGTTTAGAATTGTTTAGAATACTAAACACTGCAGGAGCAAACAGGGAGTAAGCGTTCCATTGTACTTGTTACATATGGCAATAAAGAAATCTTGAATCTTGAATCCATCGATCCATCTATCTGTCTATCTGACTATTTTGTTATCGTCTATCCTTCTCTCTCTCTCTCTCCTCTTCGTCACTTTTCCTCATTGTAATTTTTGCTTCCCACTGTGGTGAGTGGGAAAATAGGTAGAACAAAGCTTGGAGGAGGGTGTGTGTGTGCATGTGAGTGCGTGCATGCATGCGTGTGTGTGTGTGTGTGTGTGTGTGTGTGTGTGTGTGTGTGTGTGTGTGTGTGTGTGCGTGGTGTGTGTGTGTGTGTGTGTGTGTGTGTGTGTGTGTGCATGCATGCGTGTGTGTGTGTGTGTGTGTTGGGCGGAGGCGGGTGCGGGTGTGGGTGTCACTTGGAACTCAGAGACAAAGTCTTTGTGAAGCGGCCAGCTGGGCATTTACAAAGATAGGGAGGCGGGCGAGATTGAGATAGAGCAGAAAAAGAGAGAGAGAGAGAAAGAGAGAGACACAGAGGACACGGTCGTGCGGGGAGGAGAGTTCAGGGAGACCCGGGTTTTTCAAGTTGGGATTGGGGCGTGCCCCCACTTTAGTAGATCCCACATTGAAGTCTACTCGAGCAGAACTCCTGCTCTGGGTTTTCACATCCTCACGCCCCTCACCCCCCCACCCGCACCCCCACCCCCCCTAGTTTGTGATATGGATACCAGCAACGCCCCCCCGCCACCCCCCCCCCCCCCCCCCACCACCACCC
>PIJE02000088.1:210418-257918 GCA_002895965.2 Coryphaenoides rupestris
TGGCAGGTCCAAGACGCTGGACCACAGAACACACAGCCTGCTGAGAGACACCTGCTCTGGTTACGCCGCTGTGTACAGAACCTGGAAAAAACTGGGGTTGGGGGTGGGGACCAGAAGTCATCCATTTTTTTGGACAATCTTTTTTCATGCTGCAGTTAAGACCGCAGTCTTAAGATTGAATTGAATGAGCGAATGAAACCTCGTTCAAGACTACACCCTCACTTACCCCTGTAGCCCGAAGCCAACGCAGGAACACTGTGATGAACCAACAGCATGGTCGCTGCCACCCCGGCTGGAGGACACCCGTCTTATTTTGTGCCCATGATGTCAGACGGTGTTGTGTTCAAAACATGGAGGAACATGAGCATGGCCCGCTGCCCGTGGGTCTTCTACACCAGATTTGATATACAGTTCCAATCTGGATTAATTACCAGGACGCCGACAGCCATTTAGCATTAGAGCCATGCAGGGTTGGCATGGCAACCACATACGAGCCTTCTGATTTAACGACGGCCCCCCTCTCCCTTGCTTCCTGTGCGTCTGTACTTTGTCGAAGGCACACGTACGTGCGTTGTACCTGCGCAATATAATTTCCCCATATGCCTTTGGTGTGCAGCAGGTAACGTCTGATACGTCTCGTCTTAACCTCTCCCTTTTAAACAACGGTAAAGTATCATGGTGCCAATTAGGCCTGTCCCTGAGTGGGGGGAAGGGAAGTGGGTCGTTACCACACACACACACACACGCACACGCACACACACAAGCTCAATGCCACATTAATAAACCATGGCTTCGCTCTGGGTTCCTGTCTGCTGCCTAATTGGCAAATTAAAGTGAGATGTGTTAAATGTATCCATAAAAGCCTGTATCTTCCAAATAACGTTTCTCAGGCAAAACACACCCACCCACGCACGCACGTACGCACGCATACACACACACACACACACACACACACACACACACACACACACACACACACACACACACACACACACACAGGTATCTTCTTCGGTCTTGGGTTTAAAAAAAAATGCAGTCTTGCATTTGGTGATTTAATTTATCATCAGTCCCAGCATATCTGTGGATTCATGACCAACTGAGCTGAAATTTGGACCCTATATTTGTATACTTAATTATATTTGTCATGGAAGAGGTGGCCTGTGGTAATAATTGAGTGGCCTGTCCAATATTGAGTGCATTTAGTTGAGAATTCAACAAGGGGATTCATCTCCATGGCTTCTGCTTTATTAATACATGTGTGCACCACTCGTGTAATACAGCCAAGAAGTCCACTCAGATCCAGATGAGGTTCAGGACGAGCTCCCAGCTGTACCGAAGGGAGGTTGCGCCATCTAGTGGTCAGACTGGTTTTGTAGAGTTGCCTTCAGTGACAAAAACAAACGCACGTATGCTCTGGTAAATTGTGAACAATCATTTCTGCCTAAAATCCACCACTTTATATCTCCAGTTATCGTATGGATTCCACAGGAATTCAAATACGTGGAATGTATCGTGCAATGAAAGTGAATGGAAGTGAGCATGCTAATTCAGCGAGATAATTGCTGTTAATCGGCAAGGGGTTAAACTAGCAGTCATGAGCGCTTGAAACTTGTTCTCTTCAAATGTTACTATATTGTCTTTTCATTCTCTTTGGACAAGTGTAGCCTACTTATAGTAAGTAGCTTTGGACCAAAGTGTCTGCCAAATCCTTTATATGTAAATGTAAATATACGCAATAAACTACCACGGCCCCTCGAGTAACGTCAGGCGAGTCTAAACTCTAAACTCTCGTTTCTCCCCAGATTGTGGACCGCCTGTTCATCGGCCGCTACGTGCTGCTGTCGGTGGTCAGCCTGGCCTTCCTGACCGCCCTCTTCGTGCTGCTGCCCCATCACCTGCTGGAGCCCGTCTACGCCAAGCCCCTCAGGAGGACCTGCTAGAGGCTGCTCCTCCTCGCCCGCCGCACAGCATCACAGACACTTAGCTGGGGGAGGAGGAACCCAGGAGGAGGAGGAGGAGGAGGAGGAGGAGGACCCTGGTTCTGATGCCCCCGTTCATCTGCAAGTGGATAGCAGACTGCTGTAGAGTAAAAGAAAAACACTCCCGGAGAATCAATGTTTTCCCCGCGTCTTTACTTTCGTTGTTTGGCAGGTGGAGGTGGAGTAGAAACTCCAAACTCTGCCAGTGGAGGATTTGCGTGTTTATATGTTTTTATATTGATTGATTGATTGATTTTTTGTTGTTGGTTTTTAGAGAGTTTGTGGTATTCCTGCTCCACATAAATATTGAGTATTCACAAACACCGTGAAGCCCATTTGAAGGATGCTTGCAGAGGATCTTTCTACCTGGCGGTTTGACTACTGAAGCTGATGATGGGTGTGAGTGGTGAGGAACCTGCAGAGACATTGCTGTGTCTGGACACAGTGACTGATGGACTTTTGCTGAAACTTTATTTTAGCTCAAGCCTTACTGGACAAAATGGATGCCACAGGGACTCAGTTTTAGTCAACTTTTGTAAAAAAAAACAAAAAGAAAATACAATAAAAGCAAACAGTGTTATTATCATAATGGTTTGTTTTTCAAGACTTCCTCCATCCCCTTCATAATTATTATCACAGAGGACCGGACAAGCCCTGTCTAAATATTAAGGAAACTTAGCGGAGCCCTGGCCAGCTTTGGCTGGCACTGTTCCATTGTGTGAGTGCTCTGCCAGCGTTTGTCTCCACGAGAGTCTACGAGAGAGAGAGAGAGAAAAAATATAGAATGTTGACAGCCTTTGGTGGTGGGCAAGGCTGAGGCTTATTCAGAGAAGCATCTAAGCTCGAATTAGCGATGGTATTACAGGCCAACGGGCGCCGTGTGGGCCAACTCGGAGATGCGGACCCCCACGCATTCCTTCCTCGGTGTCTCACCCAGAGGCTGGATGGTGGGAGAATGGGGGGAAAATCAGGAAACGAGTTGCCCAGTTGCCACGGCGACAAACTTTTGCCGCCAAGAATAGTGGAGTTTTTGTTTTTTTTCTCCCCTTGTCGGCGTTGTATGGCGGTGCCATAACATAGCCTTGTTTTTCAGGGGGAGCTGGAGGGTGCCGTGACCACCATTGCGAAACACACAAGAGGGGTGGAACTCGACAACGCCGGAGCGCTGAGAGTGTGGCTTTCGGCCTCCTTTACCTCGACCCCGGCTGCTCACTCTGCGGCAGGAAGTTTAGCCGCCAGGGTGTAGGTCAGCGGTGCTCGGTGGCCAATGGCTCCTTCTTTTTTTTTTCTTTGTGTGTTTGTTTGTTTGTTGTTTTACCATTTGGACATGACGGCCCACGGCGCGGCGCAGCAGGGGCCGACGGGGGCCGACGGGGGCCGCAGGGGGGAGGGCGGGAGGGGGGTGGTCAGTTTCCACAGTGGCAGAGAATTGGTTGAATTTGGTCGGGCTTAGAAAGCCAAGGGTTAGGACTGCTCAAAAGGGACGGTCACAATAGTGGAACATGGGTGGGCCAGACTGGGGGACGTAGAGTCCGCTGGACCGCTGTGACACACAGCGAGGTTGATTACCCAACACTGGTCTTCATTAAATGTTTTGGTTGGAAGGTGTTGAACCGTGAGGTACCTCCAGCACATTAAATGGAAAAATATGAAGTGATATAAAAATGTATAATATAAGAAAATGTATTTACCAATGTTGTTCCACATAATGTCCTTACTTACTAATTGCAGAAATAAAAATCATGCTCAGGCCGAGGCCGAGGCTTGTGTTGTACACAAAATAACTAATGAAAGATATGAATTATAGTACTTTTGTATTTCATTCAAATAGCTTTTGCATTTGAAATTAGCACAGTGCAAGTGTAAAATGTGGACTCAGGATTCAATTCAGGTTTTCTTTTCACACTTAATTTTAACTTGAAGTTAATTCAACCCAATTGGCGGCTGTAGTCGGGAAACGCCAAAGCTGCTGAAACAAGAAGATGATTAACTTTAGACCAGGTTCCTTCATAACGTTCTCCTGCCTGTGTTGGTCCTTTCTCCTTGGCAAGCCAAGTTGATATATGAGGCTCATACTGTGCAGACAGGCAGCTACAAATTTGGCCAGCCAGTTTACTAGCGGGGGGTCCCGTCTGCGAAGGGACCACTGATGTCTCATTAAAAGTGGACAGTGAATGAAAGAAGAAGCCTTTGTACTCCCGTAGCCCCTTTCAGCTGTTGCTCGTCAAAAGAAACACCGTTCTTGAGGTCCGGCAAATTCCACGGGGGCTCCAACAATTACATTTTTTCACCATTGAGCCGAATTATCTGCATTCTGGCTCGTTGATAAAGGGCACCCCTATATCCAATGTTGCCACTGGTTCCAGACATATCACAATTGGATTCGTAACAATTAGCCCTTTCCAACGAAGCAAATGGTCCTCATGAAAGACGTCTGTGCTTCTGTGTTTTAATTGGTACTTTTTGTCATCGCTGTTGTTTGACAACACTCCCTTCCAAGTATTTGCTTTTGAAAAGTTGAATTCTGCACATTTGGTGGGCTTGTTGATAACTCCAACAGCCCACCGACTCCAGACATGCTGCCTTTGAGAGATTCAGTTCTGAACAAACCTTATTAACTTTAGATGCAGGAGTTGCATGCAGGTTATCAATCTGTGTTATCAATATATGTACGTATATGCTGAGCTGGGCCAATCCTACTTCTGACACTGTCAATACCCTTAAAATTCCCACACACCGGATCAATACAAACGCATATGACCTGGGAATAGCAGGAATTTGCTCTGCCCCCCTTCCACCCTAATTCCCCACCCCCCTCCTGCTCCCCCACCCTCCCACCAACCAAGCCTTGTTTTTGCAACACCCTCCCCCCCCCCCCCCCCCACCCTAAAATAAGACCCCCCCCCCTCCCAACCACCACCCCACTACTGAATGAAGGGCCCAGATGTTGTTGGACAAGACAGTGCCCCCTTGGTTCCCTTCCAGTCACTCCCTCGCGCAGCATGGGGTCTGAAACTTGTTTTTTAATCATTGTCTCCCTCCCAACTTTCCCCCCCGCTCAGAGGGAGGGCAGCCGGGGGGGGTGTGTGTGCTGGGGTGGGGGGGGGGATATAGAGCGGTCCCATAGAGAGAGAGAGAGAGAGAGAGAGAGAGAGAGAGACAGAGAGAGAGAGAGAGAGACTCCAGGGAGGCCAAAGGGAGCCAAATGATTCGGAAGAAGGAGCACCCAATCCTGGATACGGACTACAGCGGATAATATGTATTATACAGAATTGCCTCGGTTTTCATTTGTATTTTTATTCCTTTATCATCTCTTATAGGTTGATTTTGCCCGCATCTCATCAGGGAACCTTGAGGCGTGCGGCATGAAGCAAGCGATAGATTAATCACACCATGGTTTAATAGTATGGGCAGTTCACACGCGATCCTAGTCGCGCCACCCTAGTAGAGCTCTATACTTTGCACCCCGGGCGGGGAAAAAAACCTAAAAAGGGGGTGATTGGGTGTCGTGCAGGCAACGTGACGATGTGGCTGCATGCATGGCTGCTCTGGGCCGGCCTGCTGCACACCTGGGCGGAGTGCGCACGCCACACGGAGCCGCACCCGGGCGGGTACCTCTGTGCAGCCGAGCGAGGCTCCAGGGACGGCAGGTCAAAGCAGGACCACAGCAGGGAGTCCAGGGAGCGAGCCGGGGTCGGTCACGGTCACGGACCCCTGCAGCGGCAGCACCCGCAGCACCAGAACCCGCAGCGCCAGAGTCCGCAGCACCAGAACCCGCAGCACCAGAGCCAGAACCCGCAGCACCAGCACCAGAACCTGCCGAATGTACCGCCACATAAGATCAGGAGGATGCAACGGAGAAAAGGTAAGCCCCTCTCCTCCTCTATTCCTCTCTCTCTCTCCGTCTCTCCATCACCTACTGCTAAGCCCATCTCCTCCATCCAGACCGGAGAGACCTCATCACCTCCCTGGGTCAGTAGAAGTTGAGGAGGAGGAGGGGGAGGTGTTTCATGTGTTTAGGTGTAATGTAAAAAGAGTGAGGAGAAGCAATCTTTGGGAAATGCTGAACACTTCACAACAAAATGTCTTTGCACCAACAAAATGATGCCTCACACTCGTCCAAAGTGCATGAAATAAAAGTCTGACTTTAACTTTTGGTTATGAATTTGATTCCAAATATGGATTTATTTTTGTTGAATCTGTCAATAAAAGAAAAGATTTTAAAGGCACTGTTGTTGTTCACACGCTGGCATTTGTCAATTTAAAGTCGAAAAATACTCTGGATTGACTTGTAAGATTCAAGAAGTTTAATTGTCACATGCAGGATGTGCAGTGAAACGAAAAAGTGGCGACGATGCCCAGCGGAATGTGCAAAGGAATCAGTGACATCTTTATTGCATTCCGCATTTGCAACGTTATCGTCGCCATAAAAACTATCGCATCGACCATCCAATCAATCAACGGGGGGGGGGGGGGCTTAACGACGTCCAACCTCAACAGTCCAACACATCCCCACTCCAAGCTAAATGAATGACCCTCAAGGCAACAAAGTTACAATTAACTCTGAAGTCACTGCCGGGCGCATTCCTTAACATCCCCGACACGTACGCTTCTTTTCTGTCTCTCCTCTACTCCCCCCCCCCCCCCCCCCCTACCCCCCCTCACCCACTCCTCCCCCACCCCCGCTCCAACACTTCTCCTGACCTCTGCGACGGCCCCATGAAAGAGCCCCATTCTGTGGGCCCGTCTCGGCCCCCGCTGCCCCATTCCCATGGGTGGTGTCGTCAAGGGGAGGATGGGGGTGTGTAGGGGGGGGGGGGGGGTTAGAGAGGAGAGAGAGAGAGAGAGAGAGAGAGAGAGAGAGAGAGAGAGAGAGAGAGAGAGAGAGAGAGAGGACTCCATCCCTCATCCTCCTCCCGTCAACCCTTTTGTTGGCCGGCGCTGAAAAGCCGGACGGTGCGGCTGGGGGTCCATCGAGGTTGTTGGATCAATATAAGCGTCCATCACTTAGGACCCCACCCCCCCCCCACACACACACACACACACACACACACACACACACACACACACACTCACACACACCAGCCCGTGTGAACAATGAACAGTTCATTGAACAGTCCACTAAACAAAGCTTAATTTACGTTTTTTTGTGCTCTATGGGGGAAAAATGAACTAGTCGTGGTAGTAGGTTTCTTTTTGGTGGCTGTTGCGGAGGTGGTGGTGGTGTTGGTGGAGGCGGTGGTGGTAGTGGTGGTGGAGGAGGTGGAGGAGGTGGTGGTGGTCTTCTGTTGACCCTTGCTTAACCATTGATGTTGAGATGAAACTGTTCAACAGCTTGGAGGGACTTCTAGGGACTTTGTCTTGTTGTCTTGTTCTTATTTAGACTACATTTCTCTGCAGTTATTTTGTTAATTTATTTAGTTCAATGTTTTAATTATGAGACAGGGTGGCTAGTTATCGACTTTTAGAATAGCACACATCTTCCTCAGAGTCCCATTAAGACGAACACAAAGAAAACAAAATGATTTCGGTTTTTTTCAAAGTGAAGAATGTAATGAATATAATGTGATCGTGTTTGCAGGAAGTGCAAAGTGAACAAACATTTCTACACACATTGTCAACACATTAGCTCAGTGAAGAATAATGTTTCCTTCAATTGTTTGGAGGCGGCGACGTCCATAACACACCCTGTCCTCCCGAAGCCTCACCTTATCCACTTGGAAATCACGCCGCTTACCAAATAACCTCGCATGTACATGAATACAGAATTAAAACATGAATAAACACAAAGACCAATATTATAATGAGACAAAAGACTAAAAAGTGATAATATATGCTATCAATGTAAATTCTATTGTGGCCAGCTTATTAAACAACTGTAAATAATGTTCTTACTAACCATCGTCATAATTCTATGTCAATATAATTTTTTTTAATGTAAAGTTTATATACTTATCTGCTGTGGACACGGTACACATATCTATAGGCTAATTAAACATAAATGATTGATTGGTGCCTCACTTGTTGCCGTGCTGCTGCAGCGCCCTCTAGTGGACGAACACACGGTGCAGCGCCCTCTAGTGGATAGGATCATTCATAGCCGTTCAAATTTAAACCTAACTCGTGAAATGTCTACTCTTCTTTCTGCAAAAAAATTATTCAAATTAAAATGAATAATGAAATTACAAATAATAGTAAATAACAGTATTGTTTTGTTTTTTTAAATAAAAAAAGAGAGGAAAAAAAGCATATTCACAATCCCATTTATACCCCAACGGAGTTTAAATGAAAGTACTTAACAAAAATCCCCCCCAATAAAATATAATTGTGTGTAGCATCGACGTCACTGTTGGCCCCTGGAGCGGGTCTTGGCCCCTGGAGCGGGTCTTGACCCCTGGAGCGGGTCTTGGCCCCTGGAGCGGGTCTTGGCCCCTGGAGCGGTCTTGACCCCTGGGGAATATGAAACTGTGTGTGATTGCTCACAGTCACAGTCACACACTCCAGACCACTGACTAGTGCGCTTCTCTGGGCTCCTGTCCTCATCCACCTCTCTATGTTGGACCTGGAGACACTGAAGTCATAGCTTTGGACGACCGTTAGATGGATAAGCTGAAGTAAAATAAGTAGGATGACCACAATGAACTTTGGAATAGTTGCATTGCTATGTGGAGCCCTTGTTAACATCTCAGGTACGTGGTTTTTATTGATATAAAATAGATATCTTTTTATATTGTTATTCTCAGATCTAGAACTACTCATTCGTGTTCACAGTTAAGTTTTCTCAGTTTTCTCTTGCTTTTAGTATTGATGGATTACATTACAGTTGCTATTTAGTAGTGGTACTTAGTTTTTGTCCAACATTAGAGACATGTAAAACTGTCCTTCTGTCTCAGACTTATTAAAGTTAGGCTACATTAGACAAGAAGGCACACATCTCACTCTGTGTCACTTCATCAGCTCATCTCTGATATAAAACAACCTCTGATGGCATAAGTCAATACATGATTGTCATATATAATAGATGAGAGAACAAGAACAAACAACAAGCTTCTGGTTGTGCTAATAAATGGAATAAGCACATCTAGTCACACATTGTCAGCTGATATATATATACTTGAAATCAATGTTTTGATTTACTTTGATCTGTTATCTCATTGTTCTGGTCACTGTTGTTATAGGCCTACATTTAATTATAGCCTAATATATGACCTCGATATGTTTGAATATATAGCACATAATAACTGCCAGGTCTAACAGTGATTAACTGAAAATTGATGTTGTGTTTCTCTCCGTATGTGAGAATGTCTTCCAATGATGATAATTATTCTGAACAATGAATGAGTACAGTTTTCATATTAGTGCCCCCATAGAGCATTCACACACTTTCTATAGTAGTATCTCACGAGAACATTTATTAAAGTAAATATGAAAACAGCAGGAAAAAACGAAACATACACACATACACACACACACAACTTATAACGATGTCATGAAGCCTTCAGAAAGCCTCTATTGTGTGTAGTGTGTGTGTGTGTGTGTGTCTCTGTATGAACATTGTTGTGTGAAAAGCAATATGAAATCATTCCAAACGCTCCTGAATCAACCGAAACGTCAGCCATCAGATAACGCTTGAAGTTTATTCAAATTCAGCAACTCCATTCTAAGCGCAGGAAAATAATTGGGCATTACTTCGCTAAACACAACTCAACTTTTTTTCCTCCTCCATACCTTCCCTTGACAAAAGGCCCGTTTGTTGAGTCCTTGCTTGCGGATGTGCTTGTGATAGTGGTTGCCTTTGTCGGTGACCATAACAGAGACTCAAGTCCGAAGCTTCCTTGCTTCTGTAGAGGAAGCTGGGGGGGGGCCGCCTCACCCACCCACCCACCCACCCACACACACACACACACACACACACACCCCTCCACACCCCCCCCACAGCCTCCCTTTCCCCTGATCGTGGTCATCCACCAACGGGAAACTCAAACAATGGCATTCCAAGGTTGGCTGCAAATAGTCGCCGTTGTTTGTCCGTGGAAGACCCTTTAGAGATGTTTGTAGCGGGTGGGGCCCCCGAGCTACGCATGTGTGTGTGTGTGCGTATATTATGTGTGTGTGTGTGTGTGTGTATGTGTGTGTTTGGGTTGTCTCGCTCCATCGATCGATTCAGAAGTGGCACGACCCGGTGAGCCTAAAGAACCGCAGACGGCTGGATGAGGAGCCGCTTGGGTGCTCCGGGTTCGAGGGGGTTTACTTCTGTACGTTGTCAACACTCCCAGCACGGTGGTCCCGTGGCTGTCTGACTCCACGTGACGTCATGTTGAGTCATTAACACTCCCAGCCGTGGGTCAACTCACACTGATTACTGCCCGTGCTATGAATCTATGCTTTCACGCTATTGTGTATTGAGAACCAGAGATATGCACAGAGGCCGATTACTGGTGAGGATGATCCGGCAGCCATACTGGCCACCAGTAGGAATAGAGGATATTCTTTCAATGCCTACAAGGTTACACTGAAGTTTATTGTGCCGGAGTATATATTTCTGCTTCGTCCACCCGCAACTGACTGAGGCCCTGTCTGAAGTCAATGTCATTGTCGCCTTTTTTTGCGATACTGTGTGGAATCAGTGTTTTGACGGCGTGCCCCGAGATACCAGGGCTGCTGGCGAGACCACTTCGGTCGAGTCCAAGGTCAGGTCCAGATCCAGAATCGAATCAAATTCAAGATAAACACAGACCGACTCGAGACCGAAACTGCACTAATCTGAGTCTGATTCGAGACCATGTGGCTATCAACAGGATTAGCATGCTTTGAGGACAAAATCCATTGTAGGCAGCTTGTTTATGTCAGCCCTGCTAGATACTTGTTGTTGTTGTGTATGTATACCATGTTCATTGGTTTCTTCTTCTCTGGTCGCTCCAGGCTGGAAGGTTCGCGCCGAGGAGCAGGAGGACGAGGCTAAGGTGGGGACGGGGACGGCGTTGGGGCCGGGGCCGGGGGCCGAGGCGGTCCCCCGCATCCTCCACCACCCCGCCGACGTGGTGGTGAAGGTGGGCGAGCCGACCACGCTGTCCTGCCGGGCCCAGGGCACGCCGGAGCCCACCGTCCAGTGGCTGCGCAACGGCCAGCCCCTGGAGACGCAGGCGGGCCGGGACGACCGGTCGCGGGTCATGGTGCTGTCGGACGGCAGCCTGTTCTTCCTGAGCGTGGGCGCGGGCGGCGGGCGGCGGGGGGGCCAGACGCACGAGGGCGTGTACACCTGCGTGGCCCGGAACGGCGTCGGCGTGGCGACGAGCCGCAACGCAACGCTGTACATCGCAGGTGAGGAGGAGGAGGAGGAGGAGGAGGAGAGATGTGTGGTTCAACTACAGTGGGTTTTACTACGGAATTAGAAATTAGAAAGTAGAAATTCACACACCAATGATGATACATCAGGTCGTGAGTTTGTTAGTGAATGATATGCATATACATACACAAGCGACACACAAATATGTACGCACAGGCACGACCTTTGCACTGGTAACAAAGGACATGTCTGTGACAAGAAATGTCTCCATTATTCCCCAAATAATCAAAACAGCGAAACTTCTATCTGTCACTTAGCATCCAAACATAACATGCTGGGGTTAATATATTCGTCCAGCAATTCTGGGACTTGTCCCATTTCTCCCATTCCCAAGCTGGCTTGAATTATAACTACAGCTCTGCTTCTGACCCCCCTGAGGTTAGAAACCTCCAAATATACAAGGGGGTCGGTAGGTCGGTTTCGCCTGCCGCAAAATAGGCCAACACATCTCCCGCTCTCTACCCTCTCTCACCACTCACTCACTCACTCACTCACACATACAATGTCTGACACACACCACACACAACAGACACACACACACACACACACACACGCGCGCAGAGAGAGAGGGAGTGATGATGAAGATTTATGTGGTGTGACAAGTGTGCGAGGACACGACTGGGCTCCGAATGCCAATGTCAATGTTTGCCTGGCGGGGGGGGGGGGGGGGGGGGGGCGGGGTCGGGGGGGGTAAACACTTGTGGCAGTAGACCTCTGACCTCCGCTGTTGTGCTCACTTAATTAGAATCCACAGGAAAACAGCCTGGCGCACGACCACCGCCATTCAGCGGCTAACACAGATACAGCATCACAATAGGGATTGGCATTAAAAAAATTTAATTACATTATACAAGTCACACTATTAGTATTCACTCATTGTCTGGCTTTACTGTTACACCACACACATCGCTATTATGAGTTTAGCTCAATCAAGTTGGGATTGGGATTAAGAAGACATGAAGTCATCTCTGATGGTGCTCAAGGCAGGTCCACTGTCTGCTTTGTAGCCAGTAATGAGCAAGACGTTGAGGGTATTTAACGCTTGTGTGTGTGTGTGTGTGTGTGTGTGTGTGGTTGTGTGTTCTAACAAGCCAGTTAGGACATCCAGTACACTCAGCATATTTTCCAATTCCACCATCAATATACATTAAACGCACGCAGAGACGTGTGTTTCATGCCTATAGTGAGATGGATTGCTGGATGCAGACTGGGAAGATGAAGAGAAATCTAGCAATGACTACGATCAGAAGAAACGCAGGCATTGGATATATCTGAAGACAGCAATGTTAACTTCATATGTTCGTATGAATATGACGATCATATTCCATGATTAAATGCTTGAATTACTATTTAGTATTCAAACATGCTAAATTGAATATTAACTGCTTTCAGATGTTGCTCAAATGCTCGTATTTAACTCAATTGATCGATGACTTGAAGTTGTGCGTTAAACACTCATATTATCATCAATCATCGTCGTCATCATCATCATATAAATTAAATTGATTGACTGCGAAAGAAAGCAGGAACAGCACCAGCAAAGCGACCGCTCAACGCTCCCTGCCGGCGGTGTGTTGCAGTGCTGCGGGAGGAGTTCGCCGTGCAGCCCGAGGACGTGGAGGTGGACGAGGGCCAGGAGGCTGTGCTCCGCTGCGGACCCCCGGCGGGACACCCCGAGCCCAGGGTCACCTGGAGGAAGGACGGACGGCCCGTCAACGCCTCCGACCCCCGCTGCCCTACGCCACACATCACACACACACACACACACACACACACACACACACACACACACTACACACACACACACACACACACACACACACACACACACCTACACACACACACAGCTGTTTTTTACTCTTTTACTTTTTACTGTACTTACGAGGTACTATTACTAATTGGTGGTGGTGGTGGTGGTGGTGATGGTGATGGCGGTGGTGATGAAGGTGATTAATTCCAGTGTGCTGGTGCCCCCCAGGTGCGGAGCGGGACCTCACCATCGACCCCTCAGAGAAGCAGCACTCCGGTGTGTACGTGTGCGTGGCCTCCAACACCGTGGGGGTGAGGGAGAGTCGAGCTGCACGCCTCTCTGTGCTGGGTAGGACAACACTCTATACATATTATTATTATTATATTAACCTTTTATTCATAACCTAATATTATGTAACGTAGTTGTGGAAATATACAAACACACCTGTATCCTTTGAATGGGTGGCTATTAGCTAAAGCATTCTTTTGGACATGGCTCTGATATAAAATTAATTAATAAATAAAAAAAATGAACAGAAGCAAAGCGTGTGATAAACAACACTAATGGATCTACTGCTTCATACAAGGACGTTCCTGATAGAACTGTAATACGTTTTTTTAACAGAATATTGCTTGTGGGATCTTAAAAGACCGCAACTTAGGTTGGCATCAACAATTAGTTCAGACGATGTGTGGGGACAGTAAATTGATTTGTCATTTTACTGCTGTAATTCCCCCCCCAAAATGAAAATAATAGAACATTTTATTTGCTATTAATCAACCTGGGAGCTTTTTAAGGAGCACTTTGCCGATTTGCAACTGGCTTTGTATCATTACAACGTGGGTGGTGTATGCAAATTATTAGCAATGTTTAATTTTCCTGTTTAATTTTTCCTGATCTCCCCGCGACTTTCGTCTGCCAGATGATGAGAAGACGTTGTTGTGCATGTACAGTACTTCCCACGTTGTACTTGTCGCCGCTTCCTTCTCTTGTTCTCTCAAGCCGCTTTTAGACGCCTTGCATGGAGACATCTCCAAGCGCGTTATCTTTCAGATTATTTGACTTTACTCGTTATGTTGTCTTGAATGACTCGTCAGACTGCTTGATGTCGAATGTCTCAGAATCCCATCCGCCTCTTCCCATCACCCCCATCCCGTCCCTCCCAGCCCGACCCGTGCTGCTCCAGAGGCCGGAGAACGTGACGGTGCGCCCCGGGGAGTCGGCCAGCTTCTACTGCCAGGCCAGAGGAGACCCGGCACCGGCGGTGGAGTGGAGCAGAGAGCAGGGCCCTCTGCCCAACGGCAGGTAGGAGGGGCGGAGGCGGAGGTGGAGGAGGAGGGGGAGGAGTCAACAGGAGGAGGGGGAGGAGTCACTGGGAGGAGGAGGAGGAGTCAGCAGGACCACGCCGACCCGCAAGCGCCAACCATGCACATTTTTCTGGAAATAAATAATAAATAAATAAAAAATAATACATTTGAATAATGCGCTGTATTAAAATCACGTGGAATTTTTTTCATTGACTTTGTATTTGTAAAAGCATTGTGATTTACTTTATTTGTTTTGAGGAATTAAAACAAATAGCTTAAATTGAAATGTTCGAAAAAGTTCATTTCTGAATTCTTACCTGATTTAAGCCAGCGGGTGTTGTGTACAAACCTCTCTCTCGCTCTATCCATCTATACATGTGCTGTATACAGGGTCAGACTGAGGTCCCTGTGTGTCCCCAGGTACCTGGTGAGTCCAGACCAGAGCCTGCAGGTCCACTACGTGACGGTGCAGGATGCAGGCAGGTACACGTGCACGGCGGTGAACGACATCGGCACGGCCGTCGCCAGCGCGCATCTCATCGTAGAAGGTGAGTCTATGCACATATATATGATATTAACAACAATCTGAGTTAATATCATTCAAAAAAATGATATTAACAACAATCTGAGTTAATATCATTCAAAAAAACGAAATATTGTTTTGTCAATAAATAAATAAACAGTCAATGCAATGTGTCAAAATGAATGACCAATTCAAAGTGCATTAACCTTTATTTGTCGATGTGTTTCAGACGCCGGCAGCACGAAACAGAAGGACCTCCACAAGGAGCTGTCGGCTCTACGGGTGGACAAAGCAGACAGTGGACCTGCCTTGAGCACCATCCAGAGATGACTTCATGTCTTCTTAATCCCAATCCCAACTTGATTAGCTAAACTCATAATAGCGATGTGTGTGGTGTAACAGTAAAGCCAGACAATGAGTGAATACTAATAGTGTGACTTGTATAATGTAATTTACAAGCCAATCCCTATTGTGATGCTGTATCTGTGTTAGCCGCTGAATGGCGGTGGTCGTGCGCCGGGCTGTTTCCTGTGGATTCTAATTAAGTGAGCACAACAGCGGAGGTCAGAGGTCTACTGCCACAAGTGTTTACCCCCCCAGACGCCCCCCCCCCCCCCCCCCCCGCCAGGCAAACATTGACATTGGCATTCGGAGCCCAGTCGTGTCCTCGCACACTTCACTTGTCACACCACATAAATCTTCATCATCACTCCCTCTCTCTCTGCGCGCGTGTGTGTGTGTGTGTGTGTGTGTGTGTGTGTGTGTGTGTCAGACATTGAATGTGTGAGTGAGTGAGTGTGAGAGAGGGTAAGAGAGAGCGGGAGATGTGTTGGCCTATTTTGCGGCAGGCGAAACCAACCTACCGACCCCCTTGTATATTTGGAGGTTCTAACCTCGGTGGGTCAGAAGCAGAGCTGTAGTTATAATTCAAGCCAGCTTGGGAATGGGAGAAATGGGACAAGTCCCAGAATTGCTGGACGAAATATATTAACCCCAGCATGGTTATGTTTGGATGCTAAGTGACAGATAGAAGTTTCGCTGTTTGATTATTTGGGGAATAATGGAGACATTTCTGTCACAGACATGTCCTTTGTTACCAGTGCAAAGGTCGTGCCTTGTGCGTACATATTTGTGTGTCCCTTGTGTATGTATATGCATATCATTCACTAACAAACTCACAACCTGATGTATCATCATTGGTGTGTGAATTTCTACTTTCTAATTTCTAATTCCCGTAGTAAAACCCACTGTAGTTGAACCACACATCTCTCCTCCTCCTCCTCCTCCTCCTCCTCACCTGCGATGTACAGCGTTGCGTTGCGGCTCGTCGCCACGCCGACGCCGTTCCGGGCCACGCAGGTGTACACGCCCTCGTGCGTTTGGCCCCCCCGCCGCCCGCCGCCCGCGCCCACGCTCAGGAAGAACAGGCTGCCGTCCGACAGCACCATGACCCGCGACCGGTCGTCCCGGCCCGCCTGCGTCTCCAGGGGCTGGCCGTTGCGCAGCCACTGGACGGTGGGCTCCGGCGTGCCCTGGGCCCGGCAGGACAGCGTGGTCGGCTCGCCCACCTTCACCACCACGTCGGCGGGGTGGTGGAGGATGCGGGGGACCGCCTCGGCCCCCGGCCCCGGCCCCAGCGCCGTCCCCGTCCCCACCCCCACCTTACCCTCGTCCTCCTGCTCCTCGGCGCGAACCCTCCAGCCTGGAGCGACCAGAGAAGAAGAAACCAATGAACATGGTATACATACACAACAACAAGTATCTAGCAGGGCTGACATAGACAAGCTGCCTACAATGGATTTTGTCCTCAAAACCTGCTAATCTTGTTGATAGCCACATGTTCTTGGTCTCGAAATCAGACTCAGATTAGTGCAGTTTCGGTCTCGAGTCGGTCTGTGTTTATCTTGAATTTGATTCGATTCTGGATCTGGACCTGACCTTGGACTCGACCAAAGTGGTCTTGCCAGCAGCCCTGGTATCTCGGGGCGCGCCGTCAAAACACTGATTCCACACAGTATCGCAAAAAAAGGCGACAATGACATTGACTTCAGACAGGGCCTCAGTCAGTTGCGGGTGGACGAAGCAGAAATATATACTCCGGCACAATAAACTTCAGTGTAACCTTGTAGGCATTGAAAGAATATCCTCTATTCCTACTGGTGGCCAGTATGGCTGCCGGATCATCCTCACCAGTAATCGGCCTCTGTGCATATCTCTGGTTCTCAATACACAATAGCGTGAAAGCATAGATTCATAGCACGGGCAGTAATCAGTGTGAGTTGACCCACGGCTGGGAGTGTTAATGACTCAACATGACGTCACGTGGAGTCAGACAGCCACGGGACCACCGTGCTGGGAGTGTTGACAACGTACAGAAGTAAACCCCCTCGAACCCAGAGCACCCAAGCGGCTCCTCATCCAGCCGTCTGCGGTTCTTTAGGCTCACCGGGTCGTGCCACTTCTGAATCGATCGATGGAGCGAGACAACCCAAACACACACATACACACACACACACACACTCACACACACATAATATACACACACACACACACACATGCGTAGCTCGGGGCCCCACCCGCTACAAACATCTCTAAAGGGTCTTCCACGGACAAACAACGGCGACTATTTGCAGCCAACCTTGGAATGCCATTGTTTGAGTTTCCCGTTGGTGGATGACCACGATCAGGGGAAAGGGAGGCTGTGGGGGGGGGTGTGTGTGTGTGTGTGGGTGGGTGGGTGGGTGAGGCGGCCCCCCCCCAGCTTCCTCTACAGAAGCAAGGAAGCTTCGGACTTGAGTCTCTGTTATGGTCACCGACAAAGGCAACCACTATCACAAGCACATCCGCAAGCAAGGACTCAACAAACGGGCCTTTTGTCAAGGGAAGGTATGGAGGAGGAAAAAAAGTTGAGTTGTGTTTAGCGAAGTAAAGCCCAATTATTTTCCTGCGCTTAGAATGGAGCGGCTGAATTTGAATAAACTTCAAGCGTTATCTGATGGCTGACGTTTCGGTTGATTCAGGAGCGTTTGGAATGATTTCATATTGCTTTTCACACAACAATGTTCATACAGAGACACACACACACACACACACTACACACAATAGAGGCTTTCTGAAGGCTTCATGACATCGTTATAAGTTGTGTGTGTGTGTATGTGTGTATGTTTCGTTTTTTCCTGCTGTTTTCATATTTACTTTAATAAATGTTCTCGTGAGATACTACTATAGAAAGTGTGTGAATGCTCTATGGGGGCACTAATATGAAAACTGTACTCATTCATTGTTCAGAATAATTATCATCATTGGAAGACATTCTCACATATGGAGAGAAACACAACATCAATTTTCGGTTAATCACTGTTAGACCTGGTAGTTATTATGTGCTATATATTCAAACATATCGAGGTCATATATTAGGCTATAAATAAATGTAGGCCTATAACAAACAGTGACCAGAACAATGAGATAACAGATCAAGTAAATTAAAACATTGATTTCAAGTATATATATATCAGCTGACAATATGTGACTAGATGTGCTTATTCCATTTATTAGCACAACCAGAAGCTTGTTGTTTGTTCTTGTTCTCTCATCTATTATATATGACAATCATGTATTGACTTATGCCATCAGAGGTTGTTTTATATCAGAGATGAGCTGATGAAGTGACACAGAGTGAGATGTGTGCCTTCTTGTCTAAATGTAGCCTAACTTTAATAAGTCTGAGACAGAAGGACATTTTTCTTCTGTTTTACATGTCTCTAATGTTGGACAAAAACTAAGTACCACTACTAAATAGCAACTGTAATGTAATCCATCAATACTTAAAGCAAGAGAAAAAGTGAGAAAACTTAACTGTGAACACGAATGAGTAGTTCTAGACCTGAGAATAACAATATAAAAAGATATCTATTTTATATCAATAAAAACCACGTACCTGAGATGTTAACAAGGGCTCCACATAGCAATGCAACTATTCCAAAGTTCATTGTGGTCATCCTACTTATTTTACTTCAGCTTATCCATCTAACGGTCGTCTAAAGCTATGACTTCAGTGTCTCCAGGTCCAACATAGAGAGGTGGATGAGGACAGGAGCCCAGAGAAGTGCACCAGTCAGTGGTCTGGAGTGTGTGACTGTGACTGTGAGCAATCACACACAGTTCATATTCCCCAGGGGTCAAGACCCGCTCCAGGGGCCAAGACCCGCTCCAGGGGGTCAAGACCCGCTCCAGGGGCCAAGACCCGCTCCAGGGGCCAACAGTGACGTCGACGCTACACACATGTATATTTTATTGGGGGGGATTTTTGTTAAGTACTTCATTTAAACTCCGTTGGGGTATAAATGGGATTGTGAATATGCTTTTTTTCCTCTCTTTCTTTATTTAAAAAAACAAAACAATACTGTTATTTACTATTATTTGTCATTTCATTGTTCATTTTAATTTGAATAATTTCTTTGCAGAAAGAAGAGAAGACATTTCACGAGTTAGGTTTAAATTTGAACGGCTATGAATGATCCTATCCACTAGAGGGCGCTGCACTGTGTGTTCGTCCACTAGAGGGCGCTGCAGCAGCACGGCAACAAGTGAGGCACCAATCAATCATTTATGTTTAATTAGCCTATAGATATGTGTACCGTGTCCACAGCAGATAAGTATATAAACTTGACATAAAAAATGTTTTATATTGACATAAAATTATGACGATGGTTAGTAAGAACACTATTTACAGTTGTTTGATAAGCTGGCCACAATAGAATTTACATTGATAGCATATATTAATACTTTTTAGTCTTTTGTCTCATTATAATATTGGTCTTTGTGTTTATTCATGTTTTAATTCTGTATTCATGTACATGCGAGGTTATTTGGTAAGCGGCGTGATAAGGTGAGGCTTCGGGAGGACAGGGTGTGTTATGGACGTCGCCGCCTCCAAACAATTGAAGGAAACATTATTCTTCACTGCGGGGCTAGCCAGGGGATGGGGCCTGTATCAGGGGGAAACTGACCAATTGGAAGTGGGTGATGCCCACAGCACACTTTTCATTCATTTCCTTTTGGTGTTTATTCTGGACCAGGCACTCCATCAAGTCGCCAGTGTCTACCTGGTTATCAGCTACATCCTGGACACACACATACAAACACTTGAACTAGGGCTGGGAATTATATCGATATTGTGATACAAGACAAGATATCCTGTGTGTGTGTGCGCATGTGTGTGTGTGTGTGCTCACATGACAGTGGGCTTGGATCACAGGTTCACAGGCTCTGATTAACAGAGCATCAATCTGAATGTCCTGCAACACAGAACACAGGTCAACCATTATCATCAAGCCCTTCTTTTAAGTTCACACCGCGTCCTCTCTAAACAACACCACAGCCACATGAACAAATGCAGTGGAGCACTGGAGATTGAGCAGGGTTATTATAGTTTAGAAAATTTCAATAGTTTTTACTTTCATTTAGTCTTTCAGTTTGGTTTTTGATTTCAGTTTGTATATAGTTTTAGTTTTATTTTGAGGAATTTACTAGTTTTAGTTTAGTTTTTATGTAGTTTTTCAGGTATTATGAGAAAAGCCTTGATTCATAGAAACTGAAAAAGAAACAAAACCATTGTTTATTAAAGGTCAATGACCCATTAACATCGATCCATAGCAGAACTCGGTAATTAGGACCCAGAGCTAAATCAAAAGCAACACTTTAATTTACCTTTATATCTTTAAATCTAAAAGGTCTGTAATTAGGCTAATAGCTAGAATTAAGTTGAATTAAAAAACATTTACAATACACCAAAACAGTTCTAAGAAGGTAAAAACCCCTCCACACCCCCCCCACAGCCTCCCTTTCCCCTGATCGTGGTCATCCACCAACGGGAAACTCAAACAATGGCATTCCAAGGTTGGCTGCAAATAGTCGCCGTTGTTTGTCCGTGGAAGACCCTTTAGAGATGTTTGTAGCGGGTGGGGCCCCGAGCTACGCATGTGTGTGTGTGTGTGTGTGTGTGTGTATATTATGTGTGTGTGAGTGTGTGTGTGTGTGTGTATGTGTGTGTTTGGGTTGTCTCGCTCCATCGATCGATTCAGAAGTGGCACGACCCGGTGAGCCTAAAGAACCGCAGACGGCTGGATGAGGAGCCGCTTGGGTGCTCTGGGTTCGAGGGGGTTTACTTCTGTACGTTGTCAACACTCCCAGCACGGTGGTCCCGTGGCTGTCTGACTCCACGTGACGTCATGTTGAGTCATTAACACTCCCAGCCGTGGGTCAACTCACACTGATTACTGCCCGTGCTATGGATCTATGCTTTCACGCTATTGTGTATTGAGAAGCAGAGATATGCACAGAGGCCTATTACTGGTGAGGATGATCCGGTAGCCATACTGGCCACCAGTAGGAATAGAGGATATTCTTTCAATGCCTACAAGGTTACACGAAAGTTTATTGTGCCGGAGTAGATATTTCTGCTTCGTCCACCCGCAACTGACTGAGGCCGTGTCTGAATTCAATGTCATTGTCGCCTTTTTTTGCGATACTGTGTGGAATCAGTGTTTTGACGGCGTGCCCCGAGATACCAGGGCTGCTGGCGAGACCACTTCGGTCGAGTCCAAGGTCAGGTCCAGATCCAGAATCGAATCAAATTCAAGATAAACACAGACCGACTCGAGACCGAAACTGCACTAATCTGAGTCTGATTCGAGACCATGTGGCTATCAACAGGATTAGCATGCTTTGAGGACAAAATCCATTGTAGGCAGCTTGTTTATGTCAGCCCTGCTAGATACTTGTTGTTGTTGTGTATGTATACCATGTTCATTGGTTTCTTCTTCTCTGGTCGCTCCAGGCTGGAAGGTTCGCGCCGAGGAGCAGGAGGACGAGGCTAAGGTGGGGACGGGGACGGCGTTGGGGCCGGGGCCGGGGGCCGAGGCGGTCCCCCGCATCCTCCACCACCCCGCCGACGTGGTGGTGAAGGTGGGCGAGCCGACCACGCTGTCCTGCCGGGCCCAGGGCACGCCGGAGCCCACCGTCCAGTGGCTGCGCAACGGCCAGCCCCTGGAGACGCAGGCGGGCCGGGACGACCGGTCGCGGGTCATGGTGCTGTCGGACGGCAGCCTGTTCTTCCTGAGCGTGGGCGCGGGCGGCGGGCGGCGGGGGGGCCAGACGCACGAGGGCGTGTACACCTGCGTGGCCCGGAACGGCGTCGGCGTGGCGACGAGCCGCAACGCAACGCTGTACATCGCAGGTGAGGAGGAGGAGGAGGAGGAGGAGAGGTGTGTGGTTCAACTACAGTGGGTTTTACTACAGGAATTAGAAATTAGAAAGTAGAAATTCACACACCAATGATGATACATCAGGTTGTTTGTTAGTGAATGATATGCATACGCATATACATACACAAGCGACACACAAATATGTACGCACAAGGCACGACCTTTGCACTGGTAACAAAGGACATGTCTGTGACAGAAATGTCTCCATTATTCCCCAAATAATCAAACAGCGAAACTTCTATCTGTCACTTAGCATCCAAACATAACCATGCTGGGGTTAATATATTTCGTCCAGCAATTCTGGGACTTGTCCCATTTCTCCCATTCCCAAGCTGGCTTGAATTATAACTACAGCTCTGCTTCTGACCCACCGAGGTTAGAACCTCCAAATATACAAGGGGGTCGGTAGGTTGGTTTCGCCTGCCGCAAAATAGGCCAACACATCTCCCGCTCTCTCTTACCCTCTCTCACACTCACTCACTCACACATACAATGTCTGACACACACACACACACACACGCACACACACACACACACACACACGCACACACACACACACGCGCAGAGAGAGGGAGTGATGATGAAGATTTATGTGGTGGGACAAGTGAAGTGTGCGAGGACACGACTGGGCTCCGAATGCCAATGTCAATGTTTGCCTGGCGGGGGGGGGGGGGGGGGGGGGGGTAAACACTTGTGGCAGTAGACCTCTGACCTCCGCTGTTGTGCTCACTTAATTAGAATCCACAGGAAACAGCCCGGCGCACGACCACCGCCATTCAGCGGCTAACACAGATACAGCATCACAATAGGGATTGGCTTGTAAATTACATTATACAAGTCACACTATTAGTATTCACTCATTGTCTGGCTTTACTGTTACACCACACACATCGCTATTATGAGTTTAGATAATCAAGTTGGGATTGGGATTAAGAAGACATGAAGTCATCTCTGGATGGTGCTCAAGGCAGGTCCACTGTCTGCTTTGTAGCCAGTAATGAGCAAGACGTTGAGGGTATTTAACGCCTTGTGTGTGTGTGTGTGTGTGTGTGTGTTGTGTTCTAACAAGCCAGTAGGACATCCAGTACACTCAGCATATTTTCCAATTCCACCATCAATATACATTAAACGCACGCAGAGACGTGTGTTTAATGCCTATAGTGAGATGGATTGCTGGATGCAGACGATGGAAGATGAAGAGAAATCTAGCAATACTACGATCAGAAGAACGCAGGCATTGGATATATCTGAAGACAGCAATGTTAACTTCATATGTTCGTTGAATATGACGATCATATTCCATGATTAAAATGCTTGAATTACTGTTTAGTATTCAAACAATGTTAATTGAATATTAACTGCTTTCAGATGTTGCTCAAATGCTCATATTTAACTCAATTGATCGATGACTTGAAGTTGTGCGTTAAACACTCATATTATCATCATCATCATCGTCGTCATCATCATCATATAAATTAAACGATTGACTGCGAAAGAAAGCAGGAACAGCACCAGCAAGCAACCGCTCACCGCTCCCTGCCGGCGGTGTGTTGCAGTGCTGCGGGAGGAGTTCGCCGTGCAGCCCGAGGACGTGGAGGTGGACGAGGGCCAGGAGGCTGTGCTCCGCTGCGGACCCCCGGCGGGACACCCCGAGCCCAGGGTCACCTGGAGGAAGGACGGACGGCCCGTCAACGCCTCCGACCCCCGCTACGCCGTGAGAAGCCGCCGTCCCCTCACACACACACACACACACACACACACACCATCCACTACTATCGACTAATATTACTGTACTGCATGCGGACACAGTTTTTGAGTATTACTACTTTACTTTTGTACTGTACTTACGAGGTACTATTACTAATTGGTGGTGGTGGTGGTGGTGATGGTGGTGGTGATGAAGGTGATTAATTCCAGTGTGCTGGTTCCCCCCCAGGTGCGGAGCGGGACCCTCACCATCGACCCCTCGGAGAAGCAGCACTCCGGTGTGTACGTGTGTGTGGCCTCCAACACCGTGGGGGTGAGGGAGAGCCGAGCCGCACGCCTCTCTGTGCTGGGTAGGACGACACTCTATCTATACATATTATTATTATTATTATTAACCTTTGATTAATAACCTAATATTATGTAACGTAGTTGTGGAAATATACAAACACACGCTGTATCCTTTGAATGGGTGGCTATTAGCTAAAGCATTCTTTTGGACATGGCTCTGATATAAAATGTCAAAATATTGATGTAAAAAAATGAACAGAAGCAAAGCGTGTGATAAACAACACTAATGGATCTACTGCTTCATACAAGGACGTTCCTGATAGAACTGTAATACGTTTTTTTAACAGAATATTGCTTGTGGGATCTTAAAAGACCGCAACTTAGGTTGGCATCAACAATTAGTTCAGACGATGTGTGGGGACAGTCAATTGATTTGTCATTTTACTGCTGTAATTCCCCCCCCAGAAATGAAAATAATAAAAACATTTATTTGCTATTAATCAACCTGGGAATATCTTTTTAAGGGGCGCTTTGCCGATTTGCAACTGGCTTTGTATCATTACAACGTGGGTGGTGTATGCAAATTATTAGCAATGTTTAATTTTCCTGAAAATCGGCCAGAAAGTTCCCCATTAAAGAGAAACAATACTCTCCCCCTCCCCCCACCATCCCATCCGCCTCTTCCCATCACCCCCATATCCCGTCCCTCCCAGCCCGACCCGTGCTGCTCCAGAGGCCGGAGAACGTGACGGTGCGCCCCGGGGAGTCGGCCAGCTTCTACTGCCAGGCCAGAGGAGACCCGGCACCGGCGGTGGAGTGGAGCAGAGAGCAGGGCCCTCTGCCCAACGGCAGGTAGGAGGGGTGGAGGCGGAGGAGGAGGAGGAGGGGGAGGAGTCAACAGGAGGAGGGGGAGGAGTCACTGGGAGAGGAGGAGTCAGCAGGACCACTCCGACCCTGGCAAGCGCCAACCATGCACATTTCTCTGGAAATAAATAATAAATACATAAAAAATAATACATTTGATAATGCGCTGTATTAAAATCACGTGGAATTTTTTCTGGTGGACTTTGTATTTGTAAAAGCATTGTGATTTACTTTATTTGTTTGAGGAATTAAAACAAATAGCTTAAATTGAAATGTTCGAAAAAGTTTCATTTTCTGAATTCTTACCTGATTTAAGCCAGCGGGTGTTGTGTACAAACCTCTCTCTCGCTCTAATCCATCTATATATGTGCTGTATACAGGGTCAGACTGAGGTCCCTGTGTGTCCCCAGGTACCTGGTGAGTCCAGACCAGAGGCCTGCAGGTCCACTACGTGACGGTGCAGGATGCAGGCAGGTACAACGTGCACGGCGGTGAACGACATCGGCACGGCCGTCGCCAGCGCACATCTCATCGTAGAAGGTGAGTCTATGCACACAACAATCAACGATATCATTAAAAAACGATGAGCTCTGCCTCTTTACATTCAGGAATCATATCTGGGGATGATGAAAGACCAAGGATTGAAATATTGTTTTGGCAATAAATAAATAAATAAACAGTCAATGCAATGTGTCATGTGAATGACAAATTCAAAGTGCATTAACCTTTATTTGTCGATGTGTTTCAGACGCCGGCAGCACGAAACAGAAGGACCTCCACAAGGAGCTGTCGGCTCTACGGGTGGACCTGGGAAACATCTCCATCTTGGCCCCTGGGTCCAAACATGGCTCTTGTTCAGTGGACGGTAGGAGACACAGCCGGCTCCAGATTGCTCATCGAAACTTAATCTAAAGATCCTATTTAAGCCAATCTAAAAATCCCATAATATCTAATCCAATCCAACCCAAACTAATCGAATCACATCTAATCTCAACATCCATCCCATCCAATACAATAATCTGATCTAAAATAACCCAAAACAATATATTATATTACCCATAACATAATCTACCAATTCAAGTTGTTTTCGCTTAAATACCTTTAAAATTGTACACTTTCACCAAAAAACTGAAACTGTACATCATCACCTTCCCCCCCCCCCCCCCCCCCCCCACCCAGCTCCAGTCGCTGCCCGCCCAGCCCCACTACCTGGATGGCTTTGAGGTTGCTGTACCGCTCCCTGCTGCCAACCGGTCCCGACTGGGTGGCCCGGAGGGTCCCCTGCCCGGGCTCCAGCCCAGGCGGGGCCCCTGGACAGAGGCTACAAGTACGAGTTCAAGGTGCGGCCGTACGGGGGAGAGCTGTACGGCCGGGAGAGCAACACCCGACTCCTGAGGGTGCCGGAGATCGGTGAGGGGAGAGACAAAGGCTTCATTAGACTGGTCTGAGGCGTCGCGACGGCCTACAGGGAGAACATAACTCTCTGGGGAGGAAAGGAATGACACGACACTTGGCCACTGTCTACCTCAGCTTCGCAAATCTTGACGTTGAAGGGATAATACGTCGACTCACTAACAGTACAACATAAACGATGTTGAAATGACGGCACGTGTGTTCATTCTAAGGCGTGACACAACTATCACCCACGTCTCTCAGCTCCCGGTGCCCCCCCGCTGGCGGTGTCCGTCGCGGTGGACCCCGAGCAGAACCACACCGTCCACCTGAGCTGGGATCCCCCGCCCCACGACGGCCACAACGGCATCATCCAGGGGTACCAGGTACACACACACACACACACACACACAGAACAACACTGTCACATCCCCAATGGAAGGCGGTTCTGGCACGAGCGTGACTGGACTGAACAGGCGGGAACAGTACATTGAGTCCTTTGTGTAAAACAGACAATAGGTACAAATCTCCATTCAAACGTGGTTGTAGAGTCTTAGATGTTACTCCATACCAAACCATACACAGGGAATATGATGAACTGGTGTTTACTATGAGAACACACATCTGTAAAGTCTGGCGAAATACTTGTCAAAATCCATTGATCTGGGTGGGTGGGGAGATGTTGTTATATATGGATGATGTGACGATCATCATCACTACCTGAGGAACAATTCTGAGCTCAAAGCAAGACATTGTCAAACTGAAAATCCTTGAGATTCTCGTCTTGCTCTAAGCAATATAATAGATCGTGGTATGAATGTATTCATCATAATGTATTATTGATGTTCCTTTCTGATATTTATTAACCTTGGGTAGCGTACTCAATAATTCAGAATGTTTGCTTAAATCTTCAAAATCCCATCAATCCACTTTTAGATGAAACATATTTAAATATATGCGAATTTGATATTACTGAAGATATGAGGATGTATACAGTGAATGCAGCCTTAATATGAGGTGATTTAAGGGTCTCTCTCTCTCTCCCTCTCTCTCTCTCTCCGGTTGCCAGATCTGGTGCGTGGACCTGCAGGAGCAGCAGTACCAGAACTGGACGGTGGACAGCGGGCGCCACAGGCTGGAGATCTCCTCGCTCGCCCCCAGCAAGCGATACTCTGTCGTGGTCGCTGCCGTCAACGGAGCGGGGGTGGGGACACCCAGCGAGGCCCTCGGGTTTTACATGGGTGGGCAGCACCTCTGGGGGTGGCTCTTGAGGCTATTTCTAATCTAAAGTACTTCTTAAATCTTAAACTAGATTTGTTCTCTTTTTCTTGCCCTTCTTTCAACTCGTTGTCCTCCGTGTCTCAGACCCGGAGCGGCGCGGTGCCCCCCGGGCTGGACGCCCCCCGGTCGGGCCGACAGGCCGGGGACGTCCTGGCCATCCTCAGGAACCCCCTGGTGATCGGCAGCGCTTGCGCCCTCTTGTGGTGCGTTCTGATGACCGCAGCGCTCTGCCTCTACCGACGCCATTCTGGGTCTGGCCTCCTTGGGTCCGCTCGCAGGAGGAGCAAAGGTGGGAGATGGAGGAGCGATGGATTTATTTATTTAATATATTATGGTCCGGATGTTATGATGCCATTTATTATAATGACCCATAATGTGTGGCAATGTGTTGCACAATTATTGATTCAATTATGTTATTCAACATCAATATGATTGAACATGAACATGATTATATTATGAGTCATGGGAGACTCCATATTATCTTTGATTTGTCATATTTGCATGTAGATTTATTTTTTCCCCTGCAGATTTGAAAGCCTAAATCACCGTAAATTCATGACTCTGGCCTGTTTTTGAATCTATTATATTGATCCTATAATGTTTTATATTTCGTCAATCTAGGTTTGCACAGGCTAGCCAGTGAAGACCTCATCATCAAGCACAGGTAAACTATAAGGAACCTTCTTGACTGTTTCGAGACACAGTGTCAGTGGTCCAAGTTTGCCACGAAATTAAGACAAAAGTAGAAGAATTTGATATATTTAGTTGATTTCCGTTACACTCTATTGAACCTGTTTCCTATCACTAAGACGAGATGCCACACAATTGAAAGGAAACTAATTATACCACCAGATGTAGGAGTGTCCACCCAGATGTATGGTGGATAGATCAGCCTCCCAGGTGCTACAGACCATTGTGTAGGGCTGGTAGGCTTATCTATCCAGCATACTTCTAGGTGGACACGCCCACTTGAAGTGGGGCCATTCCAACTGGTTTTTGAAACCACTTGGAATGTCTAATCACGCTCACACCTGGAGGTATAATATGTCTCCTTTAAACGTATGATCAATGCCATTTGGCGGCGATGGACTCTCTGGTCGTGTTTAACTGGACGCGTGGCCGGCTGTGCTGTAGGATGGCAGCACCAGACTCCCCGTGGATGTCGGGGGCGTGGAGACCCATGCACTGCAACACGGACGCATACAACAGCCTGTGGGCCGGGGGCCAGGAGAAGGCCTACAACAGGGCCTCCAGTGAGTACAGCCACACACACACACACACACACACACACACACACGTGTCTTTCACCAGTCTGAAACATCCAGCCATCCATTCGATTCTGTCTCACACAAATCTTTGTCACATTTTAAAAATCAGAAGAACCTTTTCCAGTTTGCCTTGACACAAAACTATCTCAAGACTGTCCTCTTCAAGACTTTTTATTCTTTTAATCATCTTCTTCCACAACTTTAAATAGATTTTATCCAGGCACTTTTATCCAGAGCAATTTACAGGGAATTCAGATCAATATCAAGTTTTGGCATCCAACATTGAGATTCGAACCCACGAACGTTCGACTGGCAAGTCAAACATCTTTACCCGATACACCCTCACCCCACCCAGGTCTCCCCGTCATGAGCAAGAAGGACCCAAGCTACCTGGACTCCTCGGTGCGCATCGTGCCCGACAGCTGTGGCGTCTACGGAACCTTCTACGTGGACCTGGTGGGCGGCGGCCTGAAGACTTTCAACAGCCCCGCCCGACGTCCCAGAATGCACCACGGCCCCCCGGAACAGGAACAGCAGCAACACCACCATCACCACCACGGCCTCGGCGGCGACGGAGGTGGAGGTGACGGAGGCGAGACCATCCGCATTGCGGCCGGGCCCGTTGCCAAGACGACGGCGTTGCCGTGGAAACAGGCCATTCCCCCGCGGCCCAGGATGGGTGTGCTGAGGGAGCCCTGGGAGAAGAGCCAGAGCAAGCAAGGTGAAGGGTGGTGGTGGTGGAGGGAGACAGGTGGTGGTGGTGGTGGTAGACAGGTGGTGGTGGTGATAGTGGTAGACAGGTGCTGAAGGTAGACAGGTGGTGAAGGTAGACAGGTAGTGATGGTGGTGGTAGACAGGTGGTGATGGTGGTGGTAGACAGGTCGTGATGGTGGTGGTGGACAGGTCGTGATGGTGGTGGTGGACAGGTGGTGATGGTGGTGGTGGACAGGTGGTGATGGTGGTGGTGGACAGGTGGTGATGGTAGTGGTGATAGACAGTGGTTGGATCCTGGTGGTGTTCAACAGGATGGTGTTGGTAGTGGTAGATAGGGTGGGTGGTGTGTGCTAAGAGTACGACACTCCACCAGAGAGTCGTGTACGGAACTTTTATTTGGAAATAATTTCAAACAGAAGCTCTAGTCCCTTTTTTGCTACCACTGCATCATAGTTGTTGCTGTGATTGTGGTTATTTAATTAATTAAATTGTTTTGTTTATCTGTATATTTGTTTCGGGCTCAATCATGAACATTAACATTGGGCCCGTCTGCTCAGCCTCTGGCCCCACAATATTGTTCTGGAACCGTCTGTGTGTCTACCAACACATCCATTACCAATTACCGTCATCCCGTTCTGGGACACAGCTCTGCCCCAGAACGGCCAGGCATGATACAGTTAGTCTTTACTATGTCCTTCAGCCATTAACATCCCTCCTCCTCCTCCTCCTCCTCCTCCTCCATCTAGAGCTGCATGCGGTGAAGAGCGTCCCCCTGCTGTCCACCGCCCACCAGGTCCGCTCCCCCAACGCCCAGAGACCCGGACACCTGGCCTCCCGACGACCAGGTAACCCCCTAGTGGCCGCCGCCATGAACAACAACAACAACCACCACCCCCTCCTCTCTCTCTCTCTCTCTCTCTCGCTCTCTCTCGTGTCTCTCTCTCTCTCTCTCTCTCTCTCTCTGTGTCTCTCTCTGTCTCTCTCTCTGTCTCGCTCTCTCTCCCCGTCTGAGCATATCAGTCATATACACAGGTGGGAGATAACAGAGAGGGAGAGAGACGGGGAGAATCATGGCCCCCACAATGACATGATATGAGAGAGAGAGAGAGAGAGAGAGAGAGAGAGAGAGAGAGAGAGAGAGAGAGAGAGAGAGAGAGAGAGAGAGAGAGAGCCTGATATTGTATTCTTCTAGATGTTATCGTCTGTACGGGTGACAGGATATGTGGGGGTCCGGGTGTTCTAGTGGTCAGGCCGTTTGACCCCTCAGCTGAAAGGTTCTTGGTTCAAATACCGAGGGCGGACTAGATACTGAGTGTCCGCATCTAGAACCCTCGAGCAAAATGGCCTCACCCCTTACCTGCTCATTAATGACATATCTGAGAACATACTAAATGAATGATTGAATAGCAAATAAAAATTTTTTTTTAGATTTTACACAGCACTACAGTGTATGGTAAAGAATGTACGCCCAAATGTCCCCTCTGGAATAAATAAAGAACAAAAAAGATAAGATGAAGATAAAACTTTATTGATTCCGAAGGAAATTCTTGAAGGAAAATATCGGTAACTCTTAACAAGCCAAAAAGGGCACATTAATTATGCATTAATTAGCACTAGTTGATGCAGCAATAAGCATTATTATTATATAGCATTATCACAGGGTGAGGAGGGGGTCGGGGGTAGTAATCAAATCGTGCACAAATAATGATCCTGATGATCCAGTTCCACGGAACTATCCATGCCCTATCCAACATGCGCGGAGATTGTAATTGAATTTGTGTGTTTCCCGTCTGTTTTCGCGCGGGCGCGGCGCTGTCCAGAGGGCGTCCAACGGCTGGTGGGCTCCCCCCGGCTGCTGCACTACTCCGCCTCGCTCCACCTGCTGGACGCGCTGCCTCCCGCCGCCGCCTCCGCCGCCGCCGCAGGACGACGCCCGCAGCCTCAGCTCCGACGAAGGGTGAGACGACGTTCAAACACTTTGGGGGCGTTTTAGAGACACGAAGGTTCACGAAGGTCACGTCAACAAACCACTGTACCCGGGGCCTTCCCTCTGAAGCTGAAGTTAAAAACACTTCACGCGCATGTCAAGGAAGCGGCGTCGTTCTTCATGTAAACAGCCTCCTGCGTTCGCCGCATCCTGTCAGGGGAGCGTTGACTTTGTAAAGAGGATTAGGGTTCCTTCCTCTGAGGTTTTCCTCACGGTTGGAGATGAACAATGAGAGAGGAAAATAAACAATGGAAAGGGGAAGTGTCGTCCAGATGGAGGAACGAGTGGGAATGGAATTACATTTTTAAATTGCGTCAAAAGCTGAGTGTTAAAAGCTCAAATATTACATTTACATTTACATTTGTGGCATTTTGAAGAAGCCTTTAAAATTAGTACATTTGTTGAAAGATGACAGCAATTATATCACTGTAGTAACATAAAGATAAGAATAGAGCAAGTAGAACAGAATAGAACAGAAACGGGCCCTTTAAAACGTCGGGGTAACACAACTCAAAATGGCGTCCCCCCCCCATCCCCTCCGTCTCCTCCGCAGCCTCCAGCCGCTCCACCAAGCTCACGGTGGACATGGGCTCCCTCCGGTCCGTCTCCACCGGCTCGGGGCAGCAGCGCGGCTACCCCAGCGCGGGCCCCTGCGCCGCGCCGACGACGACCCCGACCCGACCCCGACGCCGACCCCGACCCGGAGGCGGACGCGGCCCTCGTACAGCCGCCAGTCCACCGTGTCGTACTGCGGCTCGCTGGACAGAGCGCCATTGACGTCGCAGGAAGCCACGCAGTAACCTGGAGCTCAGCACGCGCTGGAGAGACACGGGTGACGGCTCACACGGACTACAGACACCGGGGGGGGCGGGGGCTTTGCTTTTGGGATCATCCAAAAGCTGATGGCTGTAGTTTAAAGGACTCCTATTATACCACCAGGTGTGAGTGTGGGAGTGTCCACGCAGATGTATTGTGGATAGATCGGCCTACCGGTTGCTACAGTCCACTGGGTAGGCTGGGAGGCTGATCTATCCAGCATATTTCTAGGACGGTGGACACTCCCACTTGTGATGCCAAGTGGGGCCATTCCAACCATTTTTTTTAAACCTGGTGGTTTAGAGTCCTTTAAGATACAGGGCCTTAAGAAACCATGTGTCAAGTGGCATAGAAGTCATCACAATAGAGGAGTTTAGAGTTTTTTAAATGTCATAGATGCTAAAACTGCACAAATCCACACACTCACACATCCCACTCATGTTGCTGTCATACACTCACTCACACTCTGTCACTCCCTCTCTCTCATCCTCTCTGTCTCTCTCATCCTCTCTGTCTCTCTGTCTCTCTCATCCTCTCTGTCTCTCTCTCTCTCTCATCCTCTCTGTCTCTCCCTCTCTCTCATCCTCTCTGTCTCTCTCATCCTCTCTGTCTCTCTGTCTCTCTCATCCTCTGTCTCTCTCATCCTCTCTGTCTCTCTCTCTCTCATCCTCTCTGTCTCTCTCTCTCATCCTCTCTGTCTCTCTCTCTCTCATCCTCTCTGTCTCTCTGTCTCTCTCATCCTCTCTGTCTCTCTGTCTCTCTCATCCTCTCTGTCTCTCCTCTCTCTCATCCTCTCTGTCTCTCTCTCTCTTTCTCTCTGTCTCTCTCATCCTCTCTGTCTCTCTGTCTCTCTCATCCTCTCTGTCTCTCTCTCTCTCTCTCCTCTCTCTCTCTCTTCTCTCCTCTGTCTCTCTGTCTCTCTCATCCTCTCTGTCTCTCTGTCTCTCTCATCCTCTCTGTCTCTCTCTCTCTCTCATCCTCTCTGTCTCTCTCTCTCTCATCCTCTCTGTCTCTCTCTCTCTCTCATCCTCTCTGTCTCTCTCTCTCTCATCCTCTCTGTCTCTCCCTCTCTCTCATCCTCTCTGTCTCTCTTCTTCCTCTCTCTCATCCTCTCTGTCTCTCTCTCTCATCCTCTCTGTCTCTCTCTCTCTCTCATCCTCTCTGTCTCTCTCTCTCTCTCATCCTCTCTGTCTCTCTCTCTCTCTCATCCTCCCTGTCTCTCTCCCAACCCACCAGCGGCCAATCGGAGCAGCCCACCACCAACGCCACCACCGCCTACCGATCGTTCTCCCCGGACCCGGGCTACGTCTGCGGGCCTCTGCCGCCCGAGCCACAGGGCATGGACCACCACCACCAGCAGCTCCAGAACCTCCAGAACCTCCAGCACCACAACCTCCGTCACCCTCACCACGACGACCGCTCGGCCCCCGGTCTGAGTGGCTCGGGTCGGCCGCGTCTCTGGAGCACGCCCTCGTCCTGCTACAGCGAGCTGGAGGGCGCCGGCTCGGTGTGGAGCACCTGGGCCTCGATGACGGACGGCAGCGGCAGCGCCCGCACCAGCGTGGTCAGCTCCGCGGACGGCTCCTCTGCCAGCGACGGCAGCTTCGCCCGATTCATGACGCTGACGAGCGTCGGCGGAGCGTCGGCCAGCGGGGCGTCGATGTCAGGTGAGATGGGGGTGGCGGCGGCGGCGGTGGTGGTGGCGGTGGTGGTGGCTGGTGGTGGTGGTGGGGTGGTGGTGGGTGGAGGTGTTGGTGGTGGACTGGGGTAATGGTGGTGTTGGTGGTGGAGGTGTGGTGGTGGTGGGTGGAGGTGTTGGTGGTGGACTGGGGTAATGGTGGTGATGGGTGGAGTGTGGTGGTGGTGTTGGTGGAGGGTGGAGGTGTTGGTGGTGGACTGGGGTAATGGTGGTGTTGGTGGTGGAGTGTGGTGGTGGTGGTGAATGGAGGTGTTGGTGGTGGACTGGGGTAATGGTGTTGGTGGTGGACTGGGGTAATGGTGTTGGTGGTGGACTGGGGTAATGGTTGTGGTGGTGGACTGGGGTAATGGTGGTGGTGGTGGACTGGGGTAATGGTGGTGGTGTATAGTGTTTGTGAACAATTCAGTTAATACTCTGTAATTAGTAGACACCTCTGATGTTATTGTTAACAATGCATTCCATATATTGCAGTTGGTGTCAACACTTTTTAAATAGGAGCCGGACTCATCAATCATCAGCAGCTTAGGTAACAGAAATATGTAGTTATGTAGTTATTTTTAACCACCGTAGACCCTTTTCACCGCAGGAACAGTAAATATACATTGACCATGGTGATTCTGTGACAGATATAAATATAACCGGAATAGGAAGTTACTGTACCCTGCTGCTGACAGTCTGTGAAAGGGTCTGTTGAGTTTGTCTATAAAATGCATGGACTAGATCCGTCCACCTGAGGGCAGTGTCAGACTGTATTTAGTCTTCAGAAAGCTGCTCAGGTGGTCCCAGTCAGGACTCTATTTGCTGTGTCATACTATTTTGTGGCCCTCAGTGAAATATCGTGGCATTACCAGTCTAACGACGCCTTGTAAAATATTAATTAATTTCATTAAATCTTGCACATGTAGGTACAACACTTTGGGATCTGCGTGCGTGCGTGTGTGTGTGTGTGCGTGTGTGTGTGTGTGTGTGTGTGTGTGTGTGTGTGTGTTTGTGTATATGTATGCAGATATTTAAACATCATTGTGGTGTGTCAAATGCCACTAGGGGAAGAAATGCATCAGCTAGAAAACATAGTCATGACAATTAGGGTGTGTGTGTGTGTGTGTGTGTGTGTGTGTGGTGGGGGGGGGGGTATTTTCTAATGCTTCGCTCAAATAACTTTTCCTTTTTAAGTACTTGGAGTGACAAATAGTGAGCTTTGATAGATTGTTATTTTCATCAGGGAAATGGCAAGACGGGTAAAAAAAAGAAAAGAAAAAAAAGTTTTATGACTCCTGTATAAAGCGTACTTTATCGCGGGTGCCTTTTGTCCCAGGACCGTTTGCGGCCCCATAATAATGGCTTCATTTGGGGCCCTCTATGTATGCACCACGTCACTCCCCCCCCCCCCCCCTCTCTTCCCTCCATGCATCCATCTTCCCTGTCGCCTGCGAATTAACATGGAAATTGGTGCTCCGCCCGCATGGAAAGAGCAGCGAATGAGTTTAAACGACCCTTCTTTTCAACAACCCCCCTCCCCTCTCTCTCCCTTTCCCCCTTTCTCTCTCTCCCTCTCTGCCCTTATCTCGCTCTCTCTCTCTCCTCCCCCGCTCTCCATCTCTCCTATCTCTGTCTCTTCCCATGTCTCTCTCTCTCTCTCTCTCCATCTCTCTCTCCTCTCTCTCTTCTCTCTCTCTCTCTCTCTCTCTCTGTCTCTCTCTCTCTCTCTGTCTCTCTCTCTCTCTCTCTCTCTCTCCGTCTTCTCTCTCTCTCTCTCTCTCTCTCTCTCTCTCTCTCTTCTCTCTCTGTCTCTCTCTCTCTCTGCATCTCTCTCTGTCTCTCCCCATCTTTCTCTCAATTCAATTTCAATTTAAACAGCTTTATTTTCATGGAGACTAACTGTGTAAAGAATGTATGCCCAAATGTCCCCTCTGGAATAAATAAAGAACCAAAAAAAGATAAGATAAGATCAAACTTTATTGATTCCGAAGGAAATTCTTGAAGAAAATATCGGTAACACTTAAACAAGCGAAAAGGGCACATTAATTATGCATTAATTAGCACTAGTTGATGCAGCAATAAGCATTATTATTATATAGCATTATCATAGGGTGAGGGTTAGGGGTCGGGGGTGGTATCAAATCATGTACAAATAATGATCCTAATGATCCAGTTCCACGGAACTATCCATGCCCTATCCAACATGCGCGGAGACTGTAATTGAATTGTGTTTTCCCGTCTGTTTTCGGCTGTCCAGAGGGCGTCCAACGGCTGGTGGGCTCCCCCCGGCTGCTGCACTACTCCGCCTCGCTCCACCTGCTGGACGTGCTGCCTCCGCCGCCGCCTCCGCCGCCGCCGCAGGACGACGCCCGCAGCCTCAGCTCCGACGAAGGGTGAGACGGCGGCATTCAACACTTTGGGGCCGTTATAGAGACACGAAGGTCACGAAGGTCACGTCAACAAACCACTGTACCTGGGGCCTTCCCTCTGAAGCTGAAGTTAAAAACACTTCACGCGCATGTCAAGGAAGCGGCGTCGTTCTTCATGTAAACAGCCTCCTGCGTTCGGCGCGTCCTGTCAGGGGAGCGTTGACTTTGTAAAGAGGATTAGGGTTCCTTCCTCTGAGGTTTTCCTCACGGTTGGAGATGAACAATGAGAGAGGAAAATAAACAATGAACAGGGGAAGTGTCGTCCAGATGGAGGAACGAGTGGGGATGGAATTACATTTTTAAATTGCGTTGCATTGAGTGTTAAAAGCTCAAATATTACATTTACATTTGTGGCATTTTGAAGAAGCCTTTAAAATGAGTACATTTGTTGAAAGAGTCAGCAATATATCGCTGAAGTACATAAAGATAAGAATAGAGCAGGTTTCAGGTTTAGATAGGAGGCCAAGTCCAAACAGAAACGGGCCCTTTAAACGTCGGGTAAACACAACTCAAAATGGCGTCCCCCCTCCCCATCCCCTCCGTCTCCTCCGCAGCTCCAGCCGCTCCACCAAGCTCACGGTGGACATGGGCTCCCTCCAGTCCGTCTCCACCGGCTCGGGGGAACAGCGGCGCGGCTACCCCAGCGCGGGGCCCCTACGCCACGTCGACGACGACCCCAACCCCGACCCCGACGCCGACCCCGACCCGGAGGCGGACGGGCCCTCGTACAGCCGCCAGTCCACCGTGTCGTACTGCGGCTCGCTGGACAAGAGCGCCATGACGTCGCAGGAAGCCACGCAGTACCTGGAGCTCAGCCACGCGCTGGAGAGACACGGGTGACGGCTCACACGGACTACAGACACCGGGGGGGGGCGGGGCTTTGCTTTTGGGATCATCCAAAAGCTGATGGCTGGTAGTTTAAAGGACTCCTATTATACCACCAGGTGTGAGTGTGGGAGTGTCCACGCAGATGTATGGTGGACAGATCAGCCTACCGGTTGCTACAGTCCACTGGGTAGGCTGGGAGGCTGATCTATCCACCATATTTCTAGGACGGTGGACACTTGTGATGCCAAGTGGGGCCATTCCAACCATTTTTTTTAAACCTGGTGGTTTAGAGTCCTTTAAGATACAGGGCCTTAAGAAACCATGTGTCAAGTGCATAGAAGTCATCACAATAGAGGAGTTTAGAGTTTTTTAAATGTCATAGATGCTAAAACTGCACAAATCCACACACTCACACATCCCACTCATGTTGCTGTCATACACTCACTCACACTCTGTCACTCCCTCTCTCTCATCCTCTCTGTCTCTCTCATCCTCTCTGTCTCTCTTCTCTCTCATCCTCTCTGTCTCTCTCTCATCCTCTCTGTCTCTCTCTCTCTCATCCTCTCTGTCTCTCTGTCTCTCTCATCCTCTCTGTCTCTCTCTCTCTCATCCTCTCTGTCTCTCTCTCTCTCATCCTCTCTGTCTCTCTCCCAACCCACCAGCGGCCAATCGGAGCAGCCCACCACCAACGCCACCACCACCTACCGATCGTTCTCCCCGGACCCGGGCTACGTCTGCGGGCCTCTGCCGCCCGAGCCACAGGGCATGGACCACCACCACCAGCAGCTCCAGAACCTCCAGAACCTCCAGCACCACAACCTCCGTCACCCTCACCGCGACGACCGCTCGGCCCCCGGTCTGAGCGGCTCGGGTCGGCCGCGTCTCTGGAGCACGCCCTCGTCCTGCTACAGCGAGCTGGAGGGCGCCGGCTCGGTGTGGAGCACCTGGGCCTCGATGACGGACGGCAGCGGCAGCGCCCGCACCAGCGTGGTCAGCTCCGCGGACGGCTCCTCTGCCAGCGACGGCAGCTTCGCCCGATTCATGACGCTGACGAGCGTCGGCGGAGCGTCGGCCAGCGGGTGATGTAGGTGGATGGGGTGGGGTGGTGGTGGTGGTGGTAGTGGTGTGGTGGTGGAGGTGGTGGTGGAGGGTGGTGGTGGTGGTGGTGGAGGTGTTGGTGGTAGGGGTGGTGGTGTTGGTGGTGGAGGTGGTGGTGTGGTGGAGGTGGGTGGTGGTGGTGGGGTGGTGGTGGTGGTGGTGGGTGTGGTGGTGGTGGTGGTGGTGGTTGGAGGGGGGTGGAGGTGTGGTGGTGGTGGTGGTGGTGGTGTGGTGGTGGGGGTGGTGGTGGTGGGGTGGAGGTGTTGGTGGTGGTGGGGTTGGTGGGTGGTGGTGGAGGTGGTGGGTGGAGGGTGGTGGTGGATGGGGTAATGGTGGTGGTGGTGGGCTGGGGTGATGGTGTTGGTGGTGGAGTGGGGTGATGGTGTTGGTGGTGGACTGGGGTAATGGTTGTGGTGGTGGACTGGGGTAATGGTGGTGGTGGTGGACTGGGGTAATGGTGGTGGTGGTGGGTATGGTGGTGGTGGTGGACTGGGGTAATGGTGGTGTGGTGGTGGACTGGGGTAATGGTGGTGGTGGTGGACTGGGGTAATGGTGGTGGTGGGTGGAGGTGTTGGTGGTGGACTGGGGTAATGGTGTTGGTGGTGGACTGGGGTAATGGTTGTGGTGGTGGACTGGGGTAATGGTGGTGGTGGTGGACTGGGGTAATGGTGGTGGTGTATAGTGTTTGTGAACAATTCAGTTAATACTCTGTAATTAGCTGACAGTCTGTGAAAGGGTCTGTTGAGTTTGTCTATAAAATGCATGGACTAGATCCGTCCACCTGAGGGCAGTGTCAGACTGTATTTAGTCTTCAGAAAGCTGCTCAGGTGGTCCCAGTCAGGACTCTATTTGCTGTGTCATACTATTTTGTGGCCCTCAGTGAAATATCGTGGCATTACGAGTCTAACGACGCCTTGTAAAATATGAATGAATTTCATTAAATCTTGCACATGTAGGTACAACACTTTGGGATCTGCGTGCGTGCGTGTGTGTGTGTGTGTGTGTGTGTGTGTGTGTGTGTGTGTGTGTGTGTGTGTGTGTGTCTGAGTTGCATGTGCAAATGTATGCACGTGTGCATGCACATACTTAAACATTGTTGTGGCGATGGTGTGTGTGTGTGTGTGTGTGTGTGTGTGTGTGTGTGTGTGTGTGTGTGTGTGTGTGTGTGTGTGTGTGTGTGTGTGCACGTATCGTATACGTGTGCACGTACATCTCTGAATCGCTCCCAGTAGTCTGGGAAATCGTTCAGCACCGTATACACGCTGGCACCAGGCAATCACTTAGAACCGCTCAGCAAATTGAATGGAAAGACAAGTCACTCTTTCCCCCGATGTCTCCTCATCCGTCACACACACACACACACACACACACACACACACACACACACCACACAACACACACACACCAACAACACACACCCAACAACACCACACGACCACTTCCACCCAGCAGTCTCTCTCTCCTCTCTCTCTATTCCCTCTGTCGCACAAACCATGGCGGCTGTTGCTGTTGCTGTTGTTGTTGTTGTTGTTGTTGTTGTTAGTTGTCCAGATAACCGCTCCCGCCTTTTGTTGATGCGTTGTTTAAGCGGAGACAGGCGCCGCTGACGTTGAGGTGACGTTAGAGTTGTTGTTGTTGTTGCTTGGGTTAAATCTAACGCGGTGTCACCGTGTGTGTGGACAGGAGAGACGCACGGCGGGCCGGCTGCCGAGGCCCTGCGGGGTTTGGCTCCGAGAAGCTGCTCATTAATATTGCAGAATCACTCAGAGAATGATTCATATTAGTACTGTACGATTCATAAACCCAGTGGTACATTACAAGTGGGTGACCTGAATTAAATTATGAATTATAAATTGTTAAACTAAACTTGAGTGGGTGATTTTTCTTCTGAAAATGAAAAAAAAGACATATATACAGTATGTATCATAAGAAATTATACTGAGTGGTAATATAACTAACCTTCACTTCTTCTTCTTCCTCCCCAGACTTCTCCCCGCCGGCGTCTCCGTTAAGCGGCCTTTTCCCTCCATTTTACAGCGAGGGCGACGGGAGCGCGGATCGGTCGCCCGTCCCGGCGTGGGAGTGGAACATGGCCTGGCTGGAGGAGATGGAGGCGCGTTACAGGGCCCAGGGCCCCCCCGGAGGGCAGGGGCCCTGCGACGCCTGAGAGAGGGGGGCCACACAGGCAGCAGGCAGCAATATGGCGGCCGTCACCGAGACGAGAGAGATAGTAGATGGGGTTCATTTGGGGTCCAAAAACTGGAAGGTGGCTGAAGTTCAGGGGGAAATCTAACATCGTCGAGCCTCATTTCTTTTAAGACGATTCATAAGTGGTGGATATCTGATTATTATCATTGCTTTTATTTTGATTTCCATCTGTTTGATATTGACTTGACTAGACCAATTCTACCCGAAGAGATTCTCACTGTTTAAACCCCAAGACCACTTATCTTGCAATCTCCACCGAACAGAATACTGAGTCTGTAACTTCTCCTTTTCTTCAATTTAGAGGGAAATTAAATAAGTGGGGATGAAAGAACAACAGTGAGGTAGCAATTATGCTGTCTTGGAAACCTTGTGTCTTAAAATCAATGATTAATAACAACACACATCCAACACTGACTGTACATATGCAACATTTGCAGGAAATGCTATTTAAAAGAAAATTTCCAAATGATGCTGTCATGCATTTCTCATTTCAGGACTTTTATGTGTTTTGTCTTTATAATCTCTCAAGGTTTTTGTTCTTGTGTTTGTAGAGTTTGGGAGCTGAAGCGGTTTTGATAGACAACTTATTATATATTGGTTAGAAAAGCAATATGAACTTAATTTGCTTTTGTTGTTCACTGAATTACACACAGCTTATTGAAGGCACTAATTAATTAGAGGAACTGAATTCAATTTTCCATGTTTAAATTTGTGCTCGTTTTTCATAGATGTTAATTAATAGACTACATTTATATTTGTTTCCCCCTTATATGTGTAAATCGGCCCTTTAATAACTACTATGAATGCTTTCTATGTTAAAGTTCTATATTTTGTTATGGCATTTTTAGCAGCTATTTGCTATTTTTTAATATCTGCAAGTTCTACTGCTAACATAAGGAACCGTGCCGTGGATGTGGGCCACTTTTCCGCGTCTCCGTTGTACATAATTATCCCAGCGTGATTCACGCAAAGAAAGAGAAACACGACACTTTTTATCAGAGTTAATAAAAGTTTTAAATACGCAAATAAACCACGGCCCGTGTAGCGTTGAATGATTCAGGCATCCTATTAACTCAACGACTCAACACACACACACCGAGTGGTATCTTCCGTGCTACTTTCTACATTCCACTGGCAGACTGGGAGTAAAAGGAGACGCGATCCCTGTGATGTGAAGGCAGGCAGGCAGCAGCAGTAGTATGTTGTTACAGATGCTCTCTAATTGGCCAGCCAGGGTAACAGGCTTCCTCCGCTGAACCAGGAACTTCAGTGGAGCCTTCATCCGCCCGAAACAGATTAGCCCGCCCCGGCTAATTACTGTTGGGGGAAACCGAGACGACTGGCCAAACTATTTAGTGGAGATGACAGGGGAGAGAGAGGAGAGGAGGAGGCGAGATGGAGAGACTGTCTACAGAGATACATGGAGATACTGTATATTATATTATCGAGAGAGAGAGAGAGAAAAGACAGAAGGAGGTGAAATAGATCGAGAGACACACGGATCAATAGAGCTCTTCTGACCACGTTTATCCACTCGTCCAGAACTGTTTGGTAACCGGCTACCGGGCATCGGATTCCTCATTCCTATGAAGTCATTGGAATACAGTTGTTGTTGTTGTTGTTGTTGTTGTTAAGCCGCATAGTAGAACTCGAGCAGAGAACCCCAGTAAAAATCCTCACAGGCCCCTACAGCCCTGCTGGGTCTCAAGGTTGGTAGTTAATGTGTTACAATGGAAATTGCAAACCGAAAAGAACCCTGAAGCAATCATATAAAATATAACAACAGTAATGAAAATAATAGCAGTCATTCACTAATACCTGCAGGGAATGGTGTGCATGTGTGTGTGTGTGTGTGTGACTGTGTGTGTGTGTGTGCGTGTGTGTGTGTGCGTGTGTGTGTGTGTGCGTGTGTGTGTGTGTTACATAGCCAAAGGGATTATCATTCATCTGGTCCACTCGCCAAGGCCATATGTTTCACACTCACACAGCCCCCCACGTCTCTGTGCCCGCCCCCCTCCCTCCATCCCTCCCTGTGTGTGTGTGTGCGTGTGTGTGCGTCATTCCCTCATGACACACAGACACACACACACACACACAGACGTAGACCACATAATATATTGAGGTGCATAATTATATAAAAGCCCACAATACTCATCTCAATATAAAAAATAAAACAAAATGTACACGTAGCACGAAACAATAGCACGTGCCGACATTTCCAGCGCCTCTTTCCCGAGCTAACTCTCCTGCTCGCTCTCTCTCTCTCTCTCTCTCTCTCTCTCTACACACACTCACCTACACACACACAAGCGCACACACACTCACACACTCACACACTCACACAGATGCTACCTAATAGCCTACAGGCATCGGTGCAGCTGCAGCCATAGTGGTCAATGCCGAGATAGCATCTTTATATACAGTATATATATATATATATATATATATATATGTATACTACTCATCCACTCGGCACGGCAGTTCCTCGGGTCCAGGCCGATAACCCCGCCGACTGTGAAGATCTTTGGATGGCCGGTTGTGGAGAAAATCGAATTACAAGCGTACACACAAACACACAGACCTCCATACAGATTCGTTTTCCATTAGAGTTCAATGATGTCAACGAAACACACGCACACACACACACACACACACAATATCCAACCTTGAGAGTTGGTTCTAATCTTTTCAGGGCACCCCTGTTTATACCTTGTTACCATGTCAACCATTGTCATGGAGCTACCTTAAAAGCCTGATTCTTCTTTAAAACCCACACGACTTGAATTGGACTTTATTCGCTTTATTAAACCGTTGTCCTTCCACAGAGATTAGTGAACAGCCTATTTCTCTTTCTCGGTGATTGACAGGGGGCCCACACGACCATTCAATGACATGGAAATCAATGGGTGCCTTATTTTGATCAGTGTGCCAATCAAAACATGGACACACACACACACACACACACACACACACACACACACAGACACACACTTCCCTGATGGAGAACAGACCTTCCCGGCGCCGTGAAGGGGGCTGTTGGGTTGTGTGATTAGTATTCTGTCCTCAATGTGTGTGTCTGTACACAAATTGACGAACACGTTCCAAGAAAAGTCAGAGGCTGGAGTAACGTTGGACGCTCTTTACTGTTGTCGTCATTCTCATGAAGGAACTATTTTGTAAAATTGAAATGACATAGAAATCACAGCAATTACTGGACAATATTGACACAAAAATCATACAAATTATAATGTAAATAGCTGTACACAAACTGCAATGAATAATGCACATTAAGTTCACCAACTTAAAACATTAATTGAAATGGTACTGGCTTACTTATAGCAGGAAACTATCAAGTAGCTTAACATTGGCAGTGTTTAAATTGAAATAAACAAAATATTTAAATGTGTTGTGTTACGATTCACTGAAGATGAATACAACTTATAAGTGAAGCTTTCAAAGGCACAAGAACAAAGAAGGGACAAAATAAGGTGGCTGGAGCCTGCAGGCTCGTTGCTCCTGATCTGAGCGAACAGTTAACAAAAAGTACTTCAAATGGCCACTAGGGAAGAATGCATTCAGCTAGAAAACAGTCATAGACAATTAGGGTGTGTGTGGTGTGTGTGTGGTGGGGGGGGGGGGGTATTTTCTAATGTCCTTCGCTCAAATAACTTTTCCTTTTTAAGTACTTGGAGTGACAAATAGTGAGCTTTGATCGATTGTTATTTTCATCAGGGAAATGGCAAGACGGGTAAAAAAAAGAAAAGAAAAAAAAGTTTTATGACTCCTGTATAAAGCGTACTTTATCGCGGGCGCCTTTTGTCCCGGGACCGTTTGCGGCCCCATAATAATGGCTTCATTTGGGGCCCTCTATGTATGCACCCACGTCCACTTCCCCCCCCCCCCACCTTCCCTCCATGCATCCATCTTCCCTGTCGCCTCGAATTAACATGGAAATTGGTGCCTCCGCCCGCATGGAAAGAGCAGCGAATGAGTTTAAACGACCCTTCTTTTCAACGACCCCTCCCCTCTCTCTCCCTTTCCCCCTTTCTCCTCTCTCCCTCTCTGCCCTTATCTCTCTCTCTCTCTCTCTTTCTTCCCCCGCTCTCCATCTCTCCCTATCTCTCTCTTTCCCATGTTCTCTCAATATCTCTCACTCCTCCATCTCTCTCTCTCTTCCCTTCCGTCTCTCTCTTCTGCCCCCATTTTCTTCTCTCTCTCTCTCTTCTCCTCCGCTCTCTCTCCCCGTCACTTCTCTCCGTCTTCTCATCCTTCTCCCTCTTCTCTCTCCTCGTTCTCTCTCTGTTCTCTCTGGTCTCTCCTCCTCTCCTCGCTCTCTCTGTTCTCCCCATCTTTCTCTCAGATTCAATTTCAATTAAAACAGCTTTTATTGGCATGGGAAACGTACATTTACATTGTCAAAGCGAGTGGTAAATAAAAACAAAAAACAAAACAAATCTAATTTACAATTGTCGATTTACAAATATACAATTGCAGATATTCTAGAAACAAAGAAATGTGTAAACAAATCTGCAATATTGCAATCAAATGTATAAATATGAGTCTCTAAAATATACTTATAAAGAACCAAATATATACAGGTAAGTAAGTCAAAAAATAAATAAATAAAAAATTTACAAATTAAAAAGAAATGGGGGGAAAAAGGGGGATTGACAGGTCTATCTCCACGTTGTGTTCCCTCCTCCTGCAGACATGCCCCGGTGGTGGGCGTGGCTGCCCCGGCGGTGGGCGTGGCTGCCCCAGCGGTGGGCGTGGCTGCCCTGACACCGGCCTAATGAATGAGCGGGTGATTGATTGCTTAGCCGCAGCCAACACAAGCGAGTGACTTTGGTGGTGGTGGTGGTGTGTGTGAAGGTCAGCCACGTAAATCTCCGGTTGGGTCCTCCACCTTTATTTCTTTATTTCTTTCATTCTTTTTTGTATTTATTTATTTATTTTTCCAAATGTTGTGTGTGTGTGTGCGTGCGTGTGCCGCGCGTGTAGATTAAATATTTGTCTAAGTACCTACATTTGAAGTACCATTCTAAGTACCGAAGTGTATTATAACATTGTAAACCATATCCTACTGCCACCAGTATGAAACTCTTTGATATGTTCCAGGAACGTCCAGGTCACACCAATCTGGTCTCTGCAGGAACAACTGTATCTTGAGCAGCTATACCAATCATGATGGAAACAGACTCTCAACTAAGACACTTGAAGCTAGACTCATAGATCTCGGATTATAAAACCAAAAGTTATTAAAATGGTTGTGGGCTAACATCCGCGCCATGAACGTCCACTTCCACCTCATCTTCGAAGAATTATAAAAGGCAGATCAAAAGTGTATTATCTACCAAAGAACAGCCCTGGGAACTAAACTCAGTGTTAAGGGTGACCACTGAGATTTCCACGCTGGGCCTTATAGATGGCCGCACCCTGCCACACACACTCAGCACGCGACACACCAGCCAGCAAACCAATGAACTCATCAACTAATGAACTGACAACAGGGAAATGAAAACTATGCAGGGATTTACTGGTAAATGGTGAACACAATGCAGCCGTCACCTCTCCACTATGGCGTCCATCTTGGTTTTCAATGGAGTCCAGTCCCAGCAGTAAACCACTTAAGACTTTTCTTTTCTCCCTCCCAGTAAACAATCGATGGTTATAAGACTACACCGAGGTCCGCATGAGGGAGAGGATTTCTGAAGATGCAAACGCGATATCCGAGAATAAAAGACCCCAAGGACAAATCTATTCTAATAAATAAAATGCCGCCTCATCCATCCGCCAGCACCGACCTCTCTGGGAGCCACTGTTCTTTTCCTTTATTTGTATTTTTATTAAATAACAGCGACGGTGATAAAAGTTTGCAATGAATTCAGGTTTCAGTTGTGCTGATTTTAGGTAACATCTTCATAAAAGCACTTTTCACAGTGGCTCCATCCAAAATGCATTCATCCCTTCTGTTTCCCTCTCTCTCTCTCTCTCTCTGACTGTCTCCATCTCTCTCTCTCTCTCTCTCTCTATCTCTCTCTCTCTCCCCCCCCCCCCAGCCTCCAGCTGAGAACCATGACAGCATCTTATCACTCCTGACCCCTGGTTGACACGGGCTGACAGAATGAAAAGCACAGCCAGTGCTACCGCTGAGTGTGATGACGTGTTATCATTGTGTGTGTGTGTGTGTGTGTGTGTGTGTGTGTGTGTGTGCACGTGTTTTTTGTGTTTTATGTACAGTATGTGTTTGTGTAGGTGTTGATTCTGCGTGTGTGTATGTGTGTGTTCTACGTGTACGTATACAGTATATATATATATGTGTGTGTGTGTGTGTGTGTGTGTGTGTGTGTGTGTGTACTCTCTATATATGTGTTCTAGTTATATACAGTATACTATATGTGTGTACAAGTAAGCAGCGGTTTTTCTTTGGTGTAAGCCTCAGTGCACTGAGCACAGACACATACACACCTGGGGCTACAGCAGGACTCGTCTCAGGTGCAGGTGTGCGCGTGTGTGTGTGTGTGTGTGTGTGTGTGTCAGTAGTAAACAAGGCGGAGAGAGAGAGAGAGAGATGGAGACTAGAATGTATAGCGATGGTGCTAATGGTTTTAGGGGTGTGGGTGGGTGGGAGCAATTTCATGCTACTCAGCATCCACCACCCAGGTGGAGGAGGGAGATGGGGAGGTTTGAAGAAAGAAGTTATTAGCAGAGGAACACACACACACACACACACACACACACACACACACACACACACACACACACACACACC
>PIJE02000088.1:260418-292992 GCA_002895965.2 Coryphaenoides rupestris
GGGAGGTGGGGGGGGGGGGGGGTCGGTGGTCGGTGGAGTACAATCAAACTTTTATAAAGCCTGTCCGTCTTCCAGCGAAGAAAACATTTCTGGGCCGAAAGAATAAGCGGAGCGAAAGTTTCCCGACGAAACCCTCCCGACTCTCGAAGACATTCATTTGTGTAGTGTGCGTCGTGGCGGTCCATCCCAGGAGCGCCCAAAACCACTTTCCCGAACGCCCTCCTCCCCACCCCAGCATCCCTTCAGACAAACAAACACATCTTGTGCTTCATATCTTCTGTTGCTTTGTCATCACAACAAGAAAACAGACTTACATTTGGACTAAAAATAAATCTAAAATAAAAAGATAGAGAGAGAGAGAGAGCAGTTGGCACATTCAAGAAGACATATTTCTTTCATTGTAACAATAATAACAATAAGAATAATAATAACCAACCATTATTTTACATTTGTGTTCATGATGCTTATAAATATACGTCTTTCCCCCCTCCCACCCCCCCCCCCCCAACCCCATCCCCATCCCCTCACAAATGAACAGTACAGAGACGGATATTTACAAGGAGAGCAAGGAGCATTTCCGGAAGGTTAGGCCATAAATAGTCGGAGTAATACCGGATGAGACTGGGGGGGGGGTGAGAAGTCTGTTGATCTGTCACAGCCGGTGGGGGCTGGGTCCCCATGGAAAAAAACGACGCTCGGGAAAAAGCCCGAACTTTTATTCCCCTCCAGTCGTTTCCTCCCATGTGCTTCCAAATGGCGGGAAAAGCTGTGTGTGCGCGCGTCCGAGGTGCTCCTTACCTCATGTCCTGGAAAAGGAACGGGGAAAAAAAAAACACAGAGACGTACGTAAATACATTGTCGTGGTCTGGCTTCTTTGTATTGACGTGTACAATTACAACAAAAAAAAAGACAGAAATGACACAAATTCATATCTCAAGGCAATCTCAAGGGGTTGAGTCAGTGTCTTATTTATTTATTGATTTGTTTCTTTGAGTACTGCTCTTTTTTGGCTGTACCAGAGTTAGCTAAAAGCCCATTTGCATCTGTCGTCCCTGGGCAGCAAACTAAGATCTCCTAATAGATACTTGACTTTACTTGTGATTTAGACATTTAGCTTGCAGCTGCTTCGATCCAAAGCAACTTCAAGGCACTCACTTGACACCCAAGTCCAAGTTTGTTTGATTAATGTGAACACTAATTAGGTGTACCGTGTGTATTAGTGTGTATTAGTGTGTATTAGTGTGTACCGTACTCGGGCACGCATCAACAAACCGTGGTCGAGGTCCACTTGGAAAAGGTGGTCTTGAGTGCAGTTCATGTGTACAACTCAGTAAACGCGTAAAAAATTGACGATGGCTCGTCTACATATATACAGTATCTGCGGAAGTTGAACTGCAGGAGTGATAAAGTAGGAAGCCCGTGTATTGGCTTGGGATCGACCACATAAATTGGAACTTTATTTTCTTCTTTTTCTTCTGTGTGTCCACTCGGGGCATACCGACCGCCGCCGACCGCATCGGAGTGTGTATGCGCAAGTGTACTCGGGCGCTGCGGAACACCATGACTCGTGTGAACAAAGCAATCGCACCCAATGTGACCCAACACTCGCTTACAGGGAATGTCTTCATACGTGGTCACGTCATTAAGGAGCAGGTTGGGGGGGGGTCAGCCTTCTCAAGGACGCCTATAGATTAGAGCGTGTGGACGTTGGGGGGGTTTCTAACCCACGACCTTTGGGCTGGGAGTCCAACACCCCACCGGTCACGAGACCCGCCTCGCCTGGACGACAAGCGAGCTGTTAAAACAGCATTCGCGTTTATTGCTGCGTCGGCGTAGATACTTACTGGAAACACACTGTTCCGTTTTTTCCCCGCGCAATATCCCCCAATATAACCACTAAAGGGCCTGAATTTTTTGCTTTGTTTGTTTGTTTGAAGTGCCTTGCTAATGGGTAAGCCGGCCACCACGCGTGATCTAATCCCGACCCCTTTGCCCCCCCCCCCGGACGACGACGCCAACCTCTTCAGCCTCTTCAGGGGAGCGGGGGGAAGCAATGTGTGGTGTCAGCGAAGTCAACAGGACGTGAAACTCTATAGCGTGGCTTCCTATGGACGGATAAACACACCGATGCGGAGGAGGAGGAGGAGGATGGGGGGGAGATGGGTGGTGGTGCTGGGGAGTAAAAGGGGGTCATGCTCCTCCCCTGCCCTCCCCAGTGGGTGGGGGGGGGGGGGGGTTGGGGGTAGGTGTTGAGCTAGGCTGGTTTCTCGCAGCTCAGTGGGGGGTTTAGTGGCGGGTGGGTACACACAGGAAGGTCGCCTGTGAGGGGCCCTGCTGTGTGTGCGACTGGACAGAGAGATTGTGTTGTTTATTTGCACACGTGACTGAGCGCCGTGAGAGTCACGCGCGCGCGATCGAGTCCGGGGGGTTATTTAGTCCAACCGAATCCCTGTCACATCTGTGCAGAGGAGGGGGTCAAAAAGGTCACGACCCCTTATTAAGAAACGACGGGGCCATCCTGTCCCGTTTCCTCTCCTGCAAAACTTTACGCCGCGGGTTCAGATGACAGTCAACATCAACTGCGACCCGGGCGCTAACACGACCACAACTTTATATTTATCATTTAATTACTGGGAGTTCCTGTGCAACAATGTCCTTCCTACTGACCTTCCAGACGCTTCTCAGTGTCCTCTACGCATCCCTCACAGGGAACCGTGTGTGTTTTAGTGACTCTATTCATTTATATTTAGTTTTTGACTGATTAAATATTGTGCTTGCGGTTTTGGATTGGTGGTTTTGATCCTGTTCTGTTTGGATCAACATATTAATGTACGGCTGTATAATGTTCACACACACACACACACACACACACACACACACACACACACACACACACACTATCTAAAATGCATATATTACAAGCCATTGAAGCTGCAGTTGTGGCTGATACCATGTGACATACACTGAGTACATTTAGTTTGGAACTGTGGAAAACTTTCAGTGTTTCTTCTTTTCTTGAATCATAATTCCATAAATTAGACATGACTTGGCTTCAGAGGGGGTAGCGTGTGTGTGTGTCTGTGTGTATTTCTGTGTGTGTGTGTGTGTGTGTGTGTGCTTGTTGTGTCATGTGGCGTGTGTGTGTGGTGTGAGGCAGGGAGTGCACTTAAAAGAAAGCTCACAGGGGGAGGTGCTGATTATGCTACTCCCAACATGGCAACACGGACACACCATCACACACTACTATGCTGTTTGTGTGTGTGTTTGTCCTTATGTGTTGTCTGTGCATTTGAGTGTGTGAGCTGTTGTGTGTGTGTGTGTGTGTGTGTGTGTGTGTGTGTGTGTGTGTGTGTGTGTGTGTGTGTGTGCCTGAGGGATGGTGGATGTTCAGCAGCTGAAGCCCCCTCTCTTCATCCAGGCCTTTAGTTTGAAAACCTGAACTTTAAACTTGTTTTTTATTCCTAAAGCCCTTTGGGTTTTTAGAAAGGCGAGACTTCTAAGCCAAGTAAAAAAAAAGAATGAATGAATACTTTTTTGCAGTGTGTGTGTGTGTGTGTGTGTGTGTGTGTGTGTGTGTGTGTGTGTGTGTGTGTGTGTGTGTGTGTGTGTGTGTGTGTTTCATGGTGGATTCAGAATCAAGAAAATACTTTTTTTCCGTGGCAAGGAACTATCGATCTGCGATGTTATTATGATCAATACTCACACTTCACTTCAACCCTTCGGCCTTTCCTTAATTACAAAATACATGCAATTATCTTTTTCTGATCTCCGCCTGCCATAAATACAAAAAAACTAAATCCTCTTTTTCTGATAGACTTTATATCTCTTTATATCGTTAAAAACATCTCCACCTGTCATAAATAAAAAGGATAAAATTACTTTTTTGAATATATCGTTAAAAACACATCTCTGCCATTAATAAAAAAGGATAAAATAACTTTTTTTCAGATAAATCGTTAAAAAACACATCTCCACCTGCCATAAAAAAAACCGCAAAGTGATCAAAATCAATGAGGGCAAAATAAAGTGGGTGGGGGTTGGGTGGTGGCGGTTGGGTGGTGTGAGTCGGTTGGTGTGCGCACCTCGCTGTGCTTCCTGGCGGAGGAGGTGTTGGTGGTGCTGATGGCGGGGACGGTGGAGGAGGAGGAGGAGGAGTTGGGGCCCCTGGAGCCGGTGGAGCCCCGGGACGAGGAGCTGCCCGTGGTGGAGCAGTTGCCCGACACGTGGCCCCTGGAGACGTAGGCCGCCTTGCCGGCGTACCCTGCAAGATCCTCCCCTGGACCCGAGGGAGGGAGGGAGGGAGGAGGGAGACAGAATGGTTGAGGTTTAATATCGGCTTTTGGTTTTGCTTTTTTCCATTTTACAAACAAAATAATTTATGAGAAAACCGCATTTCCATCAAATCTCAACGATTCATTATTTTGTCAATAGACCGTCAACTGCAGGGTAAAGTAACGTCCTGCTCCTGTCATTTCAACGCTGGGTGGGTTTTATTGACGTCTGTCGCGGCACCAAAGGGTCTATTAGCGTAGCCGCAGACACTTTTACCCAAAGCGACTCGCAGTGAATTCAGATGCAAGTCTTTAAGGAGCAGGTCGTTTCAGGCATCTGACTCGGGGATGAGATGAGATCGAAACCCAGTACCCTTACCACCACTCCCCCTGTCCTTAACTGCTCCACACAACCATCCTCGACCCAATAAACACAAACCCAACCACAGTTGCCTTCATCCCTAGTCTTCAGATAATCACTCAACCTAACCCTCCATCTCTGGCCTCGTAGGCAACCTCAGCTGCATCCAACCTCAACACACCTCCAACATAAACAACAGATCACCTGAGAGTCGAATCGCATTTCTACAACGTTCTATGCACGACCAATTATCTGTGGCATGAATAATTAAGAATAACCCACAGTTTATTCATAAGTACATTTCATACGACGTATGGTTTAGACTCAATGTGCTTATAAAACTTAAACTTACCAAATGAAGTTTAGTTATACGTACACAAGTATTTGTATATATATTTTTAGAATTTATATATTATTTCTATATTAGTAGGCTACTCTGTTTAATGTTCAATGTTATGCACCAATTTCACAAAAGGCACGGCAATAAAGATGATTCTGATACTGATTCTTCTTCTGATTCTTTTTTTCTGATGTAAAAACATATTACATACACGGCAACATATAAGATGAGTATGAAAAACCGCATGAGATCAGGTGAGACGCTGCCGGCGCTCACCGTCTGCGTGCCGGGGCCCCGAGCCTTTCCGTTGGTGGTTGTAGACACCGTGCTCTCGCTTCTCTAGGGAGGAGGCGGCGGCTCCCCCGGGGGTCCGCTCGCAGCAGGGGCCCCGCAACCGGTCCTCCTCGTCCGGGGGGGGCTCCGGGGGCGGGGGCAGGTCTGTAGACACGCACACACACACACACACATTTTAATTATTTTATGATTGCCTACATAAATACACAAGTATTGTACAGTGCAGAGCATGAATTTTAGAAGATGGAAACAAATGGAATAACTTTAAATACAAAAATGACACACAAATGACACAATGACTTCCACACACACACACGCACGCGCACACGCACACACAACGCACACGCACACGCACACGCACACGCACACACGCACACACACACACAGGAGAAAGGGCAGGGATGAACACTGGGAGCGGGGTGGTCATGTGCTGATATTACACAATGGATCAAAACAATGTCCGCCATTGACAACGCAATCTGCGCTGCGAGAAGTGATAAGAAGTTACTCGCTCCCCGAAAGAACAGCATTTTATTTCTGCGCTGTGTGTGTGTGTGTGTGTGTGTGTTGTGTTGTGCGTGTGTGTGTGTGTGCGTGTGCGTGCGGTGTGTGTGTGCGTGCGTGTACATTGTGTGCTATTACTTTTCAAAACTTCTGAAAAAGTGCTTTCGTTTCCAGTAAAACTAGCAGAAACTAGCTTTGTAATTCATCGTGTTGGACGTGTTGTGTTTCAAGGGGGAAAGGAAGAGGGGGAGGAAGAGGGGGGGAGGAAGAGGGGAGGGAGGCAGGGAGACAGAACGGCTGGGTTTTTAATATCGACTTTGGGTTTTGTTTTTGTTTTGTTCGTCGTTTTTTACCATTGTACGCCGAGCAGCTACAACTAAATTGTTTATGCCAAATCTGTATTTCCATCAACTCCCAACTGTTGGCAGCTTGCGGTGAATTCGGATACAAATCTTTCAGGAGCAGGGAGGAACGCGGGGAGTCTTAACTCCAGGGTGCCTGCAGGACAGGCTGCAGGGGATTATGTGGGGGGATCGAACCCAGTACCTTTACAAACACGCTGTCCTTGAACTAGGCATCCTCAACCATCCTCAACCTCATAAAGAAAAACTTTACAGTAGCTACCCCCTTTAACCCCCGTAAGCTTAACTGTCTCAGATCATTTCTAAACCCTCACCCCTTCCTGAGCCTTATAGGCAACCTCAGCCACATCGAACCTTTTGTGTCGAAAAAGTGTTTTCCTTTCCCTGCAAAGCTACCAGAGACTGTGATTGTAACTGCGTTGTGTTGGATGTGTGACTGCCTCGGTCCTCGTCATTACCTGCTACACAAGCGGCGATGCAGCCAGCGGGCGGCCGTTACAAACCAAATGAAGTCATGATGACCGTATCGCTTTTCATGGCTCTCGCGCGAAAGCTGATCTTTAATCACCGATGATTATGTTAAAAAAAATGAGCCCTTTAGCCATTGCATAGATCATTTGTTTCAGAACGATGACGATGTACGACCAATTTTGCCCTGAATACATTGAAACATGGGGGGGGGGGGGTCGTGTGTGTGTGTGGGTGTGTGGCACACACACACACACACACACACGCACACACACACACACACACACACACACACACTCACCAAGTAAACGGCACCGATTGTGCATAATGAGCTGATCTTTACAAGGGCGTCAGTGTGTTTGCATTGATATTGAGTCATTAGACCCTTCACACAGCAGGTGGAAGTCTTCTGCCCGTCTTCTCCCGTTCATACACGAAGAAGACAACGGAACTGCTGTATATCCAGGAGCCCTCACCTCCTTGTATGTCTCTCCTGTACGCTCCCGGTCTTGGACGACTTCTTCTGACGCGCGACTTCTGGCTCCCGGGGCCGTGGCCGTCACGTCCGTGCACTGTTAGGGAGGGGGGGAGAGGTGAGGGGTGAGGGGGGAGGCAGAGGTGAGAATTGTCTCGGAAGATCGAAAAGATATATTAGGATGCCTTTGATGCAGTGGCCCCGTAGCGTTGGCAAAATTGAAATCAATAGAACGCTGAGCACACGTGTGTTTAACGATTGGGAAGGAACGTCTGTGGCAATGTCTTGCGTGTGTGTGTGTGTGTGCGTGCGTGTGGCGCAATGTGTGTGTGTGTGTGTGTGTGTGTGTGTGTGTGTGTGTGTGTGCGTGCGTGTGGACTATTTCATTTTCATGTGCTTGCGTCTAAGCAGCTGTGGTGCACTGTGAAAGAAGCGCATTGTAAGACGTGTCTCTTTATAGATCTGGGAAACCTTGACGGAGAATATCAGGTTAAGTCAAGCTAGTCAGAGTTAAGCGTCGAAAAACATTTGAAATGATTGAAAACACCTTCACTTTCATTTCCCTGACGATACATTTGCTCTGGTTTTTACATGGCTTTGATTTATTTATAGTCTATGTCTTCGTTTCACCGCCTGCTGGAAACCTCCATGTCCTCTCTCCTTAAGTCTCATCTTGATATTTATCTGCACACATTGCTTGCGTTTCCATTTTCCATTTACATTTAGAAGACGCTTTGGTCCAAAGTGACTTACAGTAAGAAGCATTTGTTGAAAGAGTGAAGCAACAATACATCGCTGATAAAGCATGGTAAGATTTGAATAGAACAAGTTTCAAGCACTTCATGCTTGCTCTGTGAATGGAACAAGCTCCACACACTCATTGTGAGTTGTACTTTTAATTTGAAAATCCCAGTGTGTCCATATAAGTGCTGTGGGATCAGGACCGCTCCTAACCGGAACATGTCTCCGATGTTAACACTGAAGCTGCTCACCAGGGGTGGCAGGGCTGCTGTCGCTGCCCTCCAGGGTGCCGCCGGGGCTGTGGGCGTGGAGGTGGGCGGGGCTCTGGCAGTAGGGCACCACGCTCAGGTTGGGGTTGGACTGGGTGAGCGGGGGCCCCGGGGCCTGGGGCACCGGCACCGGGCCGCAGGGCAGCCTCCTCCTGCCACACGGAGAGAGAAACACAAGAAATAAATACAGAAACAGACAAAGATGCAAGTTCAAGCTTCTTTCTTTTTTTCCCGCCATTTGTCAACCGAGTGGGCGTGGTCCTGGTACACGGAGAGCTGCCCGTACCGCGCCAGCTGCTGCGGGTCCAGCTGGTTGAGGTGCGGCGCGTCGTGGTGCGGCGCCCGGCTCTCCTCGTGCGGGGAGGGCGTGAGCGTGGCGGTGGACTGGTGGCTGTAGGAGGTGGCCGGCGAGCAGGCGTTGGCGTGCAGAGACCCCTCGCCCGCGCCGCCGTCGTCGCCGCCACAGCCCTCCGTCAGGTAGGTCCTCTCCGGCAGCGGCGGACACCATTCTTCCTCGTCCGACCTGCGAGGAGGAGGAGGAGGAGGAGGAGAGAAGATCGTCTCAGAGACTATAGCTGATGTGCTCCTGCCATTTTGTTCCCCCCCCCCTCCTATTTTGTGTGTGTGTGTGTGTGTGTGTATTTCTTTTCTCCCCCGTGCGTACGGTATATATATATATGATTCCCCGTTTCACGTCGGAGGACATGACGACCTTGACGACGTCCGCCACCGGCACCCGCTCACGTACGTACGCGAGCGGCCGCCGACCTATTTTGAGCATTTTAATCGTGTTCTAATGGGACTTCGTGGAAAGAATGAGCTGCTAGCCAACGGCTACGCTACAGGACAGCAATACAGACACAGAGAGAGAGAGAGAGAGAGGGGGGAGTGTCTGTGTTCGTAGCGGTCGGGGCAGATGAATGCATTATCAAATGATAATTCAGTTAGGGGGAGGCCGGGCGCGAGGGTGTCGGGAGATGCGGGACACAGCTAATAGCGTTTCCAACAGCCTGTTGTGAGGACGTAACTAAATATCCGAGGCAGCTGCGGCGGCGCGAGGCTAAAGGTAATTGAGTTGTCTGCACGCCAGAGGCTACAGGAAGCGTCGGGCTCAAAGTTAAAATAGACTCGCTCCGAGGGGCGGGTCAACCAGAAATGACCTTTAAGGAAAGACTTAATCAAAGCACTGTGTGTACATGTGTGTGTACATGTGTGTGTACATGTGTGTGTACATGTGTGTGTACATGTGTGTGTACTGGTGTGTGTACATGTGTGTGTGTGTGACTCACCCTATCTCTATGTCCTCCAGCTCGGCGGGGTCCTGCAGGACACAGTGGTCCAGCTCCTGGGCTGGGGGGCGCGGGGGCAGGGCCTCGGTCCAGCACAGGGACGGGGTCTTCACTGCCTTGCCCATGGGCTTCTGCTTGGGCTTGCCTTGAGGAGACAAGACACAAAACACCTGGATTGTCAACGTGTGTCATTTAGCGACATTGAACTTATATTATATAGCATAAGTATGGATGTATATATGTATGTATGTACATGTATGTACATTTATGTAATATATACTAGTATATATATATATGTATATGTGATATGCAATTACTATTTAGCACCGTTTTTTAATCAAAGTCACAGTGAAAGTTACAGATACATTAGTTATTGAGGTAGAGGTTCATTAAGGGATTAATTAGCAGGTAGGAGTTAAGGGTTTCTTGCTCAGGGACACATGCAACTAGGCTGCTTCCAATGGGGATCGAACCCACAACCTCTTGGCTGCATGGAAGCCGAACACACTCTAGCCCCACGGCACTATCCTGCCCCTCTTATAGACATTAAATAGACTGTAATACACACACAATGTTAGTTTCTTAAAGGCTGTGCTCGCAAAACGTTAACCAGACCCCCCCCCCCCGTATGACAATCTCTCTTCTCCGGGGGGGCCACTCCTTACCACTGCAGCGGTCCGGCAGGGCGTATTGGGCTCCCGAGGGCCCCGCCTGCGTGGCCCAGTGTCCCTCCTCCGGCTGGAGCTGGAGCTGCTGCTGCTGCTGCTGGGTGTTGTGGCCGGGCTCCGTGTTCAGGGCGGCGTACGGCGAGATGGAGGCGGAGGCGTAGGGCGTGGCGTGCTGGCCGTAGCCGAGGTGGAAGCCGCGCAGGTCCTCCGCCGTGGGGTCGATGGTGCTGTAGATGGGGCCCTCGGTGGAGTCCCCCAGGCTGCACTTCTCCGTCTGACTCAGGTAGTTGGAGATGCCGGCGTCTGGAGGGCGGAGGCGGAGGGGTGGACAGAAGACGGTGGATGGATGTTAAATGGATCTTGGGTTTTCTTCTGCGCTTTTGGACTGGAATATTTGTATGAACGGGCGGACGGGGTGTGTCTTTTCTGAAACATTACGGGGGTGGTGAGAATTACATAAGACAGAAAGAACTAGAACTTTATTTAATAGGAAATGACAGTGCCAGACATCTACTTCTACAACAACGCAATGTTTTAAATGAATATCCTTATTTTATAGTTTTGTAGCAACTGCCTTAAGGAAGGCAAGGCAGTTGCTCAACAACACGAAACTGAAGACATAATTCAAGCGTTGATTGGTGTTTTAACTCAACAAGGACCGTTCATTCATCACAACACATTCTGTACATTTTCCAACACTCGTACCGTAGTCTTTTATTCCCTCCCGTAAAAAAATCCTACCGTTGTAGTATCTGTCGGTGGCGGGGTCCAGCTTGCTGTTGCCGGCGCCGCAGTTGACCGACTCCTTGCTGTTGTGCACCAGGTTGCTGGTGGTGTTGGTGGGCCAGGAGTCGGCCAGCCACGGGTAGTTCCCCATGCCCCCCGCCAGCAGGCCGGGCCTGGACGCACAGGAACCGCACGGTCACTCATATGGTCATCCTCCATGTGTATCTCATGAAGAATTAGTATTGAATGAAGATTTTTTATTCTTAAGATTTCTTTACTTTAACACACCCCCCCACCAAAAGACACAATATTGTGTTGTCAAGTTCAAGATGTGAATCTACCTGTAGTATGTATACTGTATGTATTATGTTTGAAAGTATATTTTTGAAATATAAAATAGAATAGAAGAGAACTTTATTTATCCCGAAGGAAATTCTTGTGCCAGGTTACATAGCGATACAGTACAAACAGAATGATAAGAAACAGAATGATAAAAAATAAGAAAAAAAATACAAAATACTAAATATAAATGTAGACATACTGACCTTCCGTTGAGCCCTGATCCTTCTCCGTGTGGGAAGCCAACTGGGGAGAAGAGAGTGAGAACAAAATACGGTCAACAAGAAAAATATATAAATATAAAAATATATAAAAATAACAGTATAAACTTTAATTGATTTTGGCTTCCGTGACTCATCTGGCAACACGCGCCACGCTGCTTCTTGATGAACACATTTTGCTTTGTTTAAAAGTTTTTCTTTGGGAAAATGTTTTGCGCCTCCGGCAAATTAAATATAAAGCTCAATAATTCATTTTCTGAATGAGTAGTTCTTGCTGTCTGCTTTACCTGCCTCGGGGAATACTGCATTGGTGTAAAGATACAGCCTTGCTATGTGCTATAATACCGTAATTAAGAATAGAACCATTACTCAGCCACCACAGGACTTTTGCCAACTGCACTGGCAACCAGAATTGATTGAGATTTTAAGGGTAGATTTTTTTTCTCTCGAGTCGATCTGCCAGAAGGACCATTATCGTCGACATAAACTACCGACCGAACCTCCGCAGACAGTGAGAGGCACGCTGCCAGATATTCTATATGAACCCCAAGCACAACACAATATGAACCCCAAGCACAACACAGGAAAACAATATCAAACCAATCAAATCCACCGACCAACCAATAAAAAAAGCGACAGAAAAACTCCCACTCAAACCAAACCGCCAATTCTAGGTCTGGGCGATATGACTTCAAATCGATATCTCGATTATTTCAAACTTTTACCTCAATTATGATGAATGAACGGTGTGTTCTCTGACTGGTCTACACCGTAAATGTGCTGGATTATTCAAGCAGGGATCATTTTTGGAATTAAGGAGTGCTTAGCTTATCTTTGGTTTGGATAAAAAAAAAAAACACAGATTAACTATTGAAAAAAAAAAAAATTGTATAATTTTTTTTTTGTATTTTTACTATTATTTTTATATATTTATATTTTTATACATTACATATATTTTATATTTTGTAACTATTTGTATTATTATATATTGTATAATAATATGATTATAGAATAATTATATTTGTATTTTTATATTTTTATTAATATATAAATAATAACTATTTTAACTAGGTATATTGGAAAATATGGAACAGTTGAAATGCACCAAATTAACCGACAAGGTGAACAAGATGAAGTCGGTGAGGTGGGGTCATAATAAATGCCGGTTTTCGATGATACTTCCGGCCGCGGCCCTATCCACCACCACCACCACCACCCTCCTCCACCACCACCACCACCCACAGACCCCCCCTCTCACCGGCGGGCGTGTAGGCGAAGGAGGCCGTGTAGTGGCTCAGCTCCTTCCTCTCTTCTTGCGGCGGATGTAGATCCACACGCTGAAGCCCATGAGGATGACCCAGCAGGCGCCGCCGATGCCCGCGATGAACGCCGGCTGCTTCACCACGTCGGTGATCTGCTCCGCCAGGCTCACGCTGCTCTCCTCGCCGTCGGGGGCGTTGCCATCGGCGCCGCCGCCGCCGCCGCCGCCGCCGTTACTGCTGCCCACCGCCGCGCCAGCCTGCTCGGACGGAAGCTCTGGGGGTCGGATAGGAGAGGGAGGAGTTAAGGGAGGAGCCAGTGGAATGTCTTTTCAGTTTTGTATTGTCGTTCAGCTTCTACAATACTTGTACTGATTAAGTCAAGTCAAACTTTATTTGTCCCCAAAGGGGCAATTGGTTGTGCAGCAATAGCAAAAACAAGATCAAGACATATAAGTCACATTAAAACACACAGTTAAGCACAGTACAACATCAAGATGCCCAAGTCAATTAAAATATAACGCACAATTAAATACACTGTGAAGCAGTATATGTAAAAATAAAACCATAAAAAAACCACATAGGAACAAAAACGTTCCGATATAACATGAACTAAAATCAAGGTACGATACGTTTAGTTTTTTTCATATTTAACATTTTAAAGACCCATTGGAATGGACAATCTCATGTCCAAGAGGCCCAATTGATCAAATATTGGTGTATAAACATTACTTTTCCTGCCAAAAATGAACCTTCCAATTCCCAACGTCCCTTCCCCATACGTATAATATAATTTAATATAAACAACAGACTCACTGATGAGGACGGACACGGGCTCGCTGCGGGTGCCCACGCCGGCGCCGGTCACCGCGGCGACCTCCACCTGGTAGAGCACCCCGGGCACCAGGCCCTTCAGCACCGTGGACAGGGTGGCGCCCTCCACCGTCTTGTTGATGACGTAGCGCGTCTGGTTGTCCGCCGGAACGCCCACGCACCACACCTGGATGGGCCGAGGGATGGCAGGGTGGTGTTTGTGGTCTTTATGTAGAAACTGTTGTAGCATCGATAGGCTAAGCTAACTACATCTTTGTGGGAGTGTGTGTGTGTGTGTGTGTGTTTGGTGACTGGCTTAATTGGCCTCACCTGGCCCAGTTAGAGTCTGGGGTGTGCGGGGCTACAAGCCTGTGGTGCATTGGCTAATCAGTGCACCAAAGGTTAAGTCAGCCATCAGCACACACACACACACACCACTCAGGGGGAGCGCTAGAATGCTAGCATGTACCAGCTGCTCTTGTCATTATATCAAACCCTGCAATAAACTGGATTTCCACCACAAACCTGCCTGTGTCCTTGGAGGAACCCCGAACAAAGCCACACGATGTGGCTTTGTGGCAAGCAGCTTGCTTGGTTTTGTCTTTAGTTATTGCCTTAGTTTTTACAAACAAGAAATGTGCTTTTGGCACAGTGTTGTGTAATATTGAACATTAAACAGAAATTCTAAAATATTCAAAAAATTCCAAAAATATATATAAAAAATATATAAGAAATAAGCAACAAAAGGTGCAATGAAAAAAAAGATGTGCGTTGACACGAGGAGTCGACACGAATAACAAACAGATAATCAACGTCTAGAGATCTTTCCCAGACGCTACCTTGTAGTCCTGGATGACGCCGTTCTGCGTGTCGCTGGGAGGCGGCTCCCAGGTGACGCTGACGCTGGAGACGTTGCCCAGCTTCACCGTCACCACGGTAACGGCGCGGGGAGGGCTGCTCGGGGCTTTTAAGGGAAAGAGCGGAGGGGACGGGGGGGGGGAACATATTAGTGAGGATATTAGCGACATGTTCCCGTCCGCAGAGACATAATAGGACAGAGAGCGGTTAAAAATAGCCGGCTGCTCGTAGGACAAAGAACAATAACCGCCACGGCGTGTACTGTATGCAAAACAGCACGTGGTAAATTATAATGACTATAATTATAATTTAGCGATTGAAGCGTGATTAAGTTGTTGTTGTTGTTGATGATTACCGTCGTGAGGATGACTTTGTAATTGTATGTGTGTGTAATTTTGCCCGGGTCCAGACCTTTGGAACCGCCCACTCCAAACCCAGAGTCGACCGAGACTCTGGGGTCGGTTGGTGTCCTTGTTTCTCGGTCGGGAAAAGCGATTAGCCAATGAGCGCCGCTGCGGGACTGATTAGCCGATCATTGTGCCGTCGTGCGGGGGACCGAACGCGGCCGCCAAGCTGTTGACGACGACGGCTCCGATTGCCACTTCTTTTGCGAATACTTTCAGAATGTGACAAGTAGTCGAAAAGATTGTACACAAAGCCTCCCAGAATAGACGCCGATTATTTCTGGGATAATTACCCCGACGTCTCTGAAACTTCCGCTCCATGAGCCCTCATCCGCATTTGGGCTGCTGAATTATAATAATTTTTGATATGACACTCTTGAGTAAAACATGTATTTTTACATAGACGTCGTCTTCTCAATATCGGCCCACATTGTCGTTGGTTTTTACTTCGCTCCGCCTCTACAAATCCCGCCAAAAAACACGTACGTTGGCCATGGCTACGCATCGTTGGTCTCTTTTGATTGGTTAAGGGAAAATCCAATCCCCCTCCCCCCCATGAGCGGAGGCAAGATGTCCGACTGGAGATGGAGACGGAGATGGCGCGGAACCGGCTTGAACCATTTCCTGTCCGATATTCAGGCTCATGTATAATGGTATGGCGGGGGGGGGGGGGGGGAGGATTCCGGGAAATGCTTGGAAGAGGAGCCTGGAAGATTACCCTGGTACTCAAATGGGTGTCTGGTGAAACTCACGAGGAGGTAAAGTGTGCGTTGGGTTCATCCTTAATCAGCGCGGTGAACCCAGTTCCTCTTAGGGGAAGGGTCGGGATGTGTCTAGGGGTTTCGCTGGAGGGAGTGTTAGGTGCGATAAATCGCTTCTCAGGCCCAGATCAGTCAACGCCCCTGGACTAATGTGCGCAATCCTAAGCAGCACGGTAGCCTGGTTTCTGGTTGGCGGCTTACACGATAATGGAGGATTGAAATCGGTGGAAAGACAAATGCATGTTTCATGACATCACGACGGCTTTCAGACCGATGATTGAAATACTGTTGCTGGCTTCCAAGGGTGAGGAACCACAAACGCCCTAAGAACACGGGTGCCAACTATTTGAAGGTTGAGGGTGAGGGTAACAGACCAAGTGCCGGACAAACAAAACACTTTTGATATGATTGAAGATGTCTTCTCTGTGCACTAAACAGCTTTAAAATGTCTAGAGTCTTCCAGTTCCCCAATGCTCAACAGAATTTGTCGCATTTGTTATCAGCTTGCGGGGCCGCATCTGGCTCCCGGGCCGCATGTTTGACACTCCTGCCCTCAAACGTATAAAACCCACTTCTCCCCCGCCTCCTCCTCCTCCTCCTCCTCCTCCTCCTCCTCCTCACCTTCCTCCGGGGTGCGCAGGGTCAGCACCCGGCTGTCCCGGCCCTGGAACTCGTCGAAGTACGGCCGGATCTTGAAGTCGTACTTGGTGCCCTTGAGCAGGTCCCCGCGAGGCACAGAGGAGACGCTCCCAGCGGAGAGTTGAGTCCTGCAAGCACCCAGTGTGCCGCCGCTGGGCCGGTAGAGGAGCCGGTAGCGCCTGCTACGAACTGGGACTGGGCGGTCCACCTGGGGACAGAGGGAGAGAGAGGAAGGGGTTGTGTGTTTTGTACACTTTCCTGCAATCTATTTAGACTGTATGTACTCTCTATGTATAATATAGATATTAGATGGTTCATCTCACAGGGTTTTATTCTATTTATTATAACTTGTTATCGTCAATATACTAGACTCTGACCATTGGAGAGTATAGTAGTTGTCATGGCAATGCGTTTGCTACCTAGAGAACGGAAGGCGAGGGAGAAAACGAGACATCATCTGATTAACGGAAAACACGTGTGAATCGGCCGGCAGCTACGCGTATTCAATGAGGACGCGAGCGAACAGCGAAGGAAAAAATTAAATTAGCCGCACGCCGATAAATGCATGTACACACCACACCAACACACACACACACACACACACACACACAACAAAAAAAGCTCCTAGTAGGCATCGGGAAAGTGCATGCTGGGAAGGAAGCATAGACATCGATTCAGAAATGGCCCGAGTGTTTGCACGGGCACCAGTGGGTAGTCGACAAATAATGCAAACACGCTGAATGGGCAAGGGCGGTCTTGTCGTGGTGTGGTGTGTAACTGTGTGTGTGTGTGTGTGTGTGTGTGTGTGTGGTTGATGTGTGTGTGGTGTGTGTGGTGGTGTCGGTTACTATGTGGTGTGGGCGGGGGGCGCGCGTGGACTGTTTGAGCTTACAGTACAATTGCGGCGAATTATGCAGGTGCAAACTAATTGACAAGTCTCGACGGGCGAGCTGTTGCGTCCGTTGTGAGCGCTGTTTGTTTCATTACATGCCGATTGCGGGCCGGCCGTGAAGATGAGAATCTCTTTTAGCGGGGAGATGGCCAGCAGGCACGCACCCCCAGCAACGTGAACACGAGTGTGTGTGTGTGTGTGTGTGTGTGTGTGTGTGTGTGTGTGTGTGTGTGTGTGAATGAGAGAGAGAGAGAGAGAGAGAGAGAGAGAGCGAGAGAGAGAGAAAGAGAGAGAGAGAGAGAGACAGACAGACAGACAGGGAGTGTGTGTGTGTGTGTGTGTGTGTGTGTGTGTGTGTGTGTGTGTGTGTGTTTAGAGAAAGAGAGAGACAGAGAGAGAGAGAGGAGGAGCGCAGAGAGAAGAGCGCGAGAGAGAGAGAGAGAGAGAGAGAGAGACAGACAGACAGACAGACAGGGAGTGTGTAGTGTGTGTGTGTTGTGTGTGTGTGTGTGTGTGCTGTGTGTGTGTGTGTGTGTGTGTGTGTGTGTGTGTGATGAGAGAGCGAAGACGAGAGAGAGAGAGAGAGAGCAAGAGGGAGAGAGCACAAGAGACGGACAGACAGACAGACAGGCAGTGTGTGAGAGCGAGCAAGAGGGAGAGAGAGGGCGAGAGAGAGCGCTAGCAAGAGAGCGATAGAGAGACAGAGTGTGAGAGTAAGAGAGACAGACAGAGACAGATAGATAGCGAGAGAGAGACAGAGAGAGAGAGAGAGAGAGAGAGAGAGAGAGAGCGCCACTCACTGTCCAGGATATCTGGATGGCGCCGGTGGTGAGTGTGACGGGCTCCTTCAGCTGGACGTCCACCTCCCCGAGCTCCCGCTGGACCTGCTTGTGGTCCACGCCCTGACCCGTGGGACTCACGTCTGGCGGAGCGGGACAACAACAACAACTCATTAGCTTCAAAACGAGGAGAAATGCTGTGTTTATTGAGCCAATGAGAGCGATCTTTCACCATAATACCGTGTACCGTGTGCAACATTTTTGTGCAAATTTGCCTTCATTTTACTGTTCATCCAACGGACCTCTGGACCGTTTCTTCGATTTTTTGGGGGGTTCTTGTTTTCTGATTTGTTTTCTGCGCACTGTTTCTATGATGTGTTCAGAAGCGTGACTCGTGTGCAAAACACAACCGTGGATTCTTTCTCAGGGCTATACTTGGAATCATCTTCAACCAAATGTCAAAACAAAAAGAATAAATACAAATGTTCGGGTGTTTTTATGTTGCACCGAGGTTTTGTAACTCCTACAAAAATGTCCTCAGCAAAAAACAAACCACGTATTACTTGACGACTAGAACTAGTTTTTAAACACACGTGGGACTACGATACGAGGGGAGGTCGTAGCAATTTGTTAAAACAATGCAAAAAACGCATGCGTAACGTAAAACCAAGATGGAAGCCCGTCGGCCAACCTTGCGTGCGGACGGGCTCGGAGATGGGGCTGGGGTCGCTCAGGCCGTAGGCGTTGAGGGCGCGCACGATGAACAGGTAGATGGTGTTGGGGAACAGGCCGGTGATGGTGTGCGTCTCCATCTTCACGTTGTCCGCCACGGTCTGCCAGGTGCTGCCGGCCGATTGGCTGGAAGGAATAGGAAATGTTTCTGATGTGATAATGTTTAAAGTGGTATCATACGGAATGCGATTAGGAGTCATTTAGCAGAGCCTTTTATCCATAGGGGACCTATCGGTATTATTTGATAGAAAACCCACTTGTGTTCACATGAAAGAAAACTAAAAAAGAACGGATTATGTTTTGCTGTGTGAGACTCTATTGGAAAGGTTTTTAAATGCACATTAGGGCCGGCGTGCCCAAGCGAGCGTCCCGGCACTGATTAAAACACGCACGGCGCACAATTAAGCAGACGTCTGAAGGATCTCAAGGCCACGATAAAGCATCTATTTCTGGCGTTTGGTGTCACGTTATTCTTTTCCTTTTCCTTTTTTTTCCTTGTACCGCAGTGTCAGTGCAAAAACAGTACAACAAACACAACGACAGCGACGACAAAAACAACAACGCCAGATGCAAGCAAGTGTGTCGCGTTGTGTCGTGTCGCGTCGCGGCGTCTCGCTTCGTAAAGTTCGCGTTTGAACCGTAAAAAGAAAACGACTCCGGTTTTGTTTTTGTGGATGATGAATGTGGCGCGAACGTAGCGACGCTTGTCGAGCGCGCCGGCTGCCGACAGGGAAATGCTGGAACTCGCTCGGCCTTCTGATGGATCTCACACACACACACACACACACACACACACAACACACACACACACACCGCGTGAATACAGACACACACACACACACACACACACACACACACACACATCTTGCTCGCCTCGCCGTTTCCCGCCATGGATTTCACAGTGAATTTATTGACACCATGCTTGAGTAGCGTTCACCAAGGCCTGTCCAACCATTTGCCTGACAGTTTAAGAGACGGTTCCCTCGGGTGAGGGGGTACGGGTGAGGAAGAGGGGGTGGGAGGGGGTGTAACGGGTGATGGTAAACTGTCTCTACCGCTGACCTTCAGTTAGTACTTGGGGGGGTTAAACAAATAGGGGAGGAACAGTCATGTTGTGCACTTGCAGGTTCAAGGGGATGCGAGGCGCTGCTTTAAAAAGCGGGGAAATTGATTGGGGTCTCGTTTGGGAATGTCGGGGGGGGGGGGGGGGGGGGGGGGGGGGGGGGACATTCCCACGTCCGGCTTAAACCCACACTGGTACTAAAACTCACACATGCCTTGCAAATGTGTATGTGTGTGTGTGTGTGTGTGTGTGTGTGCTCGAAAACCGTAACACACACACACACACACACAGACGGTATACACACACACACACACACACACAACACACACACACACATCCCACCACCACCTCCACCATCTCCCACTGTACCTCGGGCATGTTAATGTAAAAGCGTAGCGTAAACCTTTGCCCCCCCCCACTCCCCCCCCCCCACTATGAATCAATGCTCCTCTCTGGTCCGCTCTGCTGCTGCAGCTCTCCTGCTGCAAGCCGGGAGCAAAAACAGGACCCCAGTGAACGCTGCTCACTTGTTCTTGCTACTGTTGTTGTTTTTGTCTTGGTGGGGTTTTTTTATCAACATTTTAGTTGCTGTTTTTATAAAAACTCGAGGGAACGTTGGTTTGCTTTTCCACATAAAAAGTCTGCTATCTTCGCATCGCCTTTGTCTGCCGCCTGCCAATGCGATTCCTCTGTCAACGATTAACAAAGGGAAGGGATTCATTGAAAATGTAAAAACGTAATTAATCCGAGCGGTGGCAGTAAGTCTAATTCTAGTTTATTTCCCCGACTGCGACCGCATTCATTTGCATGTTTAGAGTCCCAACAAAACGTGACAGAATGCCCTCTGTCTGCCTGCGGCGGCTGCTTGGGTTGGCATCGGCACACAATTACACATCTTTATTACATGTATCTGTGTGTGTGTGTGTGTGTGTGTGTGTGTGTGTGTGAGATAGACAGCGAGAGAAAGAGAGAGCGAGAGAGAGAGAGAGAGAGAGAGAGAGAAAGAGTTATACAGAGATGGATGGGAAGAGATCACAAGGGCACAGTATAGATGAATGGACGTGTGTGAATGTGTGTGTGTGTGTGTGTGTGTGTGTGTGAGAGAATGACAAAAAGACGAATAGAAAGAGATATACAGAGAGAGAGAGGGAACGAGAGGTGGAAGGGATGTAAAGAGACGGATACATTTAATGTGTGTATGAGAGCGGTGTGTGTGTGTGTGTGCATGTGTGTGTGTCGGGGGGGAGAAAGACATGTTAGCGATAGAGACAGATACATAAGAGGCGCGCCACAACAACCACACATTTATAGAATTATGCATTGTGTGACATGTGTGGTGTGTAGGTGTGTGTTGTGTGTGCATGGCGTGTAAGACTCCACTTACCACGGGGCCTCGCCTTACAAAGCAGCCGCCGGGAATTACTTGCTGACACCTACAGCATCGGAGAGAGACACAAATAGCTGTTGACAGGAAAAGCCATGGAGGCATCGATGTGTGCTGTGTTGTGTAGCGTGTGTGATGGTGTGTGTGTGCTGCCTGCAGCGCGACGTCTCATCGGCCTTATCCGCGTCCTTTCCGTGCACGGCCTCGACCGTCGCTGCCAGACCGCGTTAGTTGGGCAAATTATACTTCGGTCCGACCCATCGCCACCACCACCACCACCACCACTCCCTAGCACCTCCTCCACCTCCTCCTCCTCGTCTGCCACCCTCCCCTCCATCCATCCTTGTCCGTTGTGGTGGCCGTTCGCTCACCTGAAGGCCTCCACGATGTAGGAGGTGACGTCGGCCCCGCCCTCGTGGGCGTTGGGTTGCCAGGTCAGGGTCACGCTGGCCTTGGTCACGTCCGTCACCACGGGCTTGTGGGGCGGGCCGGGCAGCTGGAAGGGCTCGGCGTTCTGTGAGCCCGACTGGTCCGCGCTCTCTGCGGAGGCACGGGGAGGAGACATGGGGGGAGATGGGGGGCGGTGAGTGGATGTGGGTGAACGGCTGTTGGTCTCACCCCTACCTGCTTCTTAATGACCTGTATCTAAACAATTCCAATTACAATATACAGAGACATGGGAGGGAATAAGGGGGAATGTAAGGGTTAGGCGTCTGTGAAAATCGTCCAACAGTGAACCAAAACCAAGCCAAACGGGGCGGGGGGGATGGTTGGTCTAGTTGGTTGGATGGTGGTTGGTTGGTTGGGCCGGTTTGGTCGCGTGGGCCGAACTGAGGCACACGGGCGGCGGGCCTTCTCTGTCCATTTTTCCAAGTAGGCAGACTTCAACCCGGCCACTAATAGTCGAATTTGGAATGTATCATTTCTTCAGCTGTTTAGCTGACATAAAAAAAACCCCTGCAGAGACCCTGGTCCCCGACCGCCTGGTTTCCTCAACACCTCCCTCTCGCTCCCTTCCCTTCCCTCCCCTTCCCTCTCCTTCTCCCGCTCTCCCGCTTTCACGTCAGATCTCTCCTCCCCGTCTTCCCAACTTCTCTTGGCACACGGATAATTGAATTCCCCCCCCCCAACTTGGGGAAACGGGGAAAAAAAAAAAACTTATTTTGATTTGCTTTCAGACTAATGGCTCGCACCGAGACTTCACGGAGCAACGCCTCGAGTGTCCTGGCGCGTGTACGTTCCACTTGACTGGCAGCTGACTGTCTCTCTGTCTCTCTGTCTCTCTCTCTTTCTCACTTCCTCTCCCTCTCTCTCGCTCCCTCCCTCTCTCCCTCTCTCCCTCCCTCTCTCTCTCTCTCTCTCTCTCTCTCTCTCTCTCTCTCTCTGCTTCGCTGCGGGCTAACCGTGTTCGCTTGGCTTCAAAAGCGCAGCGAGAGCAGCGTGCTCGCGTTCGCTTGGCACGTCCTTCGCCTCGCGTTTGTACAGCTCTGTGTGTAGCAGCGTCGCTTCTGGTGGAAAAACACTGTGCCTGGAAATATCTTAACAGGCTGAGCTGCGGGGGGCCGGGGGGGGTTAACAGCTCTTTTTTTTTTTTTTTTAGGATTGGCAACAGATTTATGTTTACATTTGTCAAATATTCACACGGTGTCACGGCATTGGATGCCACCCGGGTGTTCAGAAGGATCTTGTGGTTATATTTGTGGTACATATTATGGTATTTGGGGCAGTTTTAAGATCGCTCACCGCCGGCATATCTGCATTATTGGAAAAGAAAACTGCATTCCACAATATTAGACAGATTATAGAATATCGGTACTACAATAACGACAGTGAAACACACACTGTTGGCAAAACCGCCAAAAAAGCACCGCGGCAATTGCCTCGCTGTGTGAAGAGTGCAAGAGGACACGAATGTCTACCTTTGACTGTAAGCACTCCACTCCAACTCGCCTCTCCGCTGGAGCTGGAAGCCACGCAGGTGTATGCCCCGGAGTCTGTTTCCTGGCAACAACAAACAGTGTGTATCATTAGCTTTCCTGTGTGTGTGTGTGGTGTGTGTGTGTGTGTTCCTCAGCGTGTGTGTTCCTCAGCGTGTGAAGCGAGCGACACTGTGACATCCCACAGACAGGACATTTTTGTCTCCGGGAGAGCGAGAGAGAGAAAAAAAGAAATTGGAGAGCGGGCCGGCGCGGCCGACGGCGGCGACAGCTGGTAATTTATGCGGCACGCACCAGGTGCCGCGTACTTTGATGTCGCGGAGCTCGTTTGCTCCGTGGCAGCTGATTGGTCGGTGCTTAACGGCCCGCGCGCTTTCCTTCTTTGACTTCTGCGGAATGCGCAGCGGAGGGGGCTGTCACATCACCAGACACACACACACACACGCACACACACACACTCCTGACTGGAGTAAGGTTTTCTCCCGCTAGCCCTTCGGTGAAATGTGTCACCGTAGACAGAGAACCGTACCAAATAAAGTTGGAACGGTTTATACGAAAGCCCTCAAAACCGAGGTTTTAGGATAGACCGCGGCTAATTGATTTACAGACTAAATTCCAGCGTCGCTCTGAATATTAATAAATAATCGAGACGAGGGAAAATCATACATTCACTTAACGTGCTTCGCCGCGGTACATCTTCCACCCCGAGTCAGTCTTGTGATTTCATCGGCGGTGTTCCTCAGCGGCGCTCTTTAGCTTTTATGCTAGCAGCGGTGCGAACGAGGGATCAAAGTTATAATAACCACCCTGGCTCTGTACGTTCCCCAACACACACTTTTCATACTCAACACCCAATTAGCATTCAGGACCGGCTGTGAGTAGATGTGATTAAAGAGCGTGTGTGTGTGTGTGTGTGTGCACGCGTGGGTCCGAACGTGTGTGTCTGTGAACGCGTGTGTGTGTGTGTGCGTGTGCCTCCGAATGTGTGTGTGTGTGTGTGTCTAAATGTGTGTGTGTGTGTGTGTGTAGCTGAGAGTTGGAAAGTGTGTGTGTGTGCATCACAAATTGTCTCCAAATGTGTGTGTCTGTGAATGGTGTGCATGTGTGTGCGTGTGTCTAAATGTGTGTGTGTGTTCATCTCCGAATGTGTTTGTGCATCTCTGAATGTGTGTGTGTGTGTGTGTGTGTGTGTGTGTGGCATGGCGGGACGTCTGAGGGTGAACTAGCTTCCAGCGGTGAGAGATGTGAAGTCTGTGTGGCGGTGGAGCCTCCTGTACACCACGGAGCAGGAGACCCACGCCGGCAGCCTGCTGCAGGAACACCCTGGAGCACAGCGCAGGGATCCCTCGATCACTCCCTCGACCTCTCTACCTCTATCTCTCTCTCTCTCGGTCAACCTCTCTCTCTCTCTCTCTCTCTCTCTCACACTAAACCGCTCTCTCCCCTCTCTGTCATTCAACCTTTATCTTTCTCTACCTCTCTTTTTCGATTGCTCTCTCTCAGTCAACCTTTCTCTCTCCCTCTCTATCTCACTCAACCTCTCTCTCTCTGTCAGCGCTTTTCTCTCTCTACCTCTCTCCCAGTCAACCTTTCTCTCCCACTTTCTTTCTCTCTTTCTGACTCACTCACTCAACCTCTCTCTCTCTCTCTCTCTCTCCATCTCTCTTGTCTTCTCTTCTCCTGCTTCCATTTCTGTAGTAACGTCTGTGGTTCTCTTCCCTTCCTCGTTCTTTCTTTCCTTCTTCCTGTCCTTCCACTCTTCCTTCCTGTCTGTATGTCTTCCTGTGTTCTTTCGATCTCCCTCCCAGTGTGTGTGTGTGTGTGTGTGTGTGTGTGTGTGTGTGTGTGTGTGTGTGTGTCTCCCTCCCAGTGTGTGTCTCCCTCCCAGTGTGTGTCTCCCTCCCAGTGTGTGTGTCTCCCTCCCTGTGTGTGTGTCTCCCTCCCAGTGTGTGTGTGTCTCCCTCCCAGTGTGTGTCTCCCTCCCAGTGTGTGTGTCCCTCCCAGTGTGTGTGTCTCCCTCCCAGTGTGTGTGTCCCTCCCAGTGTGTGTGTCCCTCCCAGTGTGTGTGTCCCTCCCAGTGTGTGTGTCTCCCTCCCGGTGTGTGTTTCCCTCCCCTGCCTCCCCTCACACCACTACCACCACCACCACCACCACACACCAGCCCGTATGTGTGCTTGTGCACCGACTCGCCCCCACAATCCATCCCTGCCCATTAACTTAATACGTCCCCATAACAAAAACCCATATTACTCCAACGCCTGCTCCATTATGCAGGAGGAGGGAACACACACACACACACACATACACACACACACACACACACACACACACACACACACACACACACAACACAAGTGAGTGGGTTGTGGGGGGAGGAGCGGGGCAATCTGCATGACTAATTTACTTTCATGGTACATTCTGCCCCCTCTCTCTCTCTCCTCTTCTCTCTCTTCTCTCTCTCTCTCTCTCTCTCTCTCTCTCTCTCTCTCACTTCTCTCTGCTCCTCTCTCTCTCTCTCTCTCTCTCTCTCTCTCTCTCTCTCTCTCTCTCTCGGCTGGGTGCGAGGGCCAGCTCATCAGTAACGCTGACAGGGAGATTACTCAGGACTAAGTGGCTTGTCAGGGGCGGTCCCCTCGGACCCCGGAGACAGGTGAGCTCTGAGCCCGGTGCGACAAGACCCCCGCCGTCCCTCGCTCTCTCCCACCTATCTCTTCACCTCTCTCTCTCGATCTCTCCCGCTCTCTCAATCTCCCACTGTCTGTAGCTTTCTCCTCCCTTTCTCTCTCGCTCTCCCTCTCTGTCTCTCTCCCTCTCTTTTCTCTCTCTTTCTCTCCCCCGTGACATTGATCTTGACCTGTGGGAGGCGTACACGGGAGCTTGGCGTCTGGCTGGGGCGGGGGTGGGGGGGGGGGCGTGGCAAGCAGGTCTCCCCCCCAGATGGTGGGATTTGCTGGGTGGGTGTGACTGGGAGTACAGCATGATGGGTGGAGGGGAGGGGAGGATGGGGTGGCGGCTGGTGGTGGTGGTGCTGGTGGTGCTGCTGCAGCTGGTGGTGGTGGTGATGGTGGTGGTGCTGGGAGTGGGAGCAGAATGGGCCCACGCACCTGACGATTTATCCCGGCTGGCAGCGCCGGTGTATTTCGGGATGTTGTCAATGTGTGTGTGACTGAGTCCGAGACATGTTGTGTGACAGGCGCTCACTGCCACATTAATTGCTTGTTAGTTCCATCCAGTCTCTCATTTCTCTCTCTTTTTCTCTCTCTCGCCATCTCTCTCTCTCTCTCCATTTCCACTTTCTATCACTCTTCTAAGCCCCCATCTGCTCTATCTCTCTCTCCCTCCCTCTCCCTCTCTCTCTCTCTCCATCTCAGACTCTCTCGCTCTTATTTGCTTGCGATGATGTATTGAGGATTTAATTAAAATCCCACCGATCATTAATCATTGAGAACCCACAATCAATTAATGCGAGGATCCTTCTGGGCTGCTGGTGCCGCCGCCACCGCCGCCGCCACCGCCGCCGCCGGTGACCTCGGGTGCTTCCCGCCACCCGCTGGGAGCGCTGGCTAGATGGATTTCATTAGCGCGGCCGCGGCTATCGCTAACGACTGCTAATGGCTGTGTGCACTCATTAGGCCGCTAATGTTTGGGCTTTTTTTTTCCCGCCTCCCCGCCTCCTTCCCACTTTAAAATGCACATTGTCGGGGCGTGAGCGCCAACACGTCCCCCGTTTAAATATTTGATTCTTTCTGAGATTTTTTTTCTTTGTCCCTCAGTAACAATCCAAATTAAAACTGTGTCACTTCAGAGTGTGCCTTCGTGTCCCGTGGGACGGGCATATTAATGTGTTGGCGGTCATTTAGAGAGTTATCACCCAGCGCATTCAGACCCGCGGGAATTAAAAATGGAAAAAAATGGAAATAAAAACCAGTGGTGTGCTGAGAGAAACGACGACACAGTCACTATGACAGCAAAAGTAGACATACGCACATTTTGAGAGAGATGAGCTCCTCGTAAGCAAAGGCAACACATCATTCACAATACACACTTAAAACCGTTAAAAACCGTGCAGAGAACTCACAGCCGTGAATAAATAGACCTCGTCGAGTGTTTGTATCGCGTCGTCACGGCGACAAGACGTTGCGGGCGCCGCTGAAATACCTGAAGGTTGGTGATTTGAAAGGTGCCGTTCTCCATCAAGCTGACTCGCCCGTCGCCCGCCAGGATGCGCTGGCCGTCCTTCTCCCACTGGACGCTGGGCAGGGGGTTGCCGATGACGTGGCACTGTAGCTGGGCGGTGGAGCCCGGCGCCAGCGTGTGATTGGCCGGGCCCTGGCGAATGATGGGCGGCACGCGGTCCGAAGGCGCTATAAAAAGGGGGAGAGAGGAGAGAGAGAGAGAGACGTTTCAAACTGAAACTATGATGGACCTGATGGATTCACTCGCCTGCTCCAACTAAATGTCCAACCCTTTGTTGCGCTAAATTGAAGAAATAACCACAGAACGTGTGAAAGTTGATATCATATCTAACAAAAGCATGAATGTTTTATTGTGCATTTTGGTTGTGTCATTGTCATTGGCAGAGGACTTTCAAGTTGAGCTAGATTTGCTTTCTTTTTGGTCGCCTTCTGAAATCGCGTGTCGCCTGCAGTACAAAAAAAAAACGCGTCCAAAATAGTTGCCTCCCCTCGGTACGAAACTTTCACATCTCATTGGAGCTGTCCTAGTTCACATGTAGATTGATGACACGACGCCAAGCCAGACGACACAATATTAACTTTTAATTCGACACACAAAAACCTGTACTATTCATCCAATGATGTAATATGTCACTTCAACAAGAATTAAGTTCCTGGTGAAGTAGTAGCAGTCAAATGACAAGCACACTGACGTTCACCAAGCTAAAGTCTCCGGAAACAGACAAAACAAACACGTTTGTGTATGTAGTCTAACGATGTAGGTATATTACAGCACTAGTGCTGAGACATTGCGTTTCACGATTTTCCTTTAAGATTACACATTTTCTTTGAGATAAAAACTATTCTAGCTCCCAAGGGAACCTGCAGATGCTGAATCCATAGGAGAGATCTCGTGGTACGCCCTACATACTGCAGATAAATGACGAAATAATACCAATTGGGAAATGGCCCCAGAGGAGCAAAGTTTCCCAAACAATATATACTGTATATACACACTGTATATCTCTCTTAAAAGATCAAGAAATAGGGGACATCGTAGAGTACAGCTTGCTCTGCGTCCACGAAATATTTATGTGCATCTTCTCAAGGTTGGCGAGTGGTGAGAGAATGTCGTTGATCACAGATGAAAGTGCGTTCACAAAGCGAAGCGGGGGTGACGCTGCGTGTCTTTAAGGGGTCACCTGTCCCTCGCTTGAGCCTCCACCAAACAGTCAGTCATCGTGACAAAACAAAACGGTTACTATCCCGACGTTCGCCCGGCGACCGTGAACGATCGCAGCCGCGCGCCCGGTCTCTGCACATATATGGCACTGCTCCACCGTCTGTGTAAAAGCTCAACGTAAACACCGTTGTTTTAGTGCTGCCAGCCTGCGCGCCGATGTGTTTAGCTTAGACCAGACGTATCATTTCAGGCACATTCATAAATGGTAGTGTGGAGGAGTTGGAGAGCGCTCGAGAGCGCAGCCACTCTGACCTCTCACAGCGATCACAGAGCAGCTGCTCTTATTCCGACTTTAAAGCAGAATAAAGTACAAACAGGAACGCCGCCGTCGCCTCACCTCTCTGCCCCTCAATACGTCTTTTTCTGTCATCTAAAGGTTTCCCAGAGTTCCCAGAAAAGCGCTATATAAGTCAATGAAATGTCTTTTCTTGCATATTATTATCGTTGCTATTATTAGGATTCCCGTTTTCACAGTAATATATCCTTGTTCTAGTGGTATGGATGTAGCTGGGTTCAGACTTGGCTTGGCTGGAAGCTACGCTTTGCTAGGCTAGGCTGGGCTGGACTAGGCTAGGCTGGGCTCAACTTTTCGTGTGAAGTGAAGTGATGCTGGCGCAGATCCTCTCCAAGATAAGTCTCTGGTTTATTCAATGAATGCTGGGTAAGACCAGACCAGGCCTATGGGGGGGAATGTTGTGGTTGGGGGGTTATTGCATTCGAGAGTAGTTCATTTTTCACAATAGGCGCTTGTGTGTTTCTAAGCGGTTAAACAGTAAAAGGTGATGGGTCTTCACAACTTTCATGGAAACGTTTATCCGACCTTACCAACGCTTGTGTGGGCATGAGTACATCATAAGACAGTGGGGCAACATCGGTTTAGGCATCAAACACCAAGCGTTTAGTCGCGAGAGGCATGGATGTCCAAACTGCACTTATCTCGCGCTCAAACGCATTTTGCAGCCACGCACACAATAACCTCATAAGACGCTATTCCACAATGATCCCTCTGTATGTATCTTGTGCTGGTGCACCTCTACTTGCTTCCCTACCGTTTTGGAGTTGGGGGGTTATTGCATTCGAGAGTAGTTCACAATTCATTTTCACAATAGGCGCTTGTGTGTTTCTAAGCGGTTAAACAGTAAAAGGTGATGGGTCTTCACAACTTTCATGGAAACGTTTATCCGACCTTACCAATGCTTGTTTTGGCATCAAACACCAAGCGTTTAGTCGCGAGAGGCATGGATGTCCAAACTGCACTTATCTCGCGCTCAAACGCATTTTGCAGCCACGCACACAATAACCTCATAAGACAGTGGGGCAACATCGGTTTAGGCATCAAACACCAAGCGTTTAGTCGCGAGAGGCATGGATGTCCAAACTGCACTTATCTCGCGCTCAAACGCATTTTGCAGCCACGCACACAATAACCTCATAAGACGCTATTGCCCAATGATGTATGTATCTTGTGCTGGTGCACCTCTACTTGCTTCCCTACCGTTTTGGAGTTGGGGGGCTCAGAGATCTGGCCGGGAAAATAAAAGAAATACAATTCAGAGAACGCAGAACAGGCATCACCACCACCGCCGCCGCCGCCGCCGCAAAAAACGATTACAGCGAAAAAGAAAACAGCAGCGGCGTCCAACCACTCTCTCCAACTCTCTAAACGTCAACTGCTGGAACTAATTGTGCCGTTAAATCGCTATATCTTTAATGTAATTACCGGAGCGTAATCAAATGACTTGATGTACTTTGGAAGACTCTCGCGTTAATCCTAAGCGATTACGACCGGCTCTTTGTAATGTGATTGTTGTAATTGGACGCTCAAATAACCAAACATGGCCGCCCCCGCTCTGATACACCTGAAGCTATGTTTGAGTGGACCGCAATGTTGTCCCCATATAATGTGTGCGTAATGTAATACAACTTTTATTTTTAGTTTTATCGGTTCGCCATCTACAGCCGCCCGTCTGTAATGGAAAAAATGAATGTTTTCTCCCAGATAGGATGACGAGGTGTTGCTTACTGGCCGACGACAGCTCAATAAACTCCCTGATGCATGCTATTGGTGGTCTGTGTGTGTGTGTGTGTGTGTAGTGTGTGTGTGTGTGTGTGTGTGTTTGTGTGTGTGTGTGTGTGTGGTGTGTGTGGTTGTGTGTGTGTGTGTGTGTGTGTGTGTGTGTGTGTGTGTGTGTGTGGTTGTGTGTGTGTGTGTGTTGTGTGTGTGTGTGTGTGTGTGTGTGTGTGTGTGGTTGGTGACTAGTTTAATCAGCCTGCTGACTCAGGCCAGGTGTGAGGCTGGCTTAAACCAGCCACCACACACACACAAACACACACACTCCACGAGTTCACAGAAATAGATTTAGAGCCACACAACTAGAAATAGAGAAGAAACTAGAGAAGAAATAGAACTCAAACAGCAAGAAGAAACAAAAACACGCGACACAAAATAGACGAAAATTCAACTACAACCACAATGACAAACTAGATGCAGAAGTAGAAGCAGAGGCAGGACTGACCGCTCTCCACCTCCAGCAGGGCCTTGGTCAGCACGCTGCCCGCCACGCTGATGGCCTGGCAGATGTAGTAGCCGGAGTCCTCGGGCCGCACGTCCGAGACGGTCAGCTCGCCGCTCAGAGACACGGAGAAGCGGCCCGCCTGGGATGGCTCCTGGATGGGGAACAGCAGGATCTGCGGAGGGGAGGCATGGGGCACGGGGGGGTTTAGTTCAGGGGTCCACGTGTTTTTTATCAGTCGTCTACATTTCTCCAGTCGGTAGTTAATTTGCTTAGTGCGCGTATTTTAACGCTAACTCTCGGTGGAGCAGATCTCCAGCCACAATGCCACATCGTGTGGCTTCGCTTGGGGCTCCTCCAAGGACACAGGCAGCTCGTGCTGTTGAAAAGTCCGGTTCGTTGCAAAGGTTGAAGACACGCCATGAATGGAGACACGCCGCGGACAGAGCAGATGGTACACTTGCTAGCGCTCCCCGAGTGTGTGTGTGTGTGTGTGTGTGCCGGAGATAGGAACAAGCTGATCAACATTGACACAGAGTCAGAGGTGTGAGGCAGGAGCCGGTAAAAAAAACGACGGACACCTTTGTGCATTCCTCCCCATGCGTATCCATAGCGATGAGCCTTGTTAAAGGTTATCTCTCCGTGACGATATGTATGGAGATGTGTGGCCACGTTGAGCGGCGTGCTGGTGGATGTTTCGCAACGCAAAACCCGGTGACCTCAGGATTAAATACCAACTGAACTCCGCTGAACGCAGACGGAATTTCTTCAACGTCAACCTTCAACAATTAGCAATAAAAAAAGGTTCATTAAATAAAATTGAGCTAAATTGAATGAACCAAAAAGCTATTAAACAAACAAATAACTATATATATATATTCATATATTGTATATATGTATTGTATTGTTTAATATCAGGTCTGACTTAAATCAACCAAGTTGGCCGAGAGTGTTAAGCCATTCCTCCAGTGTTTATGGTATTGACCATTTGTCCCCCTCTCTCTCTCCCTCTCTCTTCCTCTCTCTGTCCCCCTCTCTCTCTCCCTCTCTCTCTTCCTCTCTCTGTCCCTCTCTCTCTCCCTCCATCTCTCTCTTCCTCTCTCTCTCTTCCTCTCTCTGTCCCCCTCTCTCTCTCCCTCTCTCTCTTCCTCTCTATGTCCCCCTCTCTCTCTTCCTCTCTCTCTCCCTCTCTCTGTACCCCTCTCTCTCTCCCCCTCTCGCTCTCCCTCTCTCTCTTCCTCGCTCTCATTTCTACAACACATTTTCATCAGGGAGTCAGAGAGTGTGACCAGCGAGAGAAGGAGATACAGACAGAGAGACAGAGATACAGAGAGAGAGAGAGAGATACAGGCAGAGAGACAGAGATACAGAGAGAGAGAGAGATACAGGCAGAGAGACAGAGATACAGAGAGAGGGAGGTACAGACAGAGAGACAGAGGTACAGAGAGACAGAGATACAGAGAGAGGGAGAGATAGAGAGACAGAGATACAGAGAGAGGGAGGTACAGACAGAGACAGAGATACAGAGAGAGGGAGAGATAGAGAGACAGAGAGACAGAGAGAGAGACAGAGATACAGAGAGAGAGAGAGAGATAGAGAGACAGAGAGAGGGAGAGATAGAGAGACAGCGAGACAGAGGCACTGAGCGACAGAGATACAGAGAGAGAGAGACAGAGAGAGTGTGACGGAAGTATTAACTAAGACAGCAAGAACAGCTGTTTCGCACCGAGCGATAAGAAGGCAGCGCTGCCGGTAACAGGAGATAAAAGTAAAGAGTAAAGGAGATTGAGAGAG
>PIJE02000088.1:294087-310300 GCA_002895965.2 Coryphaenoides rupestris
GTCCCCAGCGTCCCCACTAAATTCTACGCCCATGCTCGGTACCATGCGCAGTTTCTATTAAACATCCATAAACGCCAACTCGGTTGCATCTCTTTATTTCAATATTCCTTGGCTAAGAATATTACAAGGTTAACGTTGCGTTGCCAAAGTGGTATCGGTGCGGTTGTATCGGAGTAGTTTAACGAGTACGAGTACGAGTACATGAGCACAGTATCGGACCGATACCGAATACTGGTATCGGTATCGGTGCATCCCTAGTATTGACCAACAGACCATATTTATACCGTTGTCATCATGTCAAAACAGTGCAGCTGTGCATCGAGATGCAGGATCTGCTGCAAAGACACATCAGTGCAAAGCTGAAGGAATAGATCCTGCAACTCTGCATCCACAGTACCAACAAGACTAATCAAAACTCTCCTTATCCCTCGCTCTGTCCCCCTCTCTCTCTCCCTCTCTCTGTCTCCCTCTCTCTGTCCCCTTCTCTCTCTTCCTCTCTCTCTTCCTCTCTCTCTTCCTCTCTCTCTCCCTCTCTCTCTCCCTCTCTCTCCCTCTCTCTCTTCCTCTCTCTGTCCTCCTCTCTCTCTCCCTCTCTCTTCCTCTCTCTGTCCCCCTCTCTCTCTTCCTCTCTCTTCCTCGCTCTCATTTCTACAACACATTTTCATCAGGGAGTCAGACCAGCGAGAGAGAGAGATACAGACAGAGAGACAGAGATACAGAGAAAGGGAGAGATAGAGAGACAGAGAGACAGAGAGAGAGACAGAGATACAGAGACAGAGAGACAGAGAGACAGAGAGAGAGACAGAGATACAGAGAGAGAGAGAGATAGAGAGACAGAGAGAGAGACAGAGGGAGTGTGACGGAAGTATTAACTAAGACAGCAAGAACAGCTGTTTCGCACCGAGCGATAAGAAGGCAGCGCTGCCGGTAACAGGAGATAAAAGTAAAGAGTAAAGGAGATTGAGAGAGAGAGAGAGAGAGAGAGAGAGAGAGAGACAAAGAAATGGTGGCCGGGCACACACACACACAGACGGGTGTGTGTGTGTGTGTGTCTGTGTGTGTCGCTTGTTAGCGCGTAGCTTGGCCGTGTGTTTGAGTCATCCTTCGAGAGTCCTGTAAGCCTGTATGTTAGCATGGCGTACGTGAGTCACACGCAGAGGAGAGACGTGTCACATGACATGACAGCGGCGGCGGCGGCGGCAGCGGCGGTGCGGGACACGCTGGTATTTAGCGAGGCGATCAAAGCGCGCGTATTGGTTTCAAATGCTAATTCAAACGTGTGGTAATGAGGCTCGGTTTACGTTCTCCACCTTGAATCCTCCCGGGGAAAAAAAACCCAAGGACGTATGTTGAACACATTCTAGAATAGACCGTAATATAGGAGTAGGAAGCACTTAAAACAATACAGTAAATATAGTCATAAATAAAAGTGGCGTGGGAGGCTTTTGAGCCCGGTGAGCACAGCCCTCCTGAGAACATTTCACATCCATAAAGCAAAGAATAAAAAAACACACAATCACAAATAAAAAGAGGTGCTCTTATTAAAAGAAAGCTTTAAATAACTCCTATTATACCACCAGGTGTGGAGTGTAGGAGTCCTTTTGTCTGCGTCTAGAGCTGCAGTAGTAGAGAACCCAGCCCTCACCTGACTGCCTTCTCTCTGCCAGAACACGGCCGGCGGCGGGTTCCCCTTGGTGCCGCAGTGGAAGGTTACGGTACGACCCGGAGCCGTGATCTGGTCCCGGGGCCGCACCACGATCTGGGGCGACACTGCAGACAGAGACAGAGACAGATATGGTGATGAGGGTTGTGGTTATACTTATGATTATGGTTGTCATATTGTGATGAAAAGTGGTGCGATAGTATTTTATATCACAGTAAAACAGTATTCGTACGAGAACGAAAATGAAAGATAGGGATGAGTGATGTAACACGCACACACACACACACACACACACACACACACACACACACACATACACACAAGCAAGGTACGGTTATAATAGAAAGAATATGACCAAACAACAGAGAAACACACAGACAGACACACAAAAGCTGGCCTGCTTCATAAATGCACAAGCACGCACACACACACACATCCACACCCCCTCACACACACACATACATACACACACACACACACACACACACCCCTCCCCACAGACATACACACCACCTCACACACACACACACACACACACACACACACACACACATACACACACACACACACACACCACACACATACACACACCACACACACACACACATACACCATTTAGATAGCGCAGTTGTCCTTCCTTCAAGTCGGCTCCGCCCCCGGAGACTTCCTCTCCGCACGTCAACGGGGGGATCTGTACCTAGTATGGATTGAAAAAGTGGAGGCCTAAGTGATAGGGGAAGTAAGAAAAGTCATCTAAGAATTGTGAAATTAAACTCGCTCTGTAGCAGATTGCGCAAGCATTAATCAATATGAAACTGAATCAGTGGTCTCCAATCGAGGTGTGTGTTTGAACATGGGTAATAGTAGTGACTATTGGTATTTTTCAAACTGGTTAGCTGATTCGTTCTGCCAGTGGAATAGTCACGTGATATAGTGGCGATGTAGGTAGTTCGCACAGGTGACACGCTACGTACAGGGATGTCTAAAACTGTTAGCATATCTCCTTGCCACAATAGCACATATGTGGCTTAGTTCGGGGCTCCTCCAAGGACACAGGCTGTCGTGGTGTTGAAAGTCTGATTTATTGGAGATTGGTTAAGTGCAGCAACAATTCAACACAGCAGCTGGTAACTGCTAGCATGCTAGCACTCTCTGAGTGTGTGTGTGTGCTGGTGGCTGACTTAGGCTACGTTTACACCTGGCCGGCTATCCTGAACGGATATTTCACCCTCTCCGTTTTCAAAAATAACATCGTGCACACCTGTCCGTTTTCAGAAAGGTTTTGGTTTACACTAACCCGTGTATATATGCCGTCAGGACATTCCAAAACTGTAGGTGGCAGTGTAACGAGAAGCTCAAGCCCACGTTAGCCAATCAGAATCCAGAATGAAAATGTAAACATAGGTCGCACTTTTAGCGCACGTGCAAGTTCTGGCGCATACTGTGACGTCGGCTGCCTAAAACTCCGTTTTTCTCAGTTTACATGCAAACGTGCAACCGAAGTTTTCCAAAATCTCAACCGAAGATACGTTTTCGACACCAATTAGTCAGGATCCCAGATCATCGCTCCTCGACACGAGCGGAAGTGTTTTTAAGAAATAGGATCGTTATTGAAGCAGGCGAGAGTGTGATCGCTACGAGTCTATGCGTATCGATCGCCTGTCGATGAGTAATAAGTGGTAATTGCAATATGATCGGCAGAGGCGAAGACTCACTCTTGTCCCTAACAGAGGCTCTCTCCTTCGTAGGGCATGGTATGAGTAGCTGAGACAGCCTGTTAACGTCAAGTATGGCTCTGCAGCCTCGACTTCCAGTCAATCCACTGCACGAGCTTTGCAGCCGGCCAACAACGCGGCCTAATTGCTCGATTCCTCGTATGTGACTGATTAGCCAACCACCACAGGCTTGCAGCCCCACCCCCCCAGACTCTAACTGGGCCAGGTGAGGCCAATTAAGCCAGCCACCAAACACACACACACACACTCACCCGCACTGTTGTGTTCATGAAACTCTATATCTCTAAAAGTTATAGCCTACCATATGGCTGAATTGTTATATTTTTTAAACAGTTTTGCTACTGTTATAATTCTAAAACTGTTATAGCTTACCGAATTTGACCCAATTATCTTCCTTAAAGAGTTCTAAACAGTTCCTAAAACTGTTATTTCTAAACCCGTGATATTTGGAGCTCCGTCTGAAATGTGTAATATTTCTGTCTGAGGAATGAGAGTTAAGATATTCTCTGAGAACCGCTGAGAGGATCTGTCCGAGGAAATGTGACGCGTAAACGATGAGACAAGGGAGATGAGTATGAGAGGAAGTAACGGAGCACATGTGAAAGAAGAGCAGTGAATTCTGGATGTAGCTAGTGAACCTGTGTTGTAGAGCAAAAGACATGGCAAGGAGACATGGCCGTATGCGGTTGGCTTGTTGTTAGATGTGGTGTAGTAGTGTTTGTGGGATCGAGTTAGAGTAAGTGAAGCGTGAGAGTACGGTGCATAGACAGAAGTATTGTGATAGAATGATCGTCAGATTAATATCGGAGGGGTCTATCCCTCTATAACCCTCTATCTTCCCTCTCTCCCCCCTCTCTTCCTCTCCCCTCCCTCCCTCCCCCCCCCCCCCATTCATTTATCTTATTTCATCAAGAGACACCGCGCTCAACTGATTCTAAAGCTTCCTCTCCTGTTTGTCCGCTTGGTATCAGATCAGGTCTTTTCAGGTCATGAGTGTTTTCAGGGGTTCAGGGAGGTGTTTTCAGGGGTTCAGGGAGGTGTTTTCTGGGGTTGAGTGAGGTGTTTTCAGGGGTTGAGGGAGGTGTTTTCAGGGGTTGAGTGAGGTGTTTTCAGGGGTTCAGGGAGGTGTTTTCAGGGGTTGAGTGAGGTGTTTTCAGGGGTTCAGGGAGGTGTTTTCAGGGGTTGAGTGAGGTGTTTTCAGGGGTTCAGCGAGGTGTTTTCTGGGCATCTGCAACATGGTTTCAGGGCTTTGTGGCTTTCTGCCCTCTCCGCAGAGACGTCGGACAGGCCTGGTTTCCCGCATTTAATACGATTTTGATTAAAGACGGAGCGCGGGATTGGGAGCTTAGCTCAGGGAAGAATCAAATAACACGACCTCACACATCACAGAACCACACTTCACAATGTCCCAAAGCTCCACACAGATCCACCACCGTCCCTCCGCCGCCGCCGTGCTGGGGATAGGATATATACAATCACCCCAGGACACAGCTCCGCAAACGCAGGGGAATCCAAAGAAACATGTCAGATATCGGTTGTGCTTCTGGCACATACTGACGTGGTGATCTGTCAATCATTACAGTTCTACGGGCGGTAGACCACACATGACTGATCAGACTTAAGGAGGAGCCAGCGGAAGTAGCAGACTGGAACGGTTTCTGCCGATAATGAAAGTCTTTGATTCTGAATAGAAATCGAAACACTTCATCCAACACTGGAATGGGGTTCATCCAAGTGGCACACCAGTGCATCCCAAATGAACTTGTAATAAACACAAGAAGTACACACACACACACACACACACGCACAGTATATATTACATGTGAATATATTTCTATGTGCGTCAATCAAACTATTGCACTGTTGCATGTTCTCCTGGGGGTGAGGGGGGTGAGGAGGGGGGTGGTTGGGAGTGGGCTGAGGGTGGGGGTGGAGGTGGGGGCTGGTGGAGGTGGTGGTCAGCGTGTCGCGGTCTCGACCTGACCGCGCAGCTGGCCGACGGGTACCCTGTCACACTCTCCGGCCTGTTCCGCAGGCACGGGGAGGGGTTCAATGACCGCGGCGGTCACGGAGCTCCGGCTCTCGTGGTCCGGCGTGGCGCCCGCTGGTTTCTTGGCCTCGGCAAAACCCACTTGTTGTGAACGACGTCCAACCCGAAAAACAAAAACAAAAATACAACTCTTAGCGGTGGATCACTCGGCTCGTGCGTCGATGAAGAACGCAGCTAGCTGCGAGAACTAATGTGAATTGCAGGACACATTGATCATCGACATTTCGAACGCACCTTGCGGCCCCGGGTTCCTCCCGGGGCTACGCCTGTCTGAGAGTCGCGTTGGCAATCAATCGGAACCAAAGGCGGCCTCCGGGTCCCTTTCTTTCCGCGGTTGGGGTGTCGCAGGCCTCCCGCAGGCCTTCGTCCCCCTAAGTTCAGACGTCCCCAGTGAGGCCAGGGCGAAGTCGGGTGACACTAGGTCGTGCGCGGCCACCCCCTTCCCCCCCCCGTCTCCTCCGGCGGCGAGCCGTCCCGTCCCCCCGCCTCGTGCGGGGTGCGGGTGCGCGTCTCGACGTCGGCCAGGAGCCCCCCGTCCCAGGTGCCTTCAGATGCCTGCCTGTCGGGTGCGGTAGCCGGTGGATGGCCTAACAGCCTCCGTCAAGCTGTCCGTACGTGACGCTGCATTTCCTAAATATTTCACACCTTGCATCAGCACTGACAGGAGTCCCTCCCGGGAGCCAGTCAAGAGGTGAATGCATGCCTCTGTGTGTGTGTGTGTGTGTGTGTGTGTGTGTGTGTGTGTGTGTGTGTGTGTTTGTGTGTGCACGTGGCTGAACAGAATATGTGTTATCACTCAGTTTTCTGCCTCGTGGCGGTGGATTTGAAACAACAGGGGGTCTTTGGTTTGGGCGTGGGGGGGGGGTCTTTGACCTTTCAGGGGTCAGAGGGTGGCTGTGCTCGCTGGTTCTAATCCCAGGACATGATCTCCCTGACCTTAGGCTGAGACCCCCCCCCCATCTGCTGTAATTTATCCCGCGGTGGACGTGTGGAGGGCACCCTGCGTGTGTCTCACCCCTCCTCACCCTCCTCACCACTCCCAACCACCCCCCTCCTCACCCCCCTCACCCCCAGGAGAACATGCAACAGTGCAATAGTTTGATTGACGCACATAGAAATATATTCACATGTAATATATACTGTGCGTGTGTGTGTGTGTGTGTGTGTACTTCTTGTGTTTATTACAAGTTCATTTGGGATGCACTGGTGTGCCACTTGGATGAACCCCATTCCAGTGTTGGATGAAGTGTTTCGATTTCTATTCAGAATCAAAGACTTTCATTATCGGCAGAAACCGTTCCAGTCTGCTACTTCCGCTGGCTCCTCCTTAAGTCTGATCAGTCATGTGTGGTCTACCGCCCGTAGAACTGTAATGATTGACAGATCACCACGTCAGTATGTGCCAGAAGCACAACCGATATCTGACATGTTTCTTTGGATTCCCCTGCGTTTGCGGAGCTGTGTCCTGGGGTGATTGTATATATCCTATCCCCAGCACGGCGGCGGCGGAGGGACGGTGGTGGATCTGTGTGGAGCTTTGGGACATTGTGAAGTGTGGTTCTGTGATGTGTGAGGTCGTGTTATTTGATTCTTCCCTGAGCTAAGCTCCCAATCCCGCGCTCCGTCTTTAATCAAAATCGTATTAAATGCGGGAAACCAGGCCTGTCCGACGTCTCTGCGGAGAGGGCAGAAAGCCACAAAGCCCTGAAACCATGTTGCAGATGCCCAGAAAACACCTCGCTGAACCCCTGAAAACACCTCACTCAACCCCAGAAAACACCTCCCTGAACCCCTGAAAACACCTCGCTCAACCCCTGAAAACACCTCACTCAACCCCAGAAAACACCTCACTCAACCCCTGAAAACACCTCCCTGAACCCCTGAAAACACCTCGCTCAACCCCTGAAAACACCTCACTCAACCCCTGAAAACACCTCCCTGAACCCCTGAAAACACCTCACTCAACCCCTGAAAACACCTCCCTGAACCCCTGAAAACACTCATGACCTGAAAAGACCTGATCTGATACCAAGCGGACAAACAGGAGAGGAAGCTTTAGAATCAGTTGAGCGCGGTGTCTCTTGATGAAATAAGATACAAGAATGGGGGGAGGGGGAGGGAGGGGCGAGGTGTGGGGGGGGGGGTGGGAGAGGGGGGGGGGGGGTGGGGAGGGAGGGAGGGAGGTGGGTGGGTGGTGGTGGTGGAGGCGGTGTGGAGGGGTGGCGCTGGCCCAGGTGCAGGTGGTGCGATTCCACACGTCCACCGCGGGATAAATTACAGCAGATGGGGGGGGGGTCTCAGCCTAAGGTCAGGGAGATCATGTCCTGGGATTAGAACCAGCGAGCACAGCCACCCTCTGACCCCTGAAAGGTCAAAGACCCCCCCCCCAGCGCCCAGACCAAAGACCCCCTGTTGTTTCAAATCCACCGCCACGAGGCAGAAAACTGAGTGATAACACATATTCTGTTCAGCCACGTGCACACACAACACACACACACACACACACACACACACACACAGAGGCATGCATTCACCTCTTGACTGGCTCCCGGGAGGGACTCCTGTCAGTGCTGATGCAAGGTGTGAAATATTTAGGAAATGCAGCGTAACACAGATATAATATGCAGGCCATACCGTCGGGTCGGGCATCGGCATGTACTGTACACTATGATAAAGCAAAAAGTAAGATCGATGCACATTTTGGTGCAAAAGTTGGAGCACAAAGTTACACTCACACCATAGGGTGTGAATGGGGGGGGGATCTCCCAACATGTACAGTATGTCATGCTAGCGACGTTGACCCAAATGTTGTGACAGTTAGAGATGTGATTTTCTGTGATTTTCACACCAAAAAAACGTGATGAAAAAGAAATGTGTATTTCTTCTTCTTCCGTTCTTCCTCTCCACCGCGGAGGCCCGTCTGGAGACCAGCTCTGTTTGATTTGCGTCGGCAAGCCAGCACACACACACCCCCCGGGCGCCGATAAATAATTAGCGATAATGGGAGGCATAGATTTGGGGCCACGCAGAGAGGGCAGCGTCCTCGCGCGCCATGCAAACAACACTACTCAAAATAAAAAAACGCACAGGGGTGGGGGAAGGTTGTAAAAGCACGGCTAAAATATGAGTCTGCAAAACATTTACGAATACAAATATTGCTTTTCGTTGAATTCTGGGAGCTCGTCGGCCGTAATTAGCGCTCTGTGACGCGAGTAGCCGTGACGCTTACCGCAAACGACCCGCGAGTCGCCTTTCATTTTGAAATAGTGAGACCGGCGCCGTCTACAGAGAAAGAATATACCCTCCCCCCCCATTGTCCAATTAAAATAAGCTTTATGGCAAAGGATGTTGGGCTAATGGCGGCACGTGAGTGAACTAATAACCGCGTAAGCGCGCGGTGGTGCTGATGGGGGGGGGAGCTAAATAGGGACGATGCGTTTGAACTACGAAGTGCATCGGTGTGGCATTCAAAGGAGCCTGAGCGCAGAGTCTCAATAGCGCAGAGACGCCTGAGAAGCGAGATATAACAAGGCAAGGAAGGTGCCAGCCGGTGACACAAATAGACACGAAGCCTCGGAGCCCCCTGGACCTCAGCCTAGCTGGTCGATAAGGTTGCTCTACTGGGGGAAGAGTTCTCCTGGCCGTGGGTCCTCCAGTGACAAGCGCTGCTCTGCACACGTGTTGTGCTGTAAAGACTGTAAATAGTGTGGAGATTTGAGTCTTTCCTTTCAATTGTGATATTTGTATTGTATTGTTCTGTTGCACATTCCGCTGGGCATCTCCACTTTTTCATTTCACTGCGTATCCCGTATGCGTATGTGACTTGAATCTTGAATCCTAACACGTAGAGGGTGTTAAAGGGTGTTAATTCATAAAAGGCGATTTTACATAATGAATACATTTGATATTCAAATGCATGCCCCCTTTAAAACAAACCCATGACTAGTGAGTGGGTGAGTTCAGACACTTGAACCACTGACAGTTCATTCATGATACATGCAAAGAAATGTATTTCAGTGTATTTCAGTAAATTCTCCTCCCATGTTGACGAGCCCAATTCCTTAGCCCTCTGACTGACATCCTCACTTTCCGAGCGCGCTAACGACGGCTCGTTGGCACATTTTGAGGCGCTAAATAGCACAGACAGACCCTACTTGCCAAATAGTGTCAAGCAATTCCTGAAGCGCATCAATAGCAACATAAAACAGCTCCTCTATCCTCTGACCCAGACATGTCAAGCGCAATATAAAGTGCTTTGGATAAAAGCGCTGTATAAATGCAATAAATGTTTTTTTCCATTTGCATAACAGGACCTGTTGACTGAAGGTTCCCTTTTCTGGACTTAAGGTCAGAGTTTTGAATTCCAAAATAGGACTTTTATAAATCCTCACCAATTACTATTCTGAAAGGACGGGACGACTATATCTGGGGTTGTCAAGTACAGACGAGATTGTGGAGGGTCTCCAAGTCACCGAAAGGGAAAATGATTTGATTTAATCGTGCTCAGTTGGTCCATCAAAGTTCCTCCATGACCCCACCCTACTTACGTACATTTATAATACTTAATATTCAATACTTCTGGATTCGAGAATAATTGGAACAGAATTACAAATGTATGCACATGATGCAGGCTACCTGAGCCCGGTCCGTTTAAGTTGAGATCATCTTCGAGATGCCGTGGTTGTAAAATATGTATGTTCAATTATTCATGTTCCGGGGGAACGTAGAAAATTAAAACAATTTTGTAAAGCAAAAGTGCGTATGATCTGACCGTCAGGGTCTTGGAAATTCCGTTGGGAGATCAGGCGGATACGGTACCTCTGTACAAGGACACTAGACCCCATATCAGCTAAGCGGGTTGACATAATATCATATATTGTGAAGAAATGTATCTTGGTCGACTGGAATAAACAAATGTATTCCGAATAAGACACGTTATGACTGCAACAGTGTGCTCATTAGTCACAAAATAAGGGAGATATCTTTCTGAGAGCACGGCAACTGCCTCTGATCATCTCCACTGCCTAGTAAGAGATGCTTTGACTCACAATTACCAAGAATATTTTAGCCACATAGCCTCAAAGTAACTCATTAGTGATCACACTGAGTGACTCACGCTGACTGTAAGCAAGTGTGTAAGCATGTGTGCAATTTCCATGTGCATGTGAGTTTTTTCACTATAGAAATACTGCGTTCACAAGCTCTGGTTGAACATTTATTCAATGGTTCAAGGTCCAACTCGGAATTGCAGGTTGGCATTTCCGTCCGATTGAGTAACAACATCAAACATGGCGGCCTTCATCGTCAATATGAATACAAATATTTGAAAAGTGTTTGTTGAAATGTACCGACGTCATTTGATGTGTAACTATGCAAAATGTATTTGTATCATTTGCATTTCACTCTGATTACAGGAACAGGCAGAATTGAACGGCTATTCTACCGAATTAATTAGCTCGCCAGTGTTTGCACAAATTGCTGCTGCATACATGTTTGGATTCAGTGACGAGAGCCAATGTGCCAGACCTCCTCAGTGCATCCATGTTTCTTTCTTCCCCGGGTTCACGCACAGGCACATCGTGAACGCAATGATGTCGGGAATCTCGAGGAGAAACAGTTCCCAGTTCTTTTGAACGTGGTAAAATGCTTGGCGGGGGGGGGGGGGGGGTAGAGCGGGACCCCGATCTCCCCAACTGACATTCAGATTCAATCAATACATCTGTTCAGGCAATGTACTTATTTATTTAAAACAGATTTGAAGAAAACACGCCAGAAAAACGGCACTTTCTCAAGGCCAAACAGCAGATGTTCAAGCCTCCTTTGAGGCCTATGTGTGCAATGTCCGTGTGTGTGTGTGCGTGTGTGTGTGTGTGTGTGTGTGTGTGTGTGTGTGTGTGTGTGTGTGTGTGTGTGTGCTAGCGCATGACACGGTGAGCTGGAGAGCGGTTTGTTCCACCTCATACTGTGCTCCCGCTACGAGAGATCAGAGCAGTACTTGTACTTGTTACTTTCTCTGCGTGACTCACCAGCATGCTGAGCCTCTGTACGCTGCAGTCAGAGACGAGTCGATCTCACACACACACACACACACACACACACACACACACACACACACACACACACACACACACGCACACACACACACACACACACACACACACACACACACACACACACACACCACAGCACAGCACACACACACACACACACACACACCACAAACACAACACCACACAGGGCACAGAAATACACACACACATACGCACACCACACACACACACACACACACACACACACACACACACACACACACACACACACACACACACACACACACACACACACACACACACACACACGCACACACACACACACACACACACACACACACACACACACACGCACACACACACACACACACACACCCTCTCTGTCTCTCCTGAGGGGGCCAGACATGACAGGCAGCTGTCAGAGCGGCGGTGCAGCAGACGGAGGGTTTCACACGTGTGCGCACATCTCAACACGCACTCCCGCACCGCCGGGCCCCCTTGTATGTTTAGCAGAACAATCTTCTGCCCACCCCCCCCCCCCCACCATGCCTGAATGCGGACAGGGCCCAAACGACCACCCCCCGCGTTCCCACTCCCACCAGGCACACTCACGGGATACAACAACACAGCCCTCCCCCGTCTCAATCCCCCTTACCATCCTTGCCGGTCAAACATGATACAGAGGGACAACCCGATATTCGACACTGGCGCACACGACCAAACGATGTGGCAGTGGGTCTTTTATTTTTTTGCTCGTTTCTTGGCAGGGAGCGGACGCAGGATGCTCAAACCGCTCCAGGAAGAGAGAGGTGCACAAAGTTACACTCACACATAGGTGGTGAATGGGGGGGACTCCAACATGTACAGTATCATGCTAGGACGTTGACCCAAATGTTGTGACAGTTAGATGTGATCTTGATTTTCACACAATAAAAACGTGATAAAAAAGACTTTTCTTCTTCCGTTCTCCTTCCAAACCGCGGAGAGCCCGTCTGGAGACCAGCTTGTTTGATTTGCGTCCGGCAAGACCAGCACACACACACACCCCGGCGCGATAAATATTAGAGATAATGGGAAGCATAGACTTTGGGGGCACGCAGAGAGGCAAGCGTCCTCGCGCGCCATGCAAACAACATCATGCAAAATAAAAAACGCACAGGGGTGGGGAAAGGTTGTAAAAGCACGGCTAACATATGAGTCTGCAAACATTTACGAACACAAATATTGCTTTCGTTGAATTCTGGAGCTTGTCGGCCGAATAGCGTCCTGTGACGCTTAACGCAAACGACGCGAGTCCGCCTTGTCATTTTGAAATAGGAGACCGGCGCCGTCTACAGAAGAGAATCCTCCCCCCCCCATTGTCCAATTAACATAACGCTTTAATGGCAAAGGATTTTGGGCAGGCCGTCACGTGAGTGAACTAAATAACCGGTAAGCGCGCGGTGGTGCTGAGGGGGGGAGCAAAATAGGGACGATGCGTTTGACACGAAGTGCATCGGTGTGGCATTCAAAGGAGCCTGAGCTCAGAGTCCACTAGCGCAGAGACGCCTGAGAAGCGAGATATAACAAAGGAAGGAGGGTGCCAGCGGTACACAAAATAGACGCGAAGGCCTCGGAGCCCCTGGAACCTCGCCCTAGCTGGTGATAAGCGTTCTCATCGGGAACGAGTTCTCCTTCCGTGGGATCCTCCGGTGACAAGCGCCTGCTACTGCACCCTGTTTGCTGTAAAGACTGTAAATTCTGTGGATATGAGTCTTCCTTTCAATTGTGATATTGTTATTGTGATGTGAAAAGGTGATTTACATAATGAAATAACATGCCCTGGATGACAATACTGTTAGCAGTATTCAAATGCAGGCCCCTTAAAACAAACCATGACTATCAGTGGGTGAGTTCAGACCTTGAACACTGACAGTTCAATCATGATACATGCAAAGAAATGTATTTCAGTGTATTTCAGTAAATTCTCCCCCATGTTTGACGAGCCCAATTCCTTAGCCCTCTGACTTGGACCATCCTCACTTTCCAGCGTCCTAAATCGAAGGCTCGGTCTGGCACATTTTGAGGCCGCTAAATAGCACATAGACAACCCTACTTGCCAAATACGTTGGGTCAAGCAATTCTGAAGCTCATCAAATAGCAACATAAAACAGCTCCTCTATCCTCTGACCTAGACTGTCAGCGCAATATAAAGCTGCTTTGGATAAAGCGCTGTATAAATGCAATAAATGTTTTTGCGTTGCCATACACAGGACCTGTTGACTGAAGGTTCCCTTTTCTGGACTTAAGGTCAGAGTTTGATCCAAATAGGACTTTTATAAAATCCTCACCAATTACTATTCTGAAAGGACGGGACGACTATATCTGGGGTTGTCAAGTACAAAGACGAGATTGTGGAGGGTTCCAAAGTCCACCGAAAGGGAAAATATTTGATTAATGTGCTCAGTTGGTTTCATGCTAAGTTCCTCCATGACCTCCCACTACGTAACATTTATACTATTAAATTCAATACTTCTGGGATTCGGAGAATAATTGGAACAGAATTCCAAATGTACGCACATGATGCAAGGCTACTGAGCCCGGTCCGTTTAAGTTCGAGATGTTATCCTCGCTCTCATCTCGAGAATGCCATGGTTTGTAAAGTATTAGTCAATTATTCATGTTCCGGGAGAACGTAGAAAATTAATAACATTTGTTAAAGCAAAAGTGGTATGATCTGACCGTCATAGGTCTTGGAAATTCGGTTGGTAGATCAGGCGGATCACGGTACCTCTGTACAGGACACTAGACCCCATATTCGCTGAGCGGGTTTGACATAATATCCATATATTGTGAAAGAAATGTAATCTTGGGTCGGCCTGGAATAAACAAATGTTCGCGGAATAAGACATATGGACTGCAACAGTGGTGCGTCAATTAGTCACAAAATAAGGGGGATATTTGAGAGCACGGCAAACTGCTCTGATCATCTTCCACTGCCTAGTAAAGAGATGCTTTGAACTCACAATTTACTCAAAGAATATTTTTAGCCCAACGCGATGTGTCTGCCTCAAAGTACTCATTAAGGTCACACTGAGTGACTCAGCGCTGACTGTGCCAATGTGTAACATTGTCTGCAATTTCCATGGTGCATGTGAGTTTTTTCACTATAGAAATACTGCGTTAAGCTCTGTAACATTTATTCAATGGTTCAAGGTCCACACTTCGGAACTTGGCAGGTTGGCATTTCCGTCGCGATTTAGTAACAAACATCAACATGGCGGCCTTCATCGTCAAATATGAATACAAATATTTGGAAAAAGTGTTGTTGAATGTAACCGACGTCAATTTGATGGTAACTATGGCAAAAATGTGATTTGGTCATCATTCATTTGCATTTCACTCTGATTACAGGAAGCAGGAGAATTGAACGGCTATTCTAACCGAATTAATTAGCTCGCCAGTGGTTTGCACAAATTGCTGCTGCATAATGAATTTGGATATCAGTGAGAGACAATGTGCCAGACTCCTCAGTGCATGCCAATGTTTCTTACTTCCCGGTTTCACCGCACAGGCACACGTGAACGCAATGAATGTCGGGAATCTCGAGGAGAAAACCTTCCCAGTTCCCAGTTCTTTTGACGGGTAAAATGCTGGCCGGGGAGGGGGGGGGGGTAGAGCGGGACCCCCGATCTCCCCCACTACATTCAGAATTCAATCATACATCTGTTCAGGCAATGTAGCTTTTAATTTAAAACAGATTTGAAGAAAACACCCAGAAAAAACGGCACTTTCTCAAGGCCAAACAGCAGAATGTCAGCCTCCTTTGAAGGCCCTATGTGTGCATGTCCGTGTGTTGTGTGCCGTGTGTGTGTGTGTGCGTCTGTGTCTGTGTCTGTGTCTGTGTGTGTGTGTGTGTGTGTGTGTGTGTGTGCAGCATGACACGCGTGAGCTGGAGAAGCGGTTTGTTCCACTCATACTGTGCTCCGCTACGAGAAGATTACAAGAGCAGTACTTGTACTTGTTATCTTCTCTGCGTGAACTCACCCAGCATGCTGAGCCTGTGTAACGCTGCAGTCAGAGCGAGTCGATCTCAACACACACACACACACACACACAACACACACGCAACACGACACACACAGACACACGCACACACACACAGCACACGGCACACACACACGGGTGCAAGCGCGATGCACCACAAACACATGTGATGAACACACGTGTGCACAAACAGCATGTGATGCATCTGAAACGTGTGACCAGACAAATTACACACACACCACATGACGCATGCGGCACACAACACACGTGCGCGCACACACACACACACAGTAACACACACACACACACCAACACACACACACAACACACAGACATGGGTGCCACACACACCACACGCACACACGCACACACACACACAACACACACACAGGGCCACACACACACACACACACACCACAGACACGACGTGCACAGCACACACACCACACACACCACTACACACACGCTGACACACACCACATCAGTCAACACAACACCTCTTCTGTCTCTCTCTGAGGGGGCAGACATGACAGGCCAGTGTCAGAGCGGGGTGCTAAGCAGACGGAGGCGTTCCACGTGTGCGCAACCTTCAACACGCACTCCCGCACCCGCCGGCCCCTTGTAATGTTTAGCAGAAACAATCTGCCCCCCGCCCCCCCCCCCCCACACATGCTGAATGGAAATTTTG
>PIJE02000088.1:315325-340229 GCA_002895965.2 Coryphaenoides rupestris
CGCACCACGCTCAGACGCAGGCTGCTGTCCCCGCGGATCTCAAACCTGCCCGGCGAGAGAGGCCAGGAACGTCAGGGGAGAGGGAGAGAGGGAGAGAGTGCAAGTAGAAGTGTTATGAGAGAAAGTAGAGACTTCTGAGAGAGAGCTCATGAGAAGAGAGAAGAGAGAGAGAGAGAGAGAGAAGAGAGGAGAGAGGAGAGAGAGGAGAGAGGAGATAAGGTGTTATGAGAAGAGGTTGAGAGAGGAGTAGGAGGAAAAGTGTTATGAAAGAGGAGTTAGAGAGGACATTATGAGGAGAAAGCGAGGGAGAGTAGAAGTAGTACAAGAGAAGGTTGATGAGAGAGGAAGAGAAGAGAGGAGAGGAGAGAGGGAGAGAGAGTCAAAAGTGTTCTTAAGAGAGGGAGAGAGAGAGAGAGAGAGAGAGAGAGAGAGAGAGAGAGTGTGTAGAAGTATTATGAGAGAGAGAGAGAGAAGGTCCTAATATGTCATAGTTGACCTCCACTAATGAGCCATGCTGCGGGAGCACAGAGCTGACTGCTTGATAATGATGATGATGATGAGGACAGAGGAGACGAGGGCGTGAGGAGGGAAGGGAGGAAGGTCAAGTTAAGTTGTACTACATGAATGTCAAGTGTAATAAGGCTGAGCGATTCATCAAAATATGATCGAAATCGCAATATGGCCAAGTGATTAATTAATAAGGGTACACACCGCTATAGAGTTATACTGTATCATGACAACACAGATTTTTTATTTTGTTTGGTACAGACCCCAACAAATGTCAATATAATAATGTCAAAATGACATGATTTTAATGATTTAACTTAATAAAATAAAATAAAAAATAAAACACTGACTTTAAGAGTGAAAACCATTATTCCCACAAATTATGAATAATATCGCAACGGCAATATCTGTCCAAATAATGACAATTTAACCCATCCTTCATTCCTTCAGCCCTAATACCTACAATGTTGATGAATTGTGTCTGGTTTGTGTTTTTAGTTTATATTTAGTTTCACTCTCAACCAAAAGCTCCTGGGTTCGAACCCAGAATATCTGCCCTCCACATTAATCTGAATTCACCGCATGTCTCATTGGTTAACATCTGATTCAGGAATATTAATAGATTATGAATCATAGTATAGTGCATTAAATCTACAGCCGCATGAATTATGAGCATGTCAAGACTGTACATATGTGTGTGTGTGCGTGTGTGGGTGTGTGTCTGCGTTAGTATGCATGAGCGTGAGTGTGCGCATGTGCCTGTGTGTCTGCGTTAGTGTTTGTGCATGTGGTGTTGAGTGTGGGTGGAGTGTGTGTGTATTTGAGTGTGTGGTGTGCGGTGTGTTGTCTGCGTTAGTGTGCTGTGAATGTGTTCTGTGTGTGTGTGTGCGTATGTACGTGCATGATGTTGTGTGTGTGTGTGTGTGTGTGCATGAGTGTGTGCGTTGTGTGTGCGGTATACCTCCCAGCGCGGGGCAGGCATCGCCCTCATCCCGCGCCAGCGCACGGGGGCGGTGGGGTCGCCGTTACAACCACGCAGGAGAAGTCCACCATGCGTCGGGCCAGCACCACCTGGTTTCAGCCGGCTGCTGTGTTGAACACCGGGTGCGCTCTGGGGGAACGGAAGAGAATACCACCCACAGGTGAGCAGTGGGGAGAGATGAGAGCGACTGAGAGCGAGAGGAGAGAGAGAACGAGATGAGAGCGACGAGAGATACCACCACAGTGAGCAGGGGAGAGAGAGAGCGAGAGCCGGGAGAGTGAGAGAGAGAGAGAGAGACGAGAGAGAGAGAGAAGAGGGGGGGAGAGAAGGAGAGAGAGATGAGGAAAAAGATGGGGGGAAAGAGAGAGCAGGAGAGAGTGTGTGAAGGGGGGTAGAGAGAGAGAGCGAGAGAGAGGATGGGATAGAAAGAAGAGAGAAAGTGAGAGAGAGAAAGAGAGAGATGGGGGGGGTTGGGTGGGGGAGACAGAGAGAGTGAGAGAGAGAGAGAGGGTGGAGAGAGAGAGCAAGCAACCAAGCAACATAGCACAACAGAGAGCAAGAGAGAGAATTGCCATTTCAGTTTCCTCTAAATAAGCAAATTAGGCTCAAGCTGACTTTTACTGTAGGATAGGATTCATACCTTTGGCTGACTGAGAGGACACACACACACGCACACACACACACACACACACACGCACACACACACGCGCACACGCACACACACACACACACAGGAGGAGAGAGTTGTGATGAAACAGCCAGCAGGGAAAAATATGGTGAAAGCCACAGGGGATAATTCAGAGAGACAAACGGAGGTACATCACGGCAAGGAAAGCAATACTGTGCGGCAGCCTCACCCTCTCTTACTCTCTCTCTGACTCATAACCCTCACTGTGTCTCTCGCTCTCGCTGTAACTTTGCATCTATAAAAGGCGGGTGATGCTAACCTCCTCCACCCACCTCCACCTCCTCCACCCACCCACCCACCCACCCACCAGGGCGTTTCTCCCTAAAGACTTCAAGCAAGCGGCGGTGACTCACCGAACACCACCAGCTCCGCGGGGTCGCTGTCCTTCTCGCCCACCATGTTGGTGCCCACGCACACGTACATGCCCGCATCGCTCTTCCTCGTGTTGGAAATCATCAGCTTCCCTCCTCGGATCTGGAGGGGAGGGAGGGGGGGGGGGGTGAAGGAACGGAGAACAAGAAGTGGGAGAAGAGGGGGGGGGGAACAGGATATAGAATGACGTGCGTCAGAACGATTAATTCGAGTCATTCTACGCGAGTTGCGGTGACGGACCGGATCGGATCGGTATCCTCTCCTGTTTCATGGGCTGCTGTCTGTCTGTCTGTCTGTCTGTCTGACCGGGCGTCCTGTTTGTCTGTCTGTCCATCTGTACTGTACTGTACCTTCGGGCACAGCCGACCTCATCCCGACACCCCACCCGTCACTGACTCGTCACTTCTTGTTACTCTGACTATTTGAATAGAATAGAATACAATTGAAAATGCATGTTTAGGAAATGTATGTTCTTCTAGGACTTACAGACCTACTGTACATTTGTAAATCAGTTATTTTATTTTTATTATTCTGTTTATTTCTCTATTGTTTTTTTGTATTGCTCTGCAACCTGGCACAAGAATTTCGGGATTAATAAAGTTCTATCTTATCTTATCTTATCTAGAAGAATACAGCGGGAGTGAATGGGGAGTAAGCGTTCCATTGTGCTTGTTACACATGGCAATCAAGAATCTTGAATCTTGAACAAAACAACAATCGCTTTTCTCCGTCATTTTAGAGAAAAATACAGATTTGGATCGCTTCGTTGTTTTTTCTTTCAGCGGAAAGAAAGGAAAAAAGGAACCATAAACTGGTGCCAATTTCAGTGAGGTGGGAGGAGCATGGAGATTAGCGTGGAGCGAACACGCGACGGATCGAACGGCGATCGGTGCGCCACCGTAACAACATTACGTCGCCATTATCAGTGATGATGGCGTTGCATTGATTCGTAATAAAGGGGGCCTTTCCGCACGTCCGCGATGTGCAGTCAGTTGTCCTTCCATCAATGGCAATACTAACTATTGATCGGGCTGTCAAGTGGCTGCCCGAAAAAATAAAATAGACGTGGACAACCGCCGCCTGAGTAATGAGGGGGTAATGACACCGACCGTATTCTCGCTCGACTGAAATTCTCGAAACGTAAATCGTGTCACCGTAAAAGAGACAAAAGTGGACTACTTCTGACCGCTTTTTTCTCTTTTTACGGTCAATCAATTGTGTCTTTTGGAGAATAAAGATGTATAATAAAGCTAAAAACGTACGGTGATCCTCTCGTCGCGGTCGTTGACGCGCACGTTGTTCCTCTTCCAGGAGATGGTGGGCTCGGGGTGTCCGCGCGGGGGGATGCACTCCATGACCGCCGGCTCCCCCGCCGCCACCACCACGTCACTGGGGGTCTGGCGGAAGTCCTCGCGCAGGACTGGTGGGCAAAAACACAGAGAGAGAGAGAGAGAGAGAGAGAGACAGAGAGAGAGAGACAGAGAAAGGGGGAGGTTGAGTAGAAGCATTTTTTGCGACGAACCTTTAGAATAAATGGTAAATGGATTGCATTTATATCCAAATCGCTTTACAGCTCCCTCACATTCACCCCATTCACACACCGACGGCGGTGCCAACCATGCAAGGTAACAACCAACACGTCAGGAGCAGTTAGTGTTAGGTGTTGTCTTGGCTCAGGGACACCTAGAGATTGAGCTAGGCGGAGCCCGGGGATCGAACCAGCGACCCTCCTGTTGCCAGACAACCGATCTTAACCTCCTGAGCTACGGCCGCCCCAAAGGCTCAGGAGAATCAGAATCAGAATTTATTGCTTTAGTTTTTTTACAAACAAGAAATGTATGATTACATTATGACATAGTATTAATAATAAAACATTCTATTACATAATACATTGTATGTATTATTCATGTTACTGCTGTGGAAGAGTCTTATTTATTTTTTAGCACACCTGGCTTCGCGCTGACATTTGCTTTGCAGCGCGGTGCCGGAGCGCATGCTAAACAGCACAGGCGGCATCTCACACTGAGATTGAACTGACACTGCATGACACAAATCTCAATCCCACAAGTCACACGAGTCGAGTGTGCGTGTGCGTGTGCGCGTGTGTGTGTGTATGTGTGTGTGTGTGTGCGCGCGTGTGTGTGTGCGTGTGTGTCCCTGCGGTCTTCATTGACTCTGTGTCTAGTGTGGCATCAGAGCTCATCAATAATAGAGGCTATCCTATCTGACACACACAAAGTAGATGAATTATTCAATCCGCTCCACACGCACACACGCACACACACACACACCCACACACACAACACACCGAACACACACGCACACACACACACTCCCTCGGCAAACACACACACACACACGCACGCGCACACAAGAATTCACTTGAAGTCGTGATCAAGAGAGCATGCGGCCAATCGTAACAAAGACTTCAAATAAAATAGTGCTCTCGGCGGCGGTGGCCATTTTGGGGACATTGGATTGTAGAATACAACTCTATCTACACCTCTCTCTCTCTCTCTCTCTCTCTCTCTCTCTCTCTCTCTCTCTCTCTCTCTGTGCCATGTCATTAATAATGCATGAGATCTTGTCCTACGGTCATTCCCGATCTCCCTTTTTCCCTTCCCTTCCTCATTCCCCACCCCGCAGCCAGAAAGCCTTTTTTCCCAGCTGATACCTCGGGGGGGAAGGGGGGGGGGTACCGTTCTGGCGCTCACGTTTCAAACTCTCAGAGCTGCTGTGTTCAGGGGGGGGCTGAGGTTACAGGTGAGCAGCCCGCAAGCTCTTTCATTGTAGTGATAGCTTGACGTACGCGTCCGCACATACACACCGCCCCCACCACCATTGCCAGGAATCCATCCCCCCCCCCACCCCCCCGACACACACACACACACACACACACACACACACCGGGCCCACGGGCTTCTAGAGATGGACCGGCCCAGGACTCTCGAGAAACAATAGAGAGACGCTGGCTACTTGAACTCTAGCCCGTTGATGATGATGGTGATGATGAGGATGATGATCCAGACTCGCCTCTGGGCACCTCTCTCGCTCGGGTGCGCGGGTTCGAATGACCTCTGCTGCATACTCGGGTTGAATCTCCCATGCTACACACGCACACACACACACAAACCGGAGACGACGCACAAAATCCCCCTTCATATTGTGTTCTCGCATGTCTCGCAGGTTCGGGGGAACACTGCCAAAGCAGACACCGTCCCGTTGATAATACGACCAACTTTCCGGACGCAATACTCGCGGAATATCAAGTCTCCGGTTTCTTGTCTTCTCCGAGACTATTAATATGTAATTTCAATAAAAACGTGCTGTCCGCTTAACAACTTTGCGAAATGGGCCAGAGCGACGTGGCCCTTCCCTTGAAAAGTGCAAAGTCACGGCGGCAAAACTGAAGACCTTGTCTGCTCCGTCACCGGCCCCCTTTGATCGGAGCCACTTTCTAAAATAGAAACCGTCGAGCGTAGTCTCGGGCCGTCGTTCGTTCGTTCGTTCTTCTAAAAGTAAAGTACCGTGGAATAAAACAAAAGACGCTGGCATCTGTGTAAATGTAAATGTAAACGCATGACTCGCGGTGACGCGGCCGCGTGACGCGTTTCACCGGCGATGTGATGAGATGTGATTGACTGTGTTTTACTGGTGCAGTGGTGAGGTGGTGCCGTGTGTACGTGCCTCATGCTGAGGCTTAACTCTGAGCACTGCACACTGCAGAAGAGACTACAGAGAGACAGAGAGAGACATAGAGACACAGAGAGAGACACAGAGAGAGACACAGAGAGAGACTAGAGAGAGACACAGAGAGAGACAGAGAGAGACAGAGAGAGACTAGAGAGAGACAGAGAGAGACTAGAGAGAGACAGAGAGAGACAGAGAGAGACTAGAGAGAGGACTAGAGAGAGACAGAGAGAGAGACTCAGGAGAGAGACAGAGAGAGACAGAGAGAGACAGGTAGAGAGAGACTAGAGAGAGACAGAGAGAACCAGAGAGAGACAGAGAGAGACTAAATAGAGACAGAGAGAGGGAGAGAGGCAGAGAGAGGCAGAAAGAGACAGTGAGACAGACGGAGAGAACAGGGGGGGAGAAAGAGAGAGAGACAGACAAAGAGAGAGCCGGGGGGAGACAGAGAGACAGCGAGACAGACAGAGAGAGCCGGGGGGGAGACAGAGAAACAGAGAGACAGACGGAGAGAACAGGGGGGGAGACAGAGAAACAGAGAGAGAGATGGAGAGAGACCGAGAGAGGAAGAGACAGAGACAGAGACAGAGAGACATAGAGACATAGAGAGAGAGGGAGAGAGAGAGACACATGCTTTTTTCTATGGAGTGATGATCAGAGGCGCTGACATAACAAACTGTCTCCTGCAGGACATTCTTTTGGCTTCCAAACTTCAGTTTCACCGACTTGGTTTTTTTATTGTGTGTCAATTTTGTGACGAGATGCAGACGTATAGAATCTGATGTGTTTCAATGTTTCATCACTCGTTGGTCAGTCATGTCTTAAGGCATCTTGAGAGACGGTCTCATCGTGTAGTGTTGGTAATACTGCTACGGCTTCTCTATCTACACAACGTAGCTTGGAGAAATAGTAGTGTTGTCTTTTCCTGGTTTTAAAGGATGCATTGCAGTGAGTAATGTTTGAGTCATCTTTATACCAGACTGTTCTCGCTGTTCAATTTATTTGCCTTAGTCATGATATCCACATTACTGGAGATTATTTATAAAGAATCTCATTATGTATACAGGACTATATGCTAATAGGCCTTTACCATGTAGTTACTTTAGACTATTTATCGAATTACCCGGAAACATGCTATATCACGATACATGCTGTATATGGTTATTATATGGATATTAAAGGACCTCCGTGGGGGTGGGAGGTCGTGGCCATATTTGCCCGACGCTAGTGGGGGTACTGTATGTGGCGGTGTCATTGCATCGGTGTGTAGGGGAGGGGAGGGGAGGGGAGGGGAGGGTCAGCCTGATTAATGACACAATCTCCGCTAATGATGGCTCAGATGGGCCAACAAAGCCACGGGACGTTCCCATTATAATCTGCCCTGTCCACCCCCGGCCGTCTATTCACCCGCTCACCTGCCACCCAGGCACTCCCAGGCCCGGCCATGTGGCTGTCAACTGCTCATGCTGATATGCTAGGGGGGGCTAATATGGAACAACTGAGACAGGCTAGACAGAGACTAGGCTACAGACAGACAGACAGACAGACAGACAGTCGGAAAGACAGACAGACAGACAGACATGCAGACGGAAAGGCGTAAAGACAGATATAGGCTACACACACACACACACACACACACACATAGAGTCACAGACAGACAGACAGACAGACAGACAGAAAGGTGGAAAGACAGACAAACAGACAGAAAGGTGGAAAGACAGACAGACAGAAATGCATAAAGACAGATATAGGCTACACACACACAGTCACATACACACAAACAGACAGACAGACACAGACAGACACATATAGATAGAAGGGAAAAGAGATTAAATCCATCCATCTATCTGTCAATCCTCAATCCATCTGTTCGTGTGTCTTTACTCTTTAGTGACACAATTTAAATGTGGCCTGGATAAAGCGGTTAGCCACAGCGTGAGGCGACCGCCTATCTCACCACATCTCCTCTGAAGAGGCTCTGTCAGGAGGCATTCAGCCTCCGCCATTTCTCCAACTGTCAAGATAGCGTGGCGTCCTCTTCCCCGGTGTGTGTGTGTGTGTGTGTGTGTGTGAGGCGATAAATCTGCCTATTTTGTGTTTTTTTTCCTATCAAGGTTGCGGCAAGCCGATATTTTCATTATTGTGCCGAGAGCCTGGCGCCTGGTGCCTGCGTCGCTGATAACATGCGCCATTGTTTGCTAGCGCGGCTACCGGCGGTTAGCGCATCCGTACGACCGTGCGTGAATTAAGGCGGCCGGCCTTATTAGCCACCGTGTGGCTGTCTGTCAAGAACGACCCCAAGCCGTCCACTGTGTGTGTGTGTGTGTGTGGGGGTGGGGGATTACCACTTAGAAGTCCTGTTGTGGCACACTCTCCCAATCTTAATGGCCAATTACTTCCGCACAAAGGAAGAGGAGTTGCTACCGAAATCCCATTGACAAAAAAACACACGCAAGCAAACGCAATTCAGAAACAACACGAAACAACACACACACACACACCCAACACACACACACACACACAGACACACAACAGACACACAACACAGACACAGCAACAATCTCCACCTGCTAACCAGCTACATGCACTAGGAGCCCGGCTGGACGGTTACGGCGTCGGGATCCAAATTACCATTCCAGGGGAGGTTAAGGTGAGGCCAGGGCGACCTGTCACACACACAGTCCCCCACCCCACCCCCCCAAAGCACGGCTCCCGGGGTCCTTCGCCTTTCGATTTGCACGGGGGGACGGGGGACCCCCGACCGGCCTGGATTTAAGTGAAAGAGGGTCCCCCGAACTTTATTAGACACCGGCAATTGCTCACGCGGCCCCCAGGGGCCCATATTAAGTGGTTGCACTCTGACCCTTCCTTCCAAGCCCCCCTAAACCTCTTGGACAAAGACAGAATAATCCCCACCGCTGGGACCAAACAGGGAGCTTTAATCTGCCGCACGCACGCACATACACACGCGCACGCACATACACACACGCACGCACGCACATACACACACGCACATACACACGCACGCACATACACACGCATGCAAGCACATACACACGCATGCCACGCCCACCCTGCGGCCGTTAATGGGGAATAGCGTATTCAACCGGCCGCATGCGTCCTGTCGCCTTACAAGTCATTACTCACAATGACTCGCCACAGACCACCAGGTGACCTCCTCGCAGACTAAACCTGACAGCCACAGACCACCAGGTGACCTCCTCGCAGACAAAACCTGACAGCCACAGACCACCAGGTGAACTCCTCGCAGACAAAACCTGACAGCCACAGACCACCAGGTGAACTCCTCGCAGACTAAACCTGACAGCCACAGACCACCGGGTGAACTCCTCGCAGACTAAACCTGACAGCCACAGACCACCGGGCGACCTCCTCGCAGACAAAACCCGACAGCCACAGACCACCGGGCGACCTCCTCGCAGACAAAACCCGACAGCCACAGACCACCGGGTGACCTCCTCGCAGACTAAACCCGACAGCCACAGACCACCGGGCGACCTCCTCGCAGACTAAACCTGACAACAAAACGAACGCGATCATCAACTCATTACTTATCCGCACTCACATTTGAATGCGTTTGACGGACGCGCGTTTTCATGTTGTCCGTCTTCCCTCCACGCGATGACACATTTCCTCATTTCCGCACGTCACGCAGAAGAAGGGCAAATAACGGCCACTCGTGAGGAGAGCGCCGTCTGTCAAGCGTACGGCCAACTTTGACGGATGTGGTAACCGAGACGCGCGGCAACGCAAGCGACAAGATAACACCATGAAACAGCATGGGGGTGTGGGTGAGGGTGCGGCGTACAACTGCGTGTCTAATGTGTGCATCAGAGCATCAGAGCGTCGCTTCTCCTCCTCAGATTGTGCTCTTTGTAGACCAAACGCTCGGTGCACTCGTAATGAAATTTTCTTATTTCTTATCTCGAGTCGTAAGATGTTCACAGGAGCGGCCGGACCTCCATGTGTGGATGCGATCGAGAGAGAGAGAGAGGAGAGAGAGAGAGTATGCATGTGTGTGTGTGTGTGCATTTGTGTGTGTGTGTGTGTGTGTGTGTGTGACAGCCAGCCCGAAAGAATAAATATTCAGATAGCTAAGAGGAAATGACACACACACACACACACGTAGCCCCCCCCCTCCCCGGTTGGCTCGGAACGTTGGGAAGGAGAGTGGGTGGGGGGAGGGGCCGGTGAGTGGGGGGAGGGGCCGGTGGTTGGGTGGGAAAGGGGTAAGAGGGGGGAAAGGGGGGAAGATGGGAGCAACACACACACTCTAGTCTGGGATCGCATTGGTCAGCCTGGCAATCCATCGTTTACATGCTGCACTGACATGAGGCAATCTGCGAGCGCACACACACACACGCACACGCATGCGCACGCACACGCACACACACACACGCACACACACACACACACAGGCAGATGTACTTATTACAAATTCATGTTTTTCCCCAAGCGCAAGTATTTTTCTTTATCTCCTCATCAAGCTTGGCTTCACAAACACGCAGAGGCACTCTCATTGCTGTGTGTGTGTGTGTGTGTGTGTGTGTGTCCCGGGGCCCTCGGTCTCATTGGGGGTCTCTCTTATTGGCTACCTTTCACCAGTCACTCTCATTATCCAGAGTAGACCCCCCTCAGATGCCTATCAACCATTAAACCACCATGACACCGCCAGCACAGGAAATTGGTGTGTGTGGTGTGTGTGTGTGTGTGTGTGTGTGTGTGTGCAAGTGTGCATGTGTGTATGTTCATTCTGTTTGTGGTTTGGGTGGGGAGGTTCACTGTTGAGGACAGATGTCCAGTCCGCTTCCAACGCCCCCCCACTCCCACACACACACACCCACCCCAGCCCCCCATGACATACCGCTAAAGCCTTCAAAATATAAAGCGACAACACACACGGGCACACACACACACACACACACACACACACACACACACACACACACACACACACACACACACACACACACTCTCAGTACACCACTAAGGAGAGCGCCGTCTGTCAAGCGTACGGCCAACTTTGACGGATGTGGTAACCGAGACGCGCGGCAACGCAAGCGACAAGATAACACCATGAAACAGCATGGGTGTGTGGGCGAGGGTGCGGCGTACAACTGCGTGTCTAATGTGTGCATCAGAGCATCAGAGCGTCGCTTCTCCTCCTCAGATTGTGCTCTTTGTAGACCAAACGCTCGGTGCACTCGTAATGAAATTTTCTTATTTCTTATCTCGAGTCGTAAGACGTTCACAGGAGCGGCCGGACCTCCATGTGTGGATGCGATCGAGAGAGAGAGAGAGGAGAGAGAGAGAGTATGCGTGTGTGTGTGTGTGTGTGTGTGTGTGTGTGTGTGTGTGTGTGTGTGTCTGACAGCCAGCCCGAAAGAATAAATATTCAGATAGCTAAGAGGAAATGACACACACACACACACACGTAGCCCCCCCCCTCCCCGGTTGGCTCGGAACGTTGGGAAGGAGAGTGGGTGGGGGGAGGGGCCGGTGAGTGGGGGGAGGGGCCGGTGGTTGGGTGGGAAAGGGGTAAGAGGGGGGAAAGGGGGGAAGATGGGAGCAACACACACACTCTAGTCTGGGATCGCATTGGTCAGCCTGGCAATCCATCGTTTACATGCTGCACTGACATGAGGCAATCTGCGAGCGCACACACACACACACACACGCACACACACACACGCGCACATGCACACACGCACACACACACACACACAGGCAGATGTACTTATTACAAATTCATGTTTTTCCCCAAGCGCAAGTATTTTTCTTTATCTCCTCATCAAGCTTGGCTTCACAAACACGCAGAGGCACTCTCATTGCTGTGTGTGTGTGTGTGTGTGTGTGTGTGTCCCGGGGCCCTCGGTCTCATCGGGGGTCTCTCTTATTGGCTACCTTTCACCAGTCACTCTCATTATCCAGAGTAGACCCCCCTCAGATGCCTATCAACCATTAAACCACCATGACACCGCCAGCACAGGAAATTGGTGTGTGTGGTGTGTGTGTGTGTGTGTGTGTGTGTGTGTGCAAGTGTGCATGTGTGTATGTTCATTCTGTTTGTGGTTTGGGTGGGGAGGTTCACTGTTGAGGACAGATGTCCAGTCCGCTTCCAACGCCCCCCCACTCCCACACACACACACCCACCCCAGCCCCCCATGACATACCGCTAAAGCCTTCAAAATATAAATGCGGACAACATACACAGGCACACACCACACACACACACACACACACACACACACACACACACACACACACACACACACACACACACACACACACACACACACACACACACACACACACACAGATACAAGCTGACTGACAGACAGACACACAGACGGCAGCCACCCCGGCAGCTGCAGCAGCGGGGCTGTGAATACAAACACTCTGAATGTTTTACTAACAGTCCAGTCCAATATAGAGTGGTGGCTAAGGATTGACAGCCCCCCGCCCCCCCCCTGCCGCGCACACACACACACACACATACACACACACACACAGACACACACGTACACACGTGCGTATATGTGTACCCACATTCACCCTGAGTGCAACAGACACACGCGACCGAAAAAAAAAACAGACCCTAAATCAAATAAGCAGGCACATGTCACAGGCACACACACACACACACACAGGCACACACACACACACACACACACACACACACACACACACATTCTAAACGTGTAGACACTCAAATAGGAAGGCACACACATACACACACACTTATGTCTACCTCCCTCACACATTCTCTCTCACAGACACACGCTCGCACGCATGCACACACACACGCACGCAAACACACGCACACACACACACACACACACACATACACACACAAACCACAGACCCTGAGCATTTTATCATCTCCACCGGCTGACACCTCATCTCCGCCGCCGCCCGGCCGACTGTATCCGGGTCAAAGGTGACTCCCTTTTATTTTGTCGCCGCCGAGTTTTTATGGGCTGAAGTAAACCGCATCACGTCGCCTCGCGGTCGCCCTGGCAACGCTCGCATCGCCGACGACGGACCGGGTAAAAGCCCGGGACAACAACAAGAACGACCCCATAGGCAAAATAAACGGGGGTCTCGAGGGTGGAGGGGATTTCAATTACCCCACCCCCCTCCCCCGCCTCCCCCCTCCCCTTGCCTTCACCGCTCCCCTCTCCAATGGGGGGGGGATGACGGGGTCACCTTCTTACCTCTGAGATGTAGCCTCCAATAAACCTTTCAATGCATGTTACACACACACACACACACACACACACACACACACCACAACCAAAACAACATCAACACAATTCCTGCGTGCTCAGCATTTCCGGCGAGAGCGCGCCGAGTCGTGGCGACAGCAGTTCCAGCAGCGGAGGCCATCTTTACGGCTTAGCGCCCCCCCCCCTCATCATCTGTCTATATTAGGGCGGACAAGGCAGCCACTGGCATCCACCAGCACACACGCACGCACGGCACACCACACACACACACACGCACCCACTAGCTCGCCGCTACGTCCCCCTCCCGCTAATCACCGCCTCCACCTCGGCGGCGAGCGCTGTCCGGGATGGGGGGGGGGGGGGATGGGGGGGGCCTAACGATGAACGGTGAGCAGCTGTCTCTGCACCGCGCCGGGAAAAAATACCTCCTCTCTTTTGTTTGGTTAAAACCGGACAAAAAATAGAAGAAGAAAAAAAGCACTGTCCCAAAAAAGGAAATATATATCGAGCTACAAAAGCTAAAGTACACCGCAAAGACTTTTATTGTTAACAGCACTATAAGTAAGGATCACTGCATTCTGAGACAATGACAATCAGAAATGTAAGTTAGTTCTAATCATAATTAAACCTTGTGCACATTTAAGAAAGCTATGAAATATATATTTGTTTTAATTATCCACGCTTACATGTCATTTCGTTCCTTTTTCCCGCGAAATCCGACCCGACTCCAATGTAAGAGAAATCATCCCAAAAGCTGTTCTACCAACAGAGAGTCAGGGAATCTCTCATGTTTTAACTTCAACCACAACCTGCTCACAACCTGCTGGAACTAACATTAGTTTCTGATTGTTATTGTCTCAACCCACGGAGCCCAGAATGCACTGATTCTTACTTATAGTACCTTTAAGACGGTTATTTTAACGAATCCGTTTTATTCTCTCTTTATCGAGCTTGGCTTCACAAACACGCGGAACGCACTCTCATTGCTGCGTGTGTGTGTGTGTGTGTGTGTGTGTGTGTGTGTGTGTGTGTGTGTGTAACTGTTTCTCAGAAGACGTTCCGGGGGGGCGGGGGCGGGGGGGGGGGGGGGTGCAGGGTTGGTTATGGGGTGACCCCGTGAGTCTCGTCAGGGTGAATCGGGAAAGCCTCTCTCTCTCACGTCTCGTTATGAGAGAGGGGGAGCGGGCGGCGGAGACAATGTGGATCCTGCGCTGGTGGATAGCGCGATGCAGCTGCCCCATCGATCCTCCCGGAGTGGTGAGATCTCGCATCCCCCATCCACCCCCCCCCCCCCCCCCCCCTCTGCACGACCTCGAGAGAAACAGCCTGTTGGCGCTGGATGGGCCTCAGAAAGCAAAATGGAACGTATAATTGCACTGCTTGAGGGTGAGGATCTGTGTGTACGTGTGTGTGTCTGTGTGTGTGAGAGAGAGAGAGAGAGAGAGAGAGAGAGAGTAGTTTAAGGGATTCCATGTGGTAAATGTCTGTGTCTGTGAGAGAGAGAAGAGAGGGAGGAGGGGAGGAGAGAGAGAGAGAGAGAGAGAGAGAGAGAGAGAGTAGTTTAAGGGATTCCATGTGGTAAATGTCTGTGTCGACTTGCCTATGTATATGTCTGTCTGGGTTTTATGTGTGTGAGAGATTGAGTGAGTGAGAAATGTGTGTGTGTGTGTGTGTGTGTGTGTGTGTGTGTGTGTGTGTGTGTGAGAGTGAGAGAGAGAGAGAATGTGTATGTGTGTGTCTGTGTGTGGAGGGTTCACAGAAGGGATTCCATGTGGTAAACCTCTGTGTCTGTGCCTTTGTATATGTCTGTCGGGGTTTTATGTACTGTACGTGTGTGTGTGTGTGCGTGCGTGCGTGCGTGCGTGCGTGCGTGCGTGCGTCGCGTGCGTGCGTGCGTGCGTGCGTGCGTGCGTGCGTGCGGTGCGTGCGTGCGTGCGTGCGTGCGTGCGTGCGTGCGTGCGTGCGTGCGTGCGTGCTTGCGTCGTGCGTGTGTGTGTGTGCATGCGTGTCATGTGTTCCGGTCTAAACTAGCAGTGCCAGCCATATATGTAAGGGTCACACTGGAGCCATAAAAACAGGTGTGGAGGGATAACCCCGCCGCCCCCCCCCCACCAACCCTGTGATAACACGGGAATCGGTTCAGACCGTTACAAATATCATGTGTGGGTTTCTGATCCCTCACAAGAGGCTCTCTTCACCGTATGTTGTTCTATAAAAGCCTCGCGGTTCCCTATAAATGCACACACACACACACACACACACATATACACACACACACACGTACAATGTTTGTCACACACAAGGCAGGGTCTTTAGCCGCACAGCATATTCTCGGACACACACGTGCACACACATTCTCTCTCTCTCTCTCTCTCTGTCTCTCACACACACACACACACACACACATCTCCTCTGCTGTGTTCAGATGCACGTTTGCACACATACCTCCCTGGTGAGCCCCACCCCCCCCCACCACCACCACCACCACCACCACCATCCCCACCAGCCCCTCTAGGGGTTAATAACAAGCCTTCCTTCTGGGTGGTATGTTGCCACGGACACCGCTTTATATAAGTATGTGTGCTTATGGGGATTCACGTGTGTGTGTGTGTGTGTGTGTGTGTGTGTGTGTGTGTGTGTGTGTGTGTGTGTGTGTGTGTGTGTGTGTGTGTGTGTGTGTGTGTTCACGTGTGCAGAGTTCCTTTTGGCCAGCACTGTAGCTGCTGTGCTGGTGTGACAGAGCAACTGGAACACGGGAGACCGCAAAGCAACACAGACAGGCTATTGCAAATCGCTGTTTCTGATTGGCAACATTTGATCGCTCCCTATAGGTAGACGTTTTATTCTGTAAGAGTAGGATTTGTTATTTATTTATTATCTTTAAAAAGGTAAAAAAATGAATTCCCAACAGCACACACGCAATCGCTGCCTGCAATGTTTTGTCAAACATTGCTTTTCCCGAACGCTGTCGGACAGTCGGATCGCCACCGACTCGCCTCCCGTAAAAATGTACACGCGTCGTCGATCAAATATTAATGCTGTGTGTGTGCATATGTGTGTGTGTGTGTGTGTAGACTGAAAAAAGACTCAAGTATTTTCTCCTTCCCCTCTTCCACACGGACTCGTCGCCTGCATTTATCCAGCGGAGAAGATAGAGACGTCTCATTAAAATCGCCCCCCCCCCTCGCCAAGTCTTCGCTCAGCGTCGGTGTCTTGCTGCGCTGCAGACGTTTGCCTACCCACTGGAAACAGCTCCCGTTGTTCCTGAGACAAACAGACACTCAGACAGACTTGTGTGTGTGTGTTTTTTCTTCCCTCGCTGGAGGCGACGGAGGCATTTTTTTTTTTTTTTTACGACGACACACGTCTTTGCTTTAAAGGAAGATATTCCAGCTCCTTTGAAGAGCTGCGGCTCGGGCCTTTGAGTGCCGTCGCGGCGACGGCGGCCCGGAACATTAAGCTCAAGCCGAGATACAAGACGTAGAAGTAAAGAAATGCTGCCGACGTTTCTCCTTATTTCAGTGTTCTTTTTTTGGTGTGTCACCGACAAAAGTCACTCACTGACACACTTCTCAGCTGATGATGCACTTCTGCTTCAGTCATTTATGTATTTATCTATTTATTTTTGTCATGAGCGACATCGGGGAGGATGGGGGTGTGTGTGACTCAATCCATCTGCTTTTGGGTGGGGGGAGAGCTAGAGGCATGTCTCCCACCTACAAGCGTTAGAGGGATGGAGGGAGGGAGGGAGGGGGTCGTCAGGTTGTAAGCGGCGATCAATTCACCGGGACAGCACGCCTCAACCCCAATGAGAAGACCCCCGGCCTTGCAACACACCTCAGACCACCTTATCCCACACACACGCGCGCGCACACACACACACACACACACACACACACACACACACACACACACACACACACACACACACACACACACACACACACACACACACACACACACTCTGGCTCACAGTGGGTCGTCAAGCCCCTGCAGCAACAATAGCATGACAGAGGCGCTAGCAGCCCCTGTGTGTACATGTGTGGTCGGCTAATAAAGCCTTTGTCTGCTCCCTGCAAAGAAGATTACTTTAATCTAGTAATGGCCGACGTGGGGAAGGGGAGGGGGGGGGTGGAGCTATGGGGGGGTAATGAGGGTCACTCAGAGACACCCCCATTGTAAGACCCCCCCCCCCACACACACACACACACACACACACACACACTTTGTGTTTTTGGCCACAGTAGACCCTGTGGGCTTGTGTAGGTACACCGATGGCCACTCATGTGGAAGACGGGGAGAAGGCCCACTTTAGGAGGTAAAGGCAGTAAGTTCAATTGTGCCAAATTGTGCCAATTCACTTCAATTATGCCAAATTGTTTTCGTCATCGGAATATCTTATCTTGCCGACATACTTGGATATTTTAACTGTAAATGTGTAAATCTGTTTCTTATTTTTATTATTCTGTTGTTTTCAATATTGTTGTATTGTACTGTATTGCTATGCACTCTGGCACAAGAATTTCCTTCGGGATTAATAAAGTTCTATTCTATTCTATTCTATTCTATTCTAAGTGCAACATTTAATCTAAATATGATCAAGATCTCAAGTGCAGGGGCTTCCATTTCTATCATCTTTATAAACGAAGTAATGAAGTTCAGATTTTTGTATTTTTTCAGACCCCAACAAATGTCATGACATATTTACCATTTCGTTTCAATGAAAATGCAAATTGTGATTGAAAAAATGTTCACCCCCCCCCCCCACTAAGAGTGAATCATATCACAATGGCAATATCTGTCAAAATAATCTCAATACAATTTGTTTACCATAGCCCTAGCAAGTGCAGACACATGCAGTTTATGTACACCACGCGCACACACACACACGCACACACACGCACACACGCACACACACACACACACACAGTCCCATCGCCTTGCCAACCAGGCCTTGTAGTTTCGAGGCTGGTAAATGAGCATCTCTTACGTATTCTGCCTCGTCGAGTGAGAGCTTTTTTTTCTAACGCCGTGATTTACAACAAAGGGTGAGGAGGAGATCGCCGGCTGCCAGAGAGACGCCTCCTGGTTAGCTCAGAACACGCGCGATGAACAGGATGTCTACACCGGCGGCCGTGACCGAGCGGGAACAACGGGAGGAAGAGGAAGAAGAGGGTTTTGACGTAACGCCAGCCTCAGTGCGCGAGCCCCGCGTGTGAGATATGTGTGTGAGCCGGTCGGGAGATCCACAGGGATGACACTAATTACGCATCGTTTGCAGGGGTCCCATTACGGATGACTGTAGTGCTTGAGAGATGGGCAGATCTTGGGAGGAGGCGGAGGAGGAGGATGATGAGGAGTGGTTTGTAAAGACAGGGTGTGTGTGTTTCTGCCACCTGTTAGGTCGGCTCGAGGTTCTTCCTTTTTTCTTTATCAGTGTTGTCTCCGCACAACGCCATCTGTCCTCTCCCCGTTTCATTGCTGTCAATCTCTCACTCGGGGTGATACACACACACACACACACACACACACACACACGTCACACACACACACACACACACAGAGACACACACACACACAACCGCCGCTGTCAATCTTGGAGTTTAAAGCTGAGGTCGGCGACCCCCGACACTATCCGTTTCCGTGGCTGAGGGCAACCGAGAGGCGGACGACAATCAACTGCTCTGTCATCGGCGTTGCCACATCGACACACACACACACACACACACACACACACACACAGCTGTCTCTGTCCGCTGACAGAGCGTTTAGCGTGCTGCCACGACCTCTGTGCCCGCACCACACCACCTCCCCACCGGAGGAGACAAAGACCAAACACATTAGGAACACCACCCGCTGGGGACCCATGCTTCGGGAGGTGGTGGTGGTGGTGGTGGGGGGTGGTGGTAGCGGTGGGGTGGTGGTGGTGGTGGTCGTGGAGGAGGTGGCGGTGGTGGTGGTGGCGGTGGTAGTGGTGGAGATGGTGGCGGTGGTGGTGGTGGTAGTGGAGGAGGTGGCAGTGGTGGTGGTCGTGGTGGAGGGGTGGTGGTGGTGGTGGGTGTGGTGGTGGTGGTGGAGGTGGTGGTGGTGGAGTCGGTGGCCGTGGTGGTGGTGGTAGTTGGGAGGAGGGTGGTGGTTGGGTGGTGGTGGTGGTGGTGGAAGTAGTGGTGGTGGTGGTAGTGGAGGAGTGGTGCAGGTGGTAGTGGTGGTGGGAGTGGTGGTGTAGTGGAGGAGTGGTGGTGGTGGGGAGTAGTGGTGGTGGCGGTGTGTGGTTGGGTGGCGGTGGCGGTGGTGGTGGAGGTGGCGGTGGTAGTGGAGGAGGTGGCGGTGGTGGTGGGGCACCAGAATCTAGTTCATATAACACACGGGGGGGCTTTTGCTCCACCACGCCGCCATTTTAACTGCAAAAAGTGGTGGTCCCCATTGGCGGGGACGGAGGACGGACAGGCGGAGGGAGGGAGGCGGAGAAAAAAGGTGAAGCGATGACGGCTTTCCAATTTCTTTCCAATTTCTTTCCACTCAAACGGCGAATAGGTAAACAAATAAATACACACAGAAACAGATGGAACCTGGAGCAGAAATCATTTATCCCACTTCTGAGAGTTAAGCCAACGAACCTCCCCCCACACCCACACCCACACCCACCCTCACCCACACCCCCCCCCCCCCAACACCCCCCAACCCCACCCACTGTTTGCTGACCTTTCCCTGCTCTGAGTGTGTGTGTGTGTGTGTGTGTGTGTGTGTGTGTGTGTGTGTGGGGCCCGCCGGTCTTGAGGTGAATTGAAGCTCTCTCTCGCGAAAAAAAAGAAATATGCGCCCGCGAGAAATCAATAAGGATTCTTTTTCACGGCTGTTTGGCTCGGCGTCCACCATTTGCGGGGCAGATCAAGTACGCCACGTCGCCCCTCACTCTAAATGCCAGCCTGCCCCAGACGGTCCGGGGCTCACACAGGCCTGCCTTAGGATGGAAGGTTAGGATGGAAGGTTAGGATGGAATGGTTAAAAAATATGGTGGAGAATAACTTATATTTGTTATTTTATTTGTATTATTCTACTGTTTATTTCTCTATTGTGTATTATTCTATTGCTATGCAACCTCTGGCACAAGAATTTCCTTCGGGATTAATAACGTTTTATCTTATCTTATCTTATCAAGCTGAATTCCAGGAAAAACCAAAAGAGTGGTCTTATTTTATTGGTCCTATTTTTACCATTCGGTAACCAAAAGAATGATTCAAGTGTCAAACAGAGTGTAATTCCTCAATCAAAACTGTTCACGGTGACAACGAAAAAGTGCCACCGATGATAACACACAGATTCAAATCAGGCGTTTATGACAACTTGTGACAGCTCACGCAAAACACACTGACGCCAAGAACACAGTCATCAAGCCACATGTTCCTCAAAATGTTCCAGAAATTGTTCCAAATAATATACACCGTCTTGTCTCGGCGAGACAAGGCTGTGGCCCAGCTGTCCACGATATCGGCTCGTAACTCGTAAAAAAAAGTATGTATATATATAAGAAATATATACGGCGATATAGATTAGTTCTTGAGAGGGGGAAGCCGCTGATAAATTCATTAGTCTGCATTCGTTTACAACCGAACAATGGATTAGCTGAATTAACATAACCCACTCGCTGCGACACCTGATTTGCCTGTTAAATCCTGTCGCCAATTCCCCTGAGTATGTCTGAAACAATGCAAATGGGACGTTTGTTACCCGTGACGAGGCCGACTAGTCCAACAACAACAACAACAACAACAACAACAACAACAGACAGTTAGCACACGCAAAAAAGGAGAATGTTGCGTCTATGACTGATGCTGTTTGTGTATTGTGTGGATTACCTTCTATTGACGAGTGCAAACCGTCTATTGATTTGCAATTGTTTCCCGTTTGCTGTCTGTCGAGCGGTTGCCAGCTTTTGTCCTGTTGTTGTAACCAGCCTCTCCTATATGAATATACTGTAATATGCTGCATGTTTCTCAATATAGTTACCCCTTTTCTTCACATTTACATAGATTTTTGCAGTTGCATTTACATTTAGGACATTTAGCGGATGCTAAAGTGACTTACAATAAGCACATTTGTCCAAAGGGAGCGTAACAATATAACAACATATATCGCTGACGGTGCAGTAAGACTGAAATAGATTCTCCACCATATTTTTTAACCATTCCATCCTAACCTTCCATCCTAACCTTCCATCCTAAGGCAGGCCTGTGTGAGCCGCGGACCGTCTGGGGCAGGCTGGCATTTAGAGTGAGGGGCGACGTGGCGTACTTGATCTGCCCCGCAAATGGTGGACGCCGAGCCAAACAGCCGTGAAAAAGAATCCTTATTGATTTCTCGCGGGCGCATATTTCTTTTTTTTGCGAGAGAGAGCTTCAATTCACCTCAAGACCGGCGGGCCCCACACACACACACACACACACACACACACACACACTCAGAGCAGGGAAAGGTCAGCAAACAGTGGGTCGGGTTGGGGGGTGTTGGGTGGGTGTGGGTGTGGGTGGGTGTGGGTGTGGGGGGAGGTTCGTTGGCTTAACTCTCAGAAGTGGGGATAAATGGATTTCTGCTCCAGGTTCCATCTGTTTCTGTGTGTATTTATTTGTTTACCTATTCGCCGTTTGAGTGGAAAGAAATTGGAAAGAAATTGGAAAGCCGTCATCGCTTCACCTTTTTTCTCCGCCTCCCTCCCTCCGCCGTCCGTCCTCCGTCCCCGCCAATGGGGACCACCACTTTTGCAGTTAAAATGGCGGCGTGGTGGAGCAAACAGCCCCCCCGTGTGTTATATGAACTAGATTCTGGTGCCCCACCACCACCACCACCACCGCCACCGCCACCACCACACCACCACCACCACCTCCTACCACCACCACCACCACCACCACCACCACCACTACCCACCCCACCACCAACCACCACCTACCACCTCCTCACTACCACACCACCTCCACCACCACACCACCTCCACTACCAACACCTCCACCACCCTACCACCTCCACCACCCTCCTCCACACCACCAACCCCACCACCACCCACCCCACCACCACCACCACCACCAACCTCCTCCACCACCACCACCCTACCACCACCACCACCACCTCCTCCACCACCCACCACCCACCACCTCCCACTACCCACCCACCACCCGCCACCACCACCACCTCCTCCACTACCACCACCTCCACATCCACCACCACCACCTCCCGAAGCATGGGTCCCCAGCGGGTGGTGTTCCTAATGTGTTTGGTCTTTGTCTCTCTCGTGGGGAGTAAATATGCGCCCGCGAGAAATCAATAAGGATTCTTTTTCACGGCTGTTTGGCTCGGCGTCCACCATTTGCGGGGCAGATCAAGTACGCCACGTCGCCCCTCACTCTAAATGCCAGCCTGCCCCAGACGGTCCGGGGCTCACACAGGCCTGCCTTAGGATGGAAGGTTAGGATGGAAGGTTAGGATGGAATGGTTAAAAAATATGGTGGAGAATAATATTTGTTATTTTATTTGTATTATTCTACTGTTTATTTCTCTACTGTGTATTATTCTATTGCTATGCAACCTCTGGCACAAGAATTTCCTTCGGGATTAATAACGTTTTATCTTATCTTATCTTATCAAGCTGAATTCCAGGAAAAACCAAAAGAGTGGTCTTATTTTATTGGTCCTATTTTTACCATTCGGTAACCAAAAGAATGATTCAAGTGTCAAACACAGCGTAATTCCTCAATCAAAACTGTTCACGGTGACAACGAAAAAGTGCCACCGATGATAACACACAGATTCAAATCAGGCGTTTATGACAACTTGTGACAGCTCACGCAAACACACTGACGCCAAGAACACAGTCATCCAGCCACATGTTCCTCAAAATGTTCCAGAAGTTGTTCCAAATAATATACACCGTCTTCTCTCGGCGAGACAAGGCTGTGGCCCAGCTGTCCACGATATCGGCTTGTAACTCATAAAAAAAGTATGTATATATATAAGAAATATATACGCCGATATAGATTAGTTCTTGAGAGGGGGAAGCCGCGTGTAACGACCAAAACGGCTGATAAATTCATTAGTCTGCATTCGTTTACAACCGAACAATGGATTAGCTGAATTAACATAACCCACTCGCTGCGACACCTGATTTGCCTGTTAAATCCTGTCACCAATTCCCCTGAGTATCTCTGAAACAATGCAAATGGGACGTTTGTTACCCGTGACGAGGCCGACTCGTCCAACAACAACAACAACAACAACAACAACAACAACAACAACAGACAGTTAGCACACGCAAAAAAGGAGAATGTTGCGTCTATGACTGATGCTGTTTGTGTATTGTGTGGATTACCTTCTATTGACGAGTGCAAACCGTCTATTGATTTGCAATTGTTTCCCGTTTGCTGTCTGTCGAGCGGTTGCCAGCTTTTGTCCTGTTGTTGTAACCAGCCTCTCCTATATGAATATACTGTAATATGCTGCATGTTTCTCAATATAGTTACCCCTTTTCTTCACATTTACATAGATTTTTGCAGTTGCATTTACATTGAGGACATTTAGCGGATGCTAAAGTGACTTACAATAAGCACATTTGTCCAAAGGGAGCGTAACAATATAACAACATATATCGCTGACGGTGCAGTAAGACTGAAATAGACCGCTTTTTAGTTTTTTTAAGTATAGACTATATTGTTATTAGGCAAGCTTGACTAATATACATACAAATGCAACAACAACAATAGCATATGAACCTAATCTGTATGCACGTCATCAGCGACTAGTGGGGGGCAGACGTTGGTGGGGCGGGGGGGTCACCCTGTGTGTGCGGGGTGTCATCTGGGGTCGGGGGCCGGGGGGATAGTGGCGTCGGACGGACGGAGCCCGGCCCCCACATTGTTATCCCCGAGGGACCCCCGGGTGTAGGGGGCCGCGTGCAACTCTGCCGTTAAATAAGGAGGAGATGGGCTGGGGGTGTGTGTGTGTGTGTGTGTGTGTGTGTGTGTGATCGTCTCTGCTTTATCTCTCTCCTCTCTCTCTCTCTCTCCACTCACCATGTAATTAACCTGCAGTGTCAGGGCCACTCGAGGTCTCTGTGATACATGCTGCAGTGAACAGTGGTGCCAGAAAATGCCCCTCTCTCTCCCTCTCCCCTCTCTCTCTCTCTCTCTCTCTCTCTCTCTCTCTCTCTCTCTCTCTCTCTCTCTCTATCTCTCTCTCTCTGTCTCTCTCTCTCTCTCTCTCTCTCTCTCTCTCTCTCTCTCTCTCTCTCTCTCTCTCTCTCTCTCTCTCTCTCTCTCTCTCTCTCTCTCTCTCTGTCTGTCTCTCTCTCTCTCTCTCTCTCTCTCTCTCTCTCTCTCTCTCTCTCTCTCTCTCTCTCTCTGTCTCTACCGTTTTCTCTCAGTGCTGAAG
>PIJE02000088.1:340576-373076 GCA_002895965.2 Coryphaenoides rupestris
AATTCATCATTCACACATTCACACACATCTGGATGTGTTGTGTGTTGTGTTGTGTGGTGTGTGTGTGTGTGTGTGTGTTGTGTGTGTGTGTGTGTGTGTGTGTGTGTGTGTGTGTGTGTGTGTGTCCATGCGTCACTAAAGGGATTGTAACGAGGTCCAATTAGCTTTTTGGAGGACAGTGGTACCAGTGGCTCTTAAAGTACGGGGGGGAGGGGGGGGGGGGGGATTAGGCTGGCCGGGGTGAGGCCAGCGGCCTACGGGTGACCACCTCCTCGCCCTCCTCCCCCCCCTCTCCATCTCCTGAATGAGGGCCGTCTGTTGGTCATTGAGCCTGGCCTCAGGACCACCCCCCCCCCACTCCCCGATGCCCCCTCCCCCCAGGGGACAGCCATGAATTAATTACACCAGACCACACTAGTATGTGTGTGTGTGTGTGTGGGTGTGTCATAAAGGGTCAGCTGGACAATAGTGAGATAGCGGCGATCAAAAGAGGGTCGTGTGGTCGAGAGTGTTTTGTGCATGCATGTGTGAATGTGTGTGTGTGTGTGTGTGTGTGTGTGTGTGTGTGTGTGGAGGGGGCTCACAAGGAGATGACAACAGGTGGCGTGAGGAAGACTTTAACCCTGCAACCCCCAACCTCCCCCACCACCCACCCACACCACCACCACAGAGAGAGAGAGAGAGAGAGAGAGAGAGAGAGAGAGAGATAGAGAGAGAGATAGGGAGAGAGAGAGAAAGGGAGAAGGAGAGAGAGAGAGAGGGCGAGAGAGAGAGAGAGAGGGGGGAGGGGGGAGGCAGCCAGCAATCTGTGGCAGTAGAATGGGGGATTCTCAGCCAACCGCTTCGCCCAAAACTCAAATCCTTTTTCCCATTTCCCCCAAATCCATAAACCCGGAAATCCATTTCTCCGCCCGCTGTCTCCCTGATCAGGTGTGACAGGTGTGTGCGTGGGTGGGAGTGTGTTTGTGAGTATGTGTGTGTGTTTGTGAGTATGTGTGTGTGTGTGTGTGTGTGTGTGTGTGTATGTGTGTGTGTTTGTGAGTATGTGTATGTGTGTGCGTGTGTGTGTTTATCAGAAAAGGACAATTTGCATGTGACTGTCCTCTTCAGCTGTTTGTTCCCGCCCACTGGCGCGCAGGATTTGGCACACTCGCACAAAAACGTGTGTGTGTGTGTGTGTGGTGCACACTCATAGACACTCACACATAGGCACGTGAATGCACGCACACACGCACACGTGCACAAAGACACGCAAACGACACACAAACACGTAGAGAGGGTCTACAAGCTACCCCCTTGCTCCACCACCTCCTCCTGCTCCGCCTCCTCCTCCCCCTCCCTCACCTGTTCATTCTCTGCATTCCAGCAGCTGACATGTTGAACCTCCAAGCACTGACCTCCCAATAACCTTCAAGATGGGGGAAGGGGGTGGGGGTGGGAGTGATGGGGGGCGCGATAGATGTCCGTCTTTAGGGGAGGCACTGTTAAGGCTTGCACAAAGAACCACACACACACACACAGACACACACACACACACGGACACACACAGACACACTCACAGGCACAATGAATATTCATGAGCCATAAAGTCTGTCGGCATGGAGACGGCGGCGTCGCCAGGGCTGCTATAAACCACCCGGGCTGCCAGAGGTATAAAAACGGGCCGGACAGAAGCGAGCCGAGCCCGAGAGAGACGTAACTATATCTGAATGTCAAACCCAAAACGACCTCGCCGTGTGTGTGTGTGTGTGTGTGCGCTTGTGTGTGTGTGTGTGTGTGCGCTCGTGTGTGTGTGTGTGTGTGTGTGTGTGTGTGCGTGCTTCCACACACACGGACACACACGCACATACACACGGACACACACACACACACGGACACACACACCACACATGGACGCACATACACACATGCACACACACACACACGGACACACACACACACGAAGCTATTGTTCTCTAATGAGCGAAATCGCTTTCCGCACCCACGCGTAACCTCCATCCTGACGACCCTCAAGAGGGAGAAATTTGTGTTTAAAAATGAGTTTTACTCTCGTAAAACTCACTTTTGTCTCATCTCGTGCGCGCGCGTGTGTGTGTGTGTGTGTTTGCGAGCTTCAGGGGACAGATTCCCATGTCCGCTGCTCATGTTGTGTTTGTGATTTGGTTAGCCACTGAGCGCTTGCACTTTGTTTGACAGGCAGAGACAGCAGGATCTCTGATGCATCGAGGAGAAGGCGGTTCCCACTGATGCCAGAATAACAACATATTTATATTTACTCCAAAGTCAACAGCAGTGAAGGCTGAAGTCAGTTCTGACGTGAGCGGTCGTATCTGGCAACGCAGCCTGGCGTGCAAACCAGCCCTGTGGTGGAAATGACTTATTTAATTATCTTAGATGTTATGCCACACAGCAAACTACATTTTAATCCCTCAAAAGACAGGACGATGATTCAAATCCCTAAATATTTAATTGCCTTTTCCGTCATTACGGCACGCACACACACGCATGCGCACACACACGCACACACACACACACACACACACACACGCACACACACACGCACACGCACACACACACACACACACGCACACACACACACAGGCTGCTGGAGATGAAAGAAGGGACGGTACTTCAGATATTGAACTTTAAATCCTGCACTCTCAATCAAATACCGAGACTCCTCACCACACCGCAATTCAATTCACACGATGCCCCCCAGCGCACATACACACACACACACACACACGCACACACACACACACACACACACACACACACACACACACACACACACACACACCTCCATAGGTGTGTGGTCCTGCCTGCTACCAGGCCCTTCACGCCCGTCCCCGACACCAGCAGCAGATGGAGCTGTAAAGGGTTAAGCCTTTTGAACCTGCTAGCTGCTAAACCCACTGTGTTGGCACACGTGCACGTGCCAAGTGCACACGGACACACACGAACACATGCACCCACCCACACATACACGCACGCACACCCACGCACCTGCCTATTAGCCTCATATGCATTCAAGCCACCAGCTGGGTAGCAGAGTGACACCCCCCACACAGACTGGTGCGCACACACACACACACACACACACACACACGCACATGCAAACACACGCACAATCACACACGCAGGCACGCACGTGCAGACACACATGCACGCACACACACACACACACACACACACACACACACACACACACACACACATAGGGGTTTAGTCTGTTGTGTTATCTCTGGCCCCCAGCGGCACAAGCCAAAGAGTTGGCATTAAGGTTGGCACATGTTGGTGTTTGTTCCATGGTAACCCCACCTCCCCTCTCCACCCTCCCCTCTCCATCCTCTCCCCTCTCCACCCTCTCCCTCTCCACCCTCCCTCTCCACCCTCCCTCCGTTCCAAGAGCCAACAGCGCTAGAGGCTAGCGGAGGCCTGGCTGTCCATGCTGCAGCTTGCTGTGTGAGGGAGTGAGTGAGTGAGCGAGAGAGAGAGAGAGAGAGAGAGAGAGAGAGAGAGAAGCTAGTGGGTGCATGAGCGAGTGAGGGAGAGAGTGGTGGGGCAAGGGAGTGGGTGAGTGAGTGAGAGAGTGAAGGGGCGAGGGAGTCGGCGAGTGAGTGAGAGAGAGAGAGTGAATGGGCGAGAGAGTGGGTGAGCGAGTGAGAGAGAGAGTGGAGGTGAGAGGGTGAGTGAGGGAGTGAGTGAGAGAGAGAGTGAATGGGCGAGGGAGTGGGTGAGCGAGTGAGTGAGTGAGAGAGAGAGTGGAGGGGCGAGGGAGTGGGTGAGTGAGTGAGTGAGTGAGTGAGTGTGTATACATGCAGTACGACGCAATGCACAAAAATCACGACCATGATAGGAAGCCATTTTGTGTGTGCCTGTCGTGTGTGTGTGTGTGTGTGTTGTGCGTCGGCGTGTTTCCCTGAGGAACACAACGTCGGTCGGTCACCGAGCGAGCAAGCGGGAAGCTACGTGGCTCGCGTATAAAAAAAACACCAAACAACCGGAACCCAAATAGTTCGCCGGATCGACGAGGCGAGCTGCGTGTCCGCTGCCGTGGCAACACATCGATCTCCGAGCGCGAGACCCCGCAGCCCCCTACAGCGTGCCGGGTAACCGCTGCAGAACCATCCTCCTGAGAGACTTCATGCTCCGCTTCTTAAACAGTGCAACATCCTGGAGGCTCACGCCGCAATAACACGAGCGGAATCGCACACTCGGAGGCATAAAGCAGCCCGGGCGACAAAGCATCTTTCATTTTTTTTTTGCGAGGAGGTAAAACGGGCGGGGGAACCAAAGACAAGAGACCTCGCTATATAGCCCGTTCCTGTGGACGGAGAGTCCGGGTAACGGCGGTAAAGCAGTTGCACTCCTTAACCGAGGCTCAGTTTCCAAAGAGCCATTTATCGTGGAAGGAACCCTGCGCCGAGGCAGTTAGCAAATAAAGCAGGAGAGCGGGCAAGGTGAGAAAAGGAGCTGTTTCGTGATTCTCTTTGAGTCGTGGCCTTTAGCTCCGGCAGACGGTCACCGCGCCGCGCTGAGCCGTCGGCGCTGGCAGAGCAAAGAGAATGATTTATGTGGTGCTTTTTTCCCCCCTCTCTCTTTTCTTTCCCTTTTGGTAGAAGTCGTACGGGGAATTCGGTGTGGTTATTAAGTTAGGCGCGATAGCCCTTCGGCGCAACAAAAAAAACAAAACACCAAGTCTGCCCTGAAGAGTGAGAGTTTAGAGTTTCACTATTTTCGTTAAAAAAAGCGAGAGGAGCTGGGATTTCTTCTTTCCCCTGTTTATTACCTTTTCCAGCTGGACCGCGTTAGCGCAATGAGGAATTCCTGGAATGGCAAAAGTTTAAAGTGGGGTACAGTGCCAGGGAATGACGACGGAGGAGGATTGGAAAACATGTGTTGCATCAAGCGGGAGGTGTTGTGGAGGCTGCTTTGTGATAGGAACGCAAAATAACACAACGTTGGTGCCCTCAGGATGCCTCCTGCCAATTGGCAGCCGAAGTGTTTGTGAGAGTGTTTTGGTGGTCTCATTCTGGCTTTATTTAGAGACATTGAGTTTCAGTGTGTTTTAACACCACTATTTCCGAACTATTTCTTTCCATGCTGGGTCCTTAACATCAAAACATGTATGCCGTACATATAATCCCAGTTTTCACGTGTAACTGGATATGTTATCTTATCACCAGTTAGAGCTGGGCGACAGGGGCAAATATCAATCAGATACTCGATATTGCACTATCCAAAAGCTACGTCGATTATAGACCCGTATCCCATCGCCCTGTCGCTTCACTGGCCCTGTCCACATATCATCAGAGAGTGACGACAAACTCTGAGCCATTAACAACAACAACAACAACAACAACAACACACCGGGCTAGCGGTGTGTAGACGAGAATATATGACAGGGGTGGGATTGTTGTGTGGTCGGCAGGGTGACCATCTGCTGGGCCTATAGCTTGAACTGACAGCTAGCAGGAAAAAAAACTGTGTGTGTTTATGTCCAGTGGCAACAGGTGGGTCCGTCCGTCCCCCCGTCCCCTGTCCCCCCCGTGGGTCACTAAGTCTGGCCAGAATCACGTGGTCAAGGCAAGAAGAATATAACGTCAGAAGGCTTTGTCAAGAATGAAGGGCGTGTGTGCGTGTGTGTGTGTGTGTGTGTGTGTGTGGTGGGGGGGGGTGAGTCAGGAGTGGAATGTGGGTGGGGTGGGGAGGGTGGTGTGTGGGTGTGTGTGTGTGTGTGTGTGTGTGTGTGTGTGTGTGTCTGTGTGTGTGTGGGGATGCTAGCTGGTAAGTGGCTTGTGATCTGACACCTCATTCTGGTGGGGGGGGAGGGGTGAAGGCTGCCAAATGATGTCAGAGATAAGGAGAAGAGGAGAAGAGGAGTTTTGCTCAGAGTGCTTCCTCACTGCAGCGTTTCGCAAGAAAGGACGAGGTTTTCATTTTGATGTCAATAGGATGAAGCCCCGCAAAACTGACACTTGATATAAGCGCCGGGGGGAGCTCTGGGCGGCCCCTCGGCTCTGAGCTCGACGTCGACTGAAGTAATGTTTCAGTTTTACCTCTTTTCTCTGACATTCTAACAAAGTCTGTTAAAAACATCTCTCTCGGGAAGTTATAACGGCATAGCACCGACTCGGTGCAATACGATATGGTAATGATTCACAATTAGTGGGTCGGCAATTTTGCATCGGATTTTCACTGAAAAAGCTACCATGCTGTGACCTTTGTCGGGGTCTGTACCAAAACAAACCTGTTCTCTTACATCTCTGCAGCACTACGGTACTTAATTAGCAATGGTGTTATACTTTTATCATTACACATTTTGCCCTTATCAAAAAATTGCAGCTCCTGCTATTTGCATTTTTCACTTTCGCTATATATGATTTCCATAATATTTCATATTAATTGTTCAGCCCCAGCATCTTCAGTAACAAGCAATCAGCATCCCTGGCATACGAAGACCCACAGAGAATCTTTGACGGTCTTCTAATTTACCCCAATGGGATTCCCATTCACTGGGATTCACATGTATCATCCTCTCTCAAAGTCCCATACAAGTGCAGGCGCCGAGACACACACATGCGCACACACACACCACACACGCACACACTCAATATTACCCCAATAGTGTCTGCTTACGGTTCCTCAAATCAATACACAAGTGTCATTGTGACGAGGAATCTTGCCTCTGTGAAAATTGCATCACGAGAACGCGGCACAAAACGATCCGCGATTGTGAAAATATCCGACGACCATAACAATCACAAAAGAAAGTTCTCCACATCCATGATCCGCATCATCAATCAATCACTCAATCAATCAAGAGAGTAAGAGACTATTAACCAAAACGGTGGGAGGGGGCGGGGGAGAGGGGGCGGGACCACTCACTTGCCACCTCCAGCGATGCGTTGCGGCTCACCGCCTCGCCCAGGTAGTTGCGCGCCACGCACACGTACACGCCCTCGTCGGGCTTGCTGCGGCGGCCGTGCACGATGCGCAGGAAGAAGAGCGAGCCGCTGGGCAGCAGCATGCGGTGCGAGCGCGGGTCCTCGCGGTCCGTCTCCACGCGATCGCCGTCCTTGTACCACTCCACCGTGGGAGACGGGCGGCCCTCCGCCTTGCAGTTGAGCGTGGCCGGCTCGCCCTTGGACACGATCAGGTCGGACGGGTGCTCCACCACGCGGGGCGCTGCGTCTTCCAGCCGGGGCCGGGATCCTAGAGGAGGAGGAGGAGAGGGGAGGTTAGTTCTCGAGTTGTGTTGGCGAGCAAAGAGTGACGGTATCTCACCAAGTTTGACTTTTAGACTGAAGCTGAAACTGAACGTTCAACGGCCCGCAAGGCAGACCAAAAGATGCGTGGCCCTTGCACTTGCATGGGATGGGAACAAATTCGAGGGCGAATCGTCCAAATCCTCCCTGGTGTCTCTTTTGACACTCGAGCCACCGTGGATCGAATGTGACACACGTGGGCAGGACTCGGCTCTGGCTATAAAGGTAAAGAACATCGGAATGGAAATGTGGATCCCCCAAAATCTCTTAAATGTTGGGGGGGGTGGGTTTCATCGAGAGCCAACGGCAGCAGCGACAGGAATAAACACACGCTGCTACACAACACGTTCCCGGTGAAAAAGGGGAGCATGTAATGTGTGAGGTGCCGGCGGTGGATGCATTCAATGTGTAGGCCATGAATGGAACGGACGCAGGAGATGACACGCTCCACATCCAGAGAGTGTATCACAACACACACACAGACACGCTGCGTTGGGTCCCGCGGTGCAGATGCACTCCATCCAATCACAGAGAGGGGGGGGCCGCCGGAGGGCTCGATCGGGAGACGCCGAAAAATGTTGTCGCCGCTCGGAACCGTGATTGAGTTCCAAACTCGCTTAGCGACGGCGGTGGAGTATTTCCATTTACAACAAGTTTCCCCAGAGTGTACAGTGTTTAAAATCTATTAAATATGCATATATTTTCCCCATCTGCGAATGCCATTAAAATATTTTATCATAGTTTAGTTTTGGTCGCTGTAACGTGAAGATTCGAGATTCAAGAAGTTGAATCGTCGCGTACACATGCAGGATGTGCAGTGAAATACGTGGCCGTGCCCAGCGGAATGTGCAACAGAACAATGCAAATGTCACAAATATCAAAATTGAAGGGAAAAGAATCAGAATCCACACAATTTACAGTCCTTACAGCAAAAAAGAGCAGCTGTGCATACAGGAAGAAAGCCTCGTCGTCGCCGAGTGAAAAGTGTTGTCTATTCCCGTTTTAAGCAGCAGTAATAAATGAAGACGGCAGAGGAGAGAGCGAGAGACAGAGAGTGAGAGAGAGAGAGAGAGAGAGAGAGCGAGAGAGAGAGAGAGAGTGGGCGGGTGAGACGGAAATTGCTTATTTTTTCACCTCACCTCTCCACTCTTTCATTTTGAATGACAGCGTGTTTACTGCGCAATTATGTATGGAACGGCAAGCGGTGCTATAGCTGGAGCAACAACACAGGGGTATAGAGGGACCAGTAGCCCACCTCAGGATGGTTTATGGGGACACGCTGTGAGGTGAGCCTCTCTCTGCTCCGCCTCTTTTGACGAGCAACAGATTTTGTATGCTTTGCTGGTGGTGATTACGGTAGCTTTTACGGTGATTTCTTATTTCTCCCTCTCTGGCTCTGGCTCACACACACACACACACACACTTAGTTCACAACGCACACACAGCACACACACACACACACACACACAGACAGACACATGCATATACATGCACACACACACACATGCACGCACACACTTAGTTCACACACACACACACACACACACACACACACATACACTTAGTTCACACACACACACACACACACACACATACACTCACAGTTCACACATGCACACACACACACACTTAATCACACACACACACACACACACACCACTTTTTTCTTTCTTTCTCTCACATACTGTCACACACACACGCACAAACAGACAGACACACACACACACACAAACAGCTGACGGACACTCCAACCACTTCCTGCTCGTTCACTATGCTAATGTCTCTTCCATCCAAGACGGAGGAATTCGGGACACTTCCTCCTCCCCCTCCCCCCCCCCCCCCCCGCAGGTTCAGGTGTGAGGGAAAAGTTCAAAGGTTCGAGCTTTTACTGATAACAGCTGATAATGGACGGGTGGGAGGGGTCGTATCCGGCAGCTCCCACGCCCCTCCCTCATAGCAGGGGGGAAAAAACAACACACCACACACACACACACACACACACACACACACACACACACACACACACACACACACACACACACACACACACACACACACACACACACACACACACACACACACACACACACACACGCGCGCACAGCTTCGTCTCTGTGGCTATTAAGGACACGGGGAGATGGGGAGTCTCAGATAAGTGCTTCTCGCTGATGGGCTGACATTAAAGCAGCTTCCAGGAGTTTCTAGGGGGCTGGGCGCCGGCAAACACAATGTGATTTTCAAAGACATGGAAATGGGAAGAGCTGACTGGGGAGGGGAACGGCCGAATGAGTGAACACCAACGTCTCGTGAAAGCTTGCCATTCTGACTGCTGGGCTTTTTTTTGGCGGTTCATTTTGACACACACACACACACACACACACACCACACACCACACACACACACACACACACACACACACACACACACACACACACACACACACACACACACACACACACACACACACACACCTCGGTTATGCTATGGTTATTCCCCTGGCTTCCTGCTTTAGGTTTCTTCTCCAATTATGACGTTCACTACCGATATTTTTCCCGGGCAATTTGTCTGGAACACGCTAATAACAATAATTATCGCATAGGCGGTCTCGACTAAATGTCAACGCGAGTTCCTTTCAGACACACACACACACACGCTGAACCCACTGAATTTATTTGAGTTATAATGCCACGGGAGGCGGCGGGCGGGGGGGGGGAGGGGGGAAATATAGCCTCATCTAAAAGCACGCGGCGTGCGGTAAATCTGCAAGCCACAGGGCAACCTTGGCTGTCATAAAGTGGTGTGTAACACAACAGAGGCTCTAAAAAGACACTCAATCCTCATGACGGGTCGGCGTCCCGGCGCTGGACTTATTGTTCGCCGGCGATGTTCCTCCGATCTCGTCGTCGTCAGCTGATTCTGACACCGCCGCCACCCCTTAGACTACATTACACGACACTGCCCAAAAAAATATGCCTCATGGCGATGGTGACTCTAAATCGTCCTTTAACCGAAACACCGCGTTTTGAGCGAATGTATTTATTTAGTTTGATACGTTAATTCATGAGTCACGGGCCAAACAAGAGTAAATGTGTGGTTTACAACCAGTTACACTTCAAGACAATCAGTGTTTCCAGGCCACAAAACCACATGTGCCGTAGAAAATTCACTTTCAATCAAAATAACTACGCAACTTCTAAACAGTTTAACATTTGACATTACAGCAGTTTATTGTTGCCCACACATAGAGATTTTGTATCAGCTGCTCTTAAATTTAAATGGAACACTTTTAAACTCTTTTATTTACTCAATTTCTCAGAAATATGGTCAAGCCATATTCTAGTTTATTTTAAAAAATTCACCACGGGCCACTTAAAAATGGGCAATGGGCTGCAGTTGGCCCACGGGCCGTAGTTTGGCCACCCATGGCTTAGAGCAACGTGGTTTAGTCAAACAAAGACCAATATGAATATGAAGCTGTTGATCAGTCCAACATCAGGGCTGTTGGACGAATCAACGGAGGAGCAGGGGACCGGGGGGTCATCTCTCATCACGTTGTTCCAACAAAACGGTCCTGGTGTTTACGACTGCAGCAGCAGCGGAAGCACACACACACACACACACACACACACACACACACACACACACACACACAGCCCTGTGTTACATAATAACAACACTGTCATATTTCCAGAGTGGATGTTCAGTTGTGTACTAACTCCGCCAGAAGATATTTAGTGCACCCCCAACCCACCCCTCCCGACTACGGTGGTGGTCTCCTCCACCACTTCCTGTTGAAGAGCCCCTGTGTTCAGCCCAACGTTTCCCCGTGGCTCCTTCCCAGCCGCCTTGTCTGTAACATTTATGAGTCAGCTCTTAAAAGGCTGCACCCTGCTGGGCTCCCAGGGCTCGGTCGAGGCGCCCGGGGGTCGGCGGGCCGCGGTGATACATGATGTCTCCTGAAAGATATTTTGATGAACACGACGGGGGCCACGGCGTACAGAACGTCTCTGCGCTGCTATTACTGCTCCACGTGGAGCCCTGGAGGGTAGAGAAGCACTTAACACGAAACCGCGACGACGGCGGTTTTTATTCGTCTGGAGGAAAGGAAAGTCTCGTGGGTGAAGGGTTGCCGCGTGTTCGACGGCAACCCTTCAGACTCTGAGGGTTCGGCTGTCAGAGTCTACCTGGAGGCTTCCTTGAGCAAGATGCTAACTGCAACATGCGCATTAATGACATGTATCAAAGAAATCAATGGTTTTGCTTAAAAAACGTTGGAATCAAGTGTGGAATCAGAAGCCCTCTCATAAAATGTGTTATCACAATCATGATGGGTAATTTGACGGGATATTGATAGATCACACGATATGAATGACTTATTAATTCAAGGTACGATGCTAAACACTCTCAGTGAGGGTCATTACTTTGAATTGTACGAAACCATCCACCATAATATTGAGAAAACCTTAACTTGTGCAAAGTGACTCACAGGGGGGTGAGGGAGAACCTGAACCAGACAGACACAGTGTGGAAGAGGGAGGGTGTGAAGCGTTGCCTTCAAACCAGAGCACATCTTTTAATGGGCCTGCTGTCTGGAGGCCTTCAGGGCGCTGTTAGCGGTTAGCTCCCACCCCGCGGAGCCGCGAGCCGCGAGCCGCGCCGCACCGCGCTGTGCAGCAGGACAGCGGCCGGCATTAGAGCTAGCGTGTGAGCTAATGAAACCGCCGGGAAGTCTGGCTCCTCCTCTCACACTCCGGACAAGCCATGCGTGGAGAGAAGGTGAATTATTAAATGAAATCCTCCTCACCCACCACCCACCAGCCCCCCCCCCATCCCAGCCTCCAACTAAATTTTATACGAGCCACCCTGTGACGGCGGGCAGAAAAGTGCTGAGGCATAACCATCATTCACCTCCCCAACCACCATCCCACCCACCCACCCACACACTCTATCCATCTGCTTGCAACCCAAGAGGTGTCCTGCCCTGGCCCGGTCCGCCCCAGCCCGGTGTAACACAGCAGATCTACTGCAGATCTCCGCTGGATTCCTGCCAACAACCCCGGCCACGCACCACACACACACACACACACGCACACACACGCACACACACACACACACCACACACACACGCACACACGCACACGACACACACACACACACAGCACACACACGCATCACACACACACACGCACACACACACACACACACGCACACACGCACACACACCGCACACACACCACACACACAGGGCACAAGTGGGTAGATTTACACCCTCTGCTGCAGCCAGAGAATGACAGCACATTGTCCAACCCGGCCACCAAACAAATCACCAAAACACATTAAATTCAGCCGGCCTATAGGCTACTCCGGAGGGATTCGCTTCGCCAAACCGGCCCTCCACCTCCCTTTTTATGCCGATGGACCCGCTTGATGTAGATTTGTGCATTAATCTAGTGCCGCATCAAAGGCGGCCAGCCACGGCGCCACATTAGGGCGGTTTGAAAGGCAAACGGCGTGCGCTACGCTGACATGTTAATTCCGCGTACGCGCGACGTTTACACCACTCTGACGCCAGGCTGGCGCACAAAGGCGGTTTACTGCCGTTTGGTCGGACAGATAACTGTCAAACTCAAACACTCAAAGCCCCAAGCCCCCCCCCCCCACCCCCACCGCCAAATCCCCAATGAGTAAATCCACGATAAGACCTTTTAGCAAGGGTGGTGGGGGGGGGAAGTTAAGATTGGGATTTAAAGATATTACAAATTTTAAAATGTTAGTTTTACTGTAACATCTGCCACTCGTCTGCCACTGCAGATGGCGTGACATAGTCAGAGCTCCCGTCGCGGTCAATCATAAGATTTATAAGTCTGACCACGACGGGAGGTTGTGTGTGCGACTGAAGTGCGCGAAGCCCCGTCTGTACTTCCAACACATTTGGAATCCGGAAGGTTTTTAAATGGCGAAATGAGTCAAAGCGGGCTTGGGACCACAATAAAGCAGCACGGTTGGCTTTGGTTGGAGCCGACTGGCTGGTGCTGGTGGCTCATTGATCCCAATACGCCACGCTGGGGTTCTTTTGTTGTTTTGCGTTTTCCCCTTCCGTCATTTGTCATTTCCTCACCGCGGCAGAACTGTGGATGTGTACTTTTTACGGTATTTTTTGTCCGTTGACACAGATCAAGAGAGTGACAGTGGAGAGTGACAGTCTGAGCAGCAGATTATTACAAAATCCCGGGTTTACATGATATGTCTGAAAAACCCAGAGAAGCACATCCTTTTCAGCCGCCTCGCCCAACAGGCACATGAACACGGACGCCTCATCGGCTCCATCGGCCCGGGATCCGAACACGACTTGAAAGAGTCGCGGAGGAGGCTGAATATCGCCAGACTGCCGCATGTGAAAACCTTATCATCTTGTGGTTGGATTGTAGTGCGGGAAAAAAAGAGGGAAAAGCTTAAGCCCGGCTCCATCCATCTTAGCTTTTTTTTTTTTTTTTATAAATGAAAGCGTCCCCAGCTCTCCGCCATCCATCCCCTGTGGACCCCATTGACGATAACCTCAACCTTCTCCCTGCAATCCCGCTAATAACGCAAAGTTGGAGGAGGACTGAACTTCTGGTGAGTAAGTAGCAGCCACCGCTGAATGGAAAGAGCTTTATAATCTCCAACAGGACAGTGGAGAGGAGTGAGTGTGTGTGTGTGGGGTGGCGGTGGCGGTGGGGGGGGCAAAGACCATCAAAGAAACCCTGAGCTACTAACTTTCTTATTCCTTTTTTTTTGTACCTTCATCTACAATTCTTTTCAGGAACCCCCGGCCTCCCTCTGGGGGAATTTGTTGTTTATGGCTCCAGTGGCCTCCCCTCCTACTCTGCAATTTAGCTTTTCCTCGATTCCTGACCGAGCGGCGGGGGAATTGATTTGTAAATGCGAGCATTCAAAGTGAAATGGGGCGGCGGCGGCGGCAGTGAAGGCAGAAGCGAGCTGAAGTGTTTTCAGTGTGTGGGCCCTCCCACTCCTTGACCCCGCAGAGACAACAGAAACGAGTCCCTCGCATGAGAATACAAACTGTTGGCCGTAAAAAAAAAAAAAAAAGCCGGGGGGCTTGTTAATGGAGCCCCCGTCGATGCTAAGCGGGCTAAATGGGAAGGGTCAACTTTCCTGGAGGAAATTGGACGTTTTGGATCCCTTTTTAATCGCGCCTCTCCTGGGGCCGTCGGTGGTTTCATGGCCAACAGAGTACTTAGACTTTTCTTTCGTTTTTTTTTCTTCTTTACTTGATTTCTATACTTATACGCGGGGGGCCATGGGGGAGTGTGGGTGAGTATATGAGGCAGAGAAGACCAGACTTCCTTAACAGCTTCATAAAAATGCTTCATAAAAAATAACATTATAGCTCTGTGTGACCCCCCCCCCCCTCCCTCTAAAGTGGTACAGTCTCTCTGACGGACATGGCAGAGATGATTTAAGACCAAGTGTCAGGACAGGAGACGCTTGCAAGAGGGATCGTTGGTTTTTATTTATCTTCTACTTCAGCCCAGCAGCTCCACAGCACAGACCACGCAGCCAAAAATGTTGTCCCTTCTGGAAAAAGGACAAACAACCCCGAAAAGCTTGCTAGTCCATGAAGCTTTGATTTAGTTCCAAGTCAAGAAAAGACTCAAGGGGTCTTTTTTGCATGGAGATTTCAGCTGTTGACTCAAGCTTCGTGGAATCTGCATATGAATGTTTCTCCTCTTTTCAATCTGCCCTCATTTTAATTTGCTTGCTAGGTCAAGCAGGACGATGTTACCTTCCACAAAGCACCAGGAGGACAAAAGTGGATCGCCGCTAACGACAAGGCACACGTTTGTCTTGTACTTGAAACCACGCAACACAAGCGTGTGAATTTTAAATCCGACCACTGGAACCCGACCACGTCAACAACATCCAGTCCAGCCGAAAAAAGGGAGGTTGTTTAGCTGCCACTTTTTGATGGAAAGGTTATTTCTTTTTTTAATAAACAAGGAGAAAAGTCGGAGAACGTATGCTGCATGTGGTTTGTTCAGAGGATGTATAGAGAGCACATTTGGCTGTGAGGGCTGATAATCTGATAAGACAGGAAGAGACGGCTAAATAGAGGAAAGAAAATCCCCCACAACAGGGGGAAGGAGGCCAAAGCAAGTGCTGAAACAAAGTGACCAAAACACAGCACACAAAGTCAGAGTACATACAGTACATCTCTGTCTCACCAAGGACTGCGGGCTCAGGTGTTTGACTAAACCGTTATTGATTGCTGGGTGAATAGAAGGAGGCACAGAGGAGGAGGAGGAGGAGGATGAGGAGGGGCTGTAGCATTTCTCTTCTGGCTGGAGAGATTGGCCGGAGAGTTCTCCAGGGGCGTCCAGACCAGACCACTGCAGGGCTGCGGGGGCGGAGGACCCAACCGGCGGCGAGCCTGGGAACTTGGAGGGAAATGCCATAGGGTTCCTGCTCCCGCCGCAGGACACGGCCCACGCTTAATAGCATATTTGCCAGAATGCGTTTTTTAACCTAGATCTGGTAACTCCCGGAGCCACTTATGTGGTCTCACACACACACACACACACCCACAACACGCCCACACACACATCCAGACACACACACACACACCACACACACACCGTATATATTAGCACTATCAGTTCTGGATATCAGTCCATAGAGCCCCAGACTCTAACCGCAGCGATTTCCCAGCCCTGGAGGAATGGTTTTGAAACAGGAGCCATAAGAATGCAATGCATGTTTGTTTTAGTCTTTAAATTAGATACAGAAAAAAGGATGCCGCAACCAAAAAGAAATAAATAAGTAAGTAGGTTTTTTTATGCAGTTTATATGGCATTATAGCTAAGCAACATGCAAAATAGGAATGATAAAAAATCTTATATTGGTCTGGCACATTGAGAAAATCAGAAGATTTTGTTTAAGACTCGATCGATTTTCTTCGGGTTTTTGTATCATTTCAATGTGGGCAGCGAATGAGTCATGATGCCAGACGACGGGTAAGATGTCTTAACTGAGCATCACTCTGTCTGCTACAAATAATGACAAAAGAACGAAATAGGATCGGGGAAAATAAGTGTGATTACGGCCGAGACAAAAGTCCTATTTTCACTGATCAGAAATCCACTTTGAAAAAATCTGCCGTACCCGGCTGTCAATTGGCAAACAACAACGCCATCACCGCCTCCCTCCACCAACACCACCACCCCTACACACACAAACACACACACACACACACACAAACAAACACACACACACACACACAAACACACAAACACACAATCACACACACTCCCCAACTGTTTTTCGGGCCCCGCCTGACAAAGAGAAACAATTACCAGAAAGGGTCAATCTAAACCTGCCTTCCCACCAAGTTATTTACAACACGTCTCCCCGTGCAAAACAACGGGTAGCCAGTAATTGGCTGTTGGGTGGAGAAAGCCATTCCTCCCGGTCTGAACGACAGTCGCTCGCCTGCTGTCAGCCCTCCCTCCCTCCCTATCGCCGTGGTCCGCTTTCAAAATCAGGCGCGCGTTGCCTGAAACTCCTCCATTATTAGTGAATACTTTTCCCCCACAATAAGCCTTTCATGTGGCACACGATTACCACCGATTCACCGGAAACCCTGAAACGCTCGACTGTGACGGCGCACTTGGCGATGGCTGTGATGCGGTGGCACGGCGACGGCACATGGATTTGAAACTGAACTTTTCTGACCATAATACACACACACACGCACACACACACACACGCGCACACACACACACATCCACACACAACCCATGAGCCATTATGCTCTTTGCTTTTGGCAATACAAGTGTGTGGAGGCAGACATGTTTGATGAACGCTCCCGGGAGCATTAATTCGCACACGCACACACACACACCACACACACACACGCACACAGTTTGTTATGAAGCACAACACAAGTAGTAGCCAAAAAAAAGCCATTACCAGGTTAGAGATGGAATGCTAGTTAATGTGCATACAGACTGCACCTACCACACATTATCAAAACGCAAAGCATTGCCCGGTGTGGACAGTTGTGTAGTATTACATGTGTAGCGTGCAGTTGTGTAGTATTACATGTGTAGCGTGCAGTTGTGTAGTATTACATGTGTAGAGTGCAGTTGTGTAGTATTACATGTGTAGAGTGTCAGTTGTGTAGTATTACATGTGTAGAGTGCAGTTGTGTAGTATTACGTGTGTAGAGTGTAGTTGTGTAGTATTACGTGTGTAGAGTGTAGTTGTGTAGTATTACGTGTGTAGAGTGCAGTTGTGTAGTATGACGTCATGTTGTGTTGTATTAAAGCTGCATTCCGTGAGCTAACATAAGTATGACAAATATGTACGTGGGCTGCTGCGTGCCTTGTGAACCCTGACCTCCTCGTGTCTCTCACAACCCGTGCCGTCGGCACAATTCAAGTGTACTTGCTATTTCTGTCATTCCTGCGTGGGCACACACACGCACGCACGCATGCACGCATGCACACACAGACACACACACATGCACACACACACACATATATATACACTTTCGTGAAATGGGTGCATGACGTTCCTTTAATGTTGTGGAGAGCGATGCGTCTGTGTGTGTGTGTGTGTGTGTGTGTGTGTGTGTGTGTGTGTGTGTGTGTGTGTGTGTGTGTGTGTGTGTGTGTGTGTGTGTGTGAGTGAGGGACCAGAGAGTGCAGAGTGGAACAGAGTGGTCAGACACACAAAGAGAGAGGGAGCCCGGGTTCGACACAAATAATGTAATAACCATCTCACCAAACACCAAACATCAATGCACCCCTGCAACCAGCTCACCCTCAGAGAGAGTATTCAATAAACGCTTGTAAGAACAATTGTTGTTTTAATATGTTCTGAATCTATTTTGATGTGTTTTCCCATAGCTTCCCATTTGTTTACATGTATACTGTATATATTATATGATGTCAATATTAATATCGACATCGTAATATTCGTGAACAATGACGCAATATTATATCCTGTCAATAACCTTGCACTCCTAATGTATGACACCGTTTCTCACCCACCCACCAACATTCTTTCTTCTCATGGCCTGTTAAACACTTCAAGGGGAACAAAGATGTCCGCCACTCCACCACGACAACAGTGACTTTGTTGTTAGCGGTCCGGGCCAGCGAGGAGTCCCCTCTGGCCTCTGGTTAACCCAACTAGGAATCTATTTCAGCGCAGTGACCGACTGCTCAGGGTCACAACCCCTACCACCCCCCGCACCCCCCCCACCCCCTCACCCAAACCACCAGAAGAAAAGTGTAACTAATGCTCAGGGTCATCCATCTGTCTACACCCAGGGGCACGAGAGGTGGTGGTGGAGGAGGAGGAGGAGGAGGGTGGTGGTGGTGGTGGTGTTGGTGGTGGGGAGGGGGGGTTTCTGCTCTGACATTATGGAGAGCCCATAATCAGACCCCAGAGTCTCCCTGTGCTGTCAGCAAACGGCCGCTAAATAGTTCCTGTGCCAAGTTTGTGCAGCTGAGTACCACGGCGGACGTCTCGGGGCTTGTAATGCTCCTCCTAGACACCGGGGGGGGGGCTTTTGACTGTATGTGGCCGTGAAGTGGCTGTAATTGTGAGCCGGGGGGGGGGGGGGGGAAAGTAAGGGATATATGATATGCATTAAGAATTGAAGTCGCTTCTTCTTTGGATTGTAGCCAAATGGCCGAAAGAAGCGTGCCGCCTAAATTCCCTGCTGGCACGGATGTTGGACGTGAAGAAAAATACCGGTGGCGAAGAAGACAAGACAAGATTGCTCAGACCGCTGCCATACACACACACACACACACACACACACACACACACACACACACACACACACACACACACACACCCGGAGGTGGAGGACTGTCTGACTTGAATGTTTTTCTTAATTGATTCCTTCCTGGTCCATTTAAGCCACTGGCTGCCTGACTAATCACTTTGCAACCAAAAAAAGCGAGAAGGTCAGCCCGTTTTTTATTTACCCCCCTCCCCCCCCCCCCCCCCCGACTACGAAGACAGAAAAAAAACAACGCTAAACACTTCGCACCTTTCGCCTCAAGCCTGGCGACGCGGCGACCAGGACACGGGGACGACTTCGGCGTATTCACGGCCGGCGTTCAGCGCTACGCTTATTGACAGCTTGATTGACCTCTAAATAACAGACGGGGCAGACAGGTGGGCGAGGAGGAGGAGGAGGGAGGAAGAGTGACGCCCAGGGGGGGGAGGGGGCGGGGGGGGCTGTTTTACTCCAAAAAGTGCGCGTGCATACGTCTGCCTGTTTGTCCCCCCCCATCGGTCTCCTCGGTCCCTCTGTGCCTCGTCTCTTGCTTGCGTCCTGACAGTCCGGCCTCATCAGGATGCGTGGGGCCGCTCCGAGGATTGACGGACCCCCGACGGCAATGTTTACGTTTAGCATTCGCAAGTATCTGTGGGGAGATCCAATCACCGTGACAACCAAGAAAGAGAGAGAGACAGAGAGAGAGAGAGAGAGAGACAGCTCGGGGATGCATATGATGTACACATTGGTTAGTCATATGCATTACCGGTCAGTTTACTGTGACGTCTCTCTCTCGCTCCGGGATTGCATTGCAGCGTGCATTTGAGGTAAATGTGAAGAAGACCTATTATAGTCATGGAGAGCCACCGCGAGGCTACTTAGCTCACGATTAACACACATTTCAAATGCGTAGACCCCACGTTGCGTACGACGGTAACTGCTTGTTACTTTGAGCCGAGTAGAAGCAGAAGGCTGTTCAAGTGCATACAGCGCTGTGCTATGAAATCAGTGTCCAACATCTGGAGTTAAAGGAGACATATTATGACCACCAGGTGTGAGTGTGATTAGCCATTGCGAGCCGTTTCACAATTGCCATGTGACTACCGTCTCGTGACATCACAAGTGGGAATGTCCACCGAGATGTATGCTGACTGAAACGGCTTGCAATGATTAATCACACTCACACCTGGTGGCAAAATATGTCACCTTTAAAGGGGAACTTGGCCGCTTATCAACCGGCTTTGTATCATTTCAATGTGGGTATTATATACATTTATAGATGAACAATGGCTACCGTTCCTCCATGCTGCCAGCACCCGGATCTCCCGGCTAATCCCTCCTATGTGACGCGAGACAGCGTCATCTTGCACCTCCTGGCGTCATCTTACACGTCATCCTACCCCCGACTCCGTCATTAACTAAAGATTCTCCATCTGCTCTGAGCTGAGCTGAGCTGCGCCCCGGAGACACATCAGAGCCTCGGCAGCAACTGCAGGCGTTTTTCCCCACTACATCCTTAATGCGGCTCATAGACAAGAGATTAGGTTGAAAATCTGCAAAGTTCTCCTTTAACATTCCGCGGAATACTCAAATGGACGACCGCCGGGCCAGGTGTGCTTTACCTGAAAGCATTGCGGCAACGCTGGTGTAGTGCGTACTACAGTAGTACAGTACTATAGTAGTGTTTAGCAGGGATGCTACTGAAATCCACACACTGTATAGAAGACACATGCCATGGGTGTGACTGTAATCGGTGTCAAAAGACCAGTGGCCTTATGTTGTCAATGGACAAACCAGTGCTGCCATGTCATCCCTCCCGGCTATATGTGACACGACAAGAGTTGAGGCCACGGCTCAAATCAACTATCGTGCTAACAGGCGTGGAGCTGAAACCCCGGTCCTGGCGTCTGGTGTAGGCTTCCGCCTACGCCGCGCCAGCCGTGAGGCCGCAGGAGTTCAGTCCTGTGGCTCCGGTTTGGGTTTAGTCACAGAGCAGCTGGGCACACCCACCCAAGACAGACTAATACTGCTCCCCTTCCCTCAAGGAAGAGAGTCCTTTCAGGTGAGGTTATTATGGGCACAGCATTCACTGTAATTAGCAAGGAGGTTAGAGGGGGGCAGGGGGGTGGAGGGGGAGAAAGAGGGTTTAGGCCTGCATGGCTATTTGATCTGGTCACCGCCGGACCCTTCGCGGAGAGCCCATGGGAGAGCGCACAGCTGTTTTGAAGCAAGGGTCGCTTCAAAAGGTGGAGCAGAGGGGAGCAAACATAGGGCCCATTGACAGACGTTTCCCAAGGACCGGGACCATCCCACCGGCGACCGCTGGAGTGACACATGATGACGGGCCTGACTGACAGTGACAGTGTGGGCTCGGGTGTCCTCTTACTGACACAACAGCCCTGGCTGGCTCCGGTCCCATGCAACCAGACACCAGCTCCGGATAAAAGGGGGGCTTGTCAGCCATAGGGTGAGAGGGGGGATGGATGAGTGAGTGAGTGGAGGATTTAGGGGCTGGATTGAGGATGTGTGTGTTTTTTTTTAATGGAGTTACCGAGATAATGATAGGAGGTCCACTTGTAATGTCACCGCAGTGGAGTGCTGTGGGTTTGATTTTTGTAACCTCTTGACAGCATCATTATATAGAGAAGTACATTGTCTGTGCATTCTGAAAGAAGGTAAAGATAATTCAGCCAAGCGTTCAAATGGAAGTCTTTGAACGCTTGTAAGAAATGTGGGAAATGGGGTGTTTGGTTCTACATAAGTGGGTTTCATTCAGAGTCTGAGGGCCCTAAGAGGAGCATCTGGAGTCAGTGGTGGGCTTCTCCTCCAGATGCTGTGTAAGTGTAAGCGCATAGAAAACACACTCATACGTTCATAGGCTTGTGTTTACAGGGCTTGTTGGGTTCCAGTTGGTTTAACACACAACGATGTCAAACACACTTGGGCTTGTTCACAGTGCAACCATTTGCATTATATCAGGCCTGGGGGTCTAAGGCAACATCAAATATCACAATTAACAATTAGACTAATTAACAATTAGACTAATTAACAAAGACTGCAGAATATAGGCTGTATTAAAAAAAATGTCCGCATAAATATATTGCATACGTTATTTGGGCAAAAGGTTGAACTAAGTGTCACTGCGAGGAACCACATTGATCGCAAACTGGATCAACTGGCACCGGTTATTCCCGTGGAACCGCTTAAATGTGTACTTATTTTCCTCCTACAACGCATTTATACAAAAATAATAATAACAATAATAATAATAATGTGATTTCGAAATATATATATGTATGGAAAACAATTGGGAATGGGAATAAATTGAATGCGTAATGACGCAGAACCCAATGAACCAAAAATGCGTAAATTCCGTGCGTAAAGAACCCGCGGTTCTGAAGTCTGAGTCTGAATGACGAAAAAAACTACATTACAATTAAAAACTACAATTAAAACATTGTTGCCTATTCATATCATACCATACCATACCCAAACCCAGACTAAAGCTCACCCAGTCAGCCCGTGTGGCGAAACTAAACTTACCGTGCGTCAAAGTGGTGGAGAGCGCCAGTAAAACCAGTGGGACCAGCAACTCCATCGCCCTGATCGGTGTTTTCTCAACGACGGACGGAGCTATACAACTTCACCGTCGATAGATAGATCGATCAATAGTAGATAGATAGATAGATAGATAGATCCACAAAACCAACAAACAAATGAATGAACTCAAAATTAAACTCTACACAGGAGTCTCTGGGCTGATGGGAGTCCCGCGGGCGGACCAAGGCGCAGCATCACAGCATCGCGTCTGTGGGGGGAACTTTTTTTTCTTTGGCCCCCGGGTCCCTGGTCAGTATTCCCTCGGATAGTCCGGATCAGATCCAGATCAGATCAGATCAGATCAGATCATGGGGGGGGTGGGGGGGGGGGTGGTCGCAAGCAAAACGCAATACAACATAAATAGGAATGGTCCCCAGAAAGAAAAAAAAGAGGAGGAGAGGACTCAGCGTATTACTGATTGATAAATAAATCCATCTTTCCTGTGAGAGCTGTACGCGTCCTGGTCGTAGACGAGGAGCGCTCTCCTCCTCCTCCTGCAGGAGCTGGACTGGAGGAGCACAGGACCCCCCCCTCCCCCCGTCGGCCCCGTCGCCCCCCCCCGCCCCACACACAACACAGCAATATCCTCTTAAAGAGACAGTACACACTTTTATACTCCCTTCCTGAAACCTGTGAACTGTGAATGTGTTTTGGTTTTCTTTTTCAAGAACATTTGACACAGGATTATTATGAGGGATAAATGCAGTTTTTGCATACAAAAAGTATTATAATTGAATGCCGTGTTTGTATATTATTATTATTATTATTATTTATTTATTTTATTCTACTCTTTACTCCTCTATTGTTTTATTCTATTGCCATGCAACCTGGCAGAATTTCCTTGGGGATCTTATCTTATCTGATCTCTTATATAATAAGCCTAAAATATAGCATTTGTTGTTGGCCCTTGAATAAAACAATCAAAACACTGCAAAGCCAATTTGTCGGCCAAACCACATTTTGCTGGCATAACTTGTGTGTGTGATGAATGTAGGATTTAATTTTAAAGGTGTTTACCGTTAAGTGTAGCGCCCCCAGTTGCTGAACGGTGGTTTAACAGGAGATTAAAGTACCAGCTCAGCCTTTGAGACATTTCTGTTTTCCTTCTTGTGTGATGCAATGAATGACAAGCATTCGCCATATAACCATTAACAGTTATATAACACTTCTCTGTAATAAAAAGAAGAAATGGATAAAAGTAATAAAACCAGGGATTTAGCAGACACTCTTGACACTCTTGCACACTAAAACAACACACAACACACACACACACTATAAAATAAATACAATTCCCTCTAAAAACCTGTCTTCACAGCACACACAAGACCGACAGCGTTGTGAAAAGGCAACCTTCCCGACCACTCCTCCATCCTTACCACGGTAGACCACATCAATTATTAAAGAAGGGCACCGGCACCAAACCAGATGCAAATGTGCCCCCTTTACATGTTGAAAGACCTTTGATCCTGGCCACGGTTGCCGCTATGTAATGCCGACCTGGCAAAATATCATACAGCATAGACTCGGACGGCGGACGGAGAGAAAGACGCACAAACTAAATGCACATACATACAAGCAACTGCGAAATGTCACCGTTTATCGGGGGCCTGTCACATGTCACACGGATGTGATGAGAAAGCAACATGGCGTCTGTGTGCTCGATGGAACTTGGAATAGACATACGGGGACGTGCGGTTCAAAAGCAATCAGGTGGGGGGGGTTCCCCCGAGTCGAATAAATAGCAAGAGGGTCACAGTCGTCTCGTAAGCACAGGAGGAGCGTCTGACATTTACGGAAACGCGTTTGAACGGTGGAATTGTGTACAGAGTGGCAACGCGCGATAGTGACGCTGAGCTAGCGACGATAGCTTCTGGCGCGTTCGTTTAATTTCCGGCCGAGTGGCGGCCGGGAGAGACATAACGGTATTCATTACTTATTCATTCAGCTCACACGTTCGTCCAAAGTGGCTTCTAGAGCGAGTTTATATTTGTATTTTATTTTAGGAGGAGCAGGTAGGGCGGGAGGGGGGGTTCAGGGGATCTCTAGGATGCCTGGAGGTGTAGGCTGTCGAACCCGGTGCCTTTCGCACATATACGATCTGCTGCTACGCGATCCTCTGCCGCTTACATCTCACCGGCGATAGATTCAATAGCAACGCGTTCATTGAGTTCAATAACATCACCGGGACCTGGTCCCCCCCCTCTGCAAAAAGAACCCTTGGAATTTCGGTCATGTTTTATGCATGCACATGTTTAATTTAATTGCAGAAACTGATTAATTGAGGCTTCGCTGTGTGATTGAATAAAACATGATGAGGCCCTTCGACTAAACGCGTTTCCGCTCGACTGTGACTGATGCCACTACTTTGTTGTTTCCGTCAAACGTTTGCCGAAGAGGCGGCGGGCGAATCACGCAGCCCATGAATTTACACTAATTATCCACATTAGGCATCGGCTTACAATGGGCGGCATGCATCCACCGCGCCTGCGTGCATTCACAGATGAGCTCTCGATCACAAAGTATCCCCCCCCACCCCCCTACCCACCCCTTCACACCACCCTGTCTGAGCAGTGTGCGCTTGCTATTCATTTGGATGAATGTTTTCAACACCATAGAAATGCCCCTGACTTTAAGAGAGAGCAGAAGCCTGAGCCTGCAGCACGAGCGAGAAACCACGCAAATGTGTTTAATTTATTTCTCAGATGATGATCCGTTCCAAGGCACCAGGAGGGAAACTTTCTTTACCTTGCACGTTCGGTTGCCATAGACAGTATATACTGTTGTACTGTGAAGGACGCATGCATACTGAAACACACTACAACACACACACACACACACACACACACACACACACACACACACACACGCACACACAAACACGCGCACGCACACATGCACGCACATACAGGCACACACAAACAATTGCCGAACATGATTGCCAATACTGCAGGAGAAATATCCCAAGGACTTTAGGGCTAGTTTGCAAGACAAATATAACTATGTATTAATTGCAAATATATCACCTCACAAATTCAGCAATCCGTTTTGTGATTCATTTTTGGCACATCAACATATTCCTGTTGAAAAGAGTGTTGCTGAAAAGTATATTTACTCCGGTGTTAAAGGGACGGTTCGTTGCACATTCTAAGAAAAGAAAATACGTTTGCCATTGCCTGAAATGGGGTCTACATTTTATACCTGGGGTCTCTGCGTTTCTACCGTGCGTTTTGTCCTGTGCCTGCCTCCGTGCGCGTGTGCGTGTGTGTGTGTGTGTGTGTGCGTGTGTGTGATTTGGCTGCCAGCAATTTCAAGTGTCTCCACTGTGATTGCCATGGCGACGACGATGCTCTGAATAGAGGGTTGGAATGAATTCCAGGCATGTATCTTTGTGTCGGTGATTCGTATGCAAACCAGGTGAGCATAATTTGTGACTCGCGTGTCTCTTTGTGTGCCGGCTCTCCGAACTGACAGGTGTGATGTTCCCGTGTGTTCCTCTTCAACATGCTTCCATGCATTGATACACACCGAGACACTGTATGTATTATTGAGATATAGGCATTACTTTCTACCACTGCTAATTGTGAGTTTGTATGTGGGTGAGCCTGCCTTGTGTGCATGTGTGTGTGTGTGTGTGTGTAACAATTTTCTTCCAAAATTGGGGGATGAGCAGGCTAAGGAAGGTTCAGATCAATATGAACTGCATCATTTTCCAGACACCCACACACAGACACACACACACAGACACACACACACATGCACACGCACACACACAGACACACACACGGGCACAAACACACACAGACACACACACACACACACACACACACAAATAAAAACAGCTTCTGAAAAGAATTCCAATTTTAGCACCTGTTTTTTTTCCATCTTCTCACTTTATCCAAAAGAGAATATTGTTGGCCTCAGGACCTGTCTGGTTAGGATTATACTTGAAGCAAAACTAAATGGAAAAAAATAAAAAAATAATAAAAAAAGAAACCCTTTTAACGCTGGGCACTGATTGGTCCAGCCCTGAGCAAAGAATACTATTGTCTACTGGGGAACCATTAAGAGACCTCAACCCTCCCGCGGCTCCACATTCGGTTAGGATGAACAGCAGACTCTCAACACACAACACACAACACACACACACACACACACACACACACACACACTCCTCACGCCGAACCTCCGCCATGTGACCCCCGGGGGGCGTAGTGACGCATGGATAATAACTAATTACAACCACAGTCTCTGTTCTTATCAGGGTGACCGGGTCTGAGTGAGCGCATACACCGTCCCGGTCTCGCTACGGAGCTACACCCTTGATGAAACCCCCACCACTAAGACCCACCACCAGCACCACCACCACCACCACCAGCACCAATCATCCAGTCCTATAACAGGTTTCTTCTGTGCTCCAGGTTAGCGGCTACTCCCCCAACCCGCTAACGCTAATATGGGGCCCCTGCCCCTTTAAGGGGCCACGTGGAACGGAATCTATTATAGATTAATTGATTACGAGGGTGGTCGCTGCGAGATGACAATATATCTCTTCATTGATCTGCCTTTCAATGAGGTGGGTTGTAACCCGCCCTCCCCGAGGGAGGGATGAGAAGACAGAGGTGAGGAAAAAGTACTAATACAAAGATCCAGAGAACGACTGGAGGATGGAAAAGAACTGATAATAAAAAGTGTGTGTGTGTGCGTGTGTGAGACAGAGAGAGAGATATTGTGTGAGAGAGAGAGAGAGAAAGAGAGAGAGAGAAACAGAGAGAGAGAGAGCGAGATTGTGCAGGTGTGTGTGTGTGTGTGTGGGTGTGTGTACGTGTCTGTGTGTATGCATGTGTGTGTCTGTGTGTGTGTGTGTGTGTGTGTGTGTGTGTGTCTTTGAGGATGCACGCGTGTGAGTGTGTGTGTGTGTGTGTGGGGGTGTTAACTAATTTCCTGGTTCCTTTTCAGGTCCCCTTTCTCAGTCTGTTAGCCTGCTGCTGTGAGAAATGGAAAAACAGGCCAACAATACACTGCATCCAGATTGCAGTTTTCATCGTAATGCATATATATCTAATTTATCTTCTCTCTCTCCCTCTCTCTTGCTCTCTCGCACTCTCTCCCTCTCCCCCTCTCTCTCTTATCTCCCTCTCTCACTCATTTTGTTACTCTCTCTCTCTATCTATCTATCTATCTCTCTCTCTCTCTCTCTCTCTCTCTCTTCCCCCTCTCTCTCTATCTCTCTCCCTCCCCGCCCCCTTCTCTCGCTCTCTCCCCGCCCCCCGTCTCTCTCTCTCTCTCTCTCTCTCTCTCTCTCTCCTTTGTCTTTGCTCTCTTCCTCTCTTCCCCCCATAACGACAGGGTCCTCTCATTAATTTGGACTCGGTGGAGCGAGACGGTCCTGGTTGACTGTGGACCGGAGCGTGGGGCTGGGAGCAGGGGGGCCGCGGGGGGGGGGGGGGGGGGGGGGGGGGGGGAGAGAGAGAGAGAGAGAGAGAGATGAGTAGGGGTAGTACTATAGTAACTGTGGTTCTGCAGCCTGTGTCTCTGATGCTCCGGCCTTCCGGGTCGGTCAGCCATTGGCAGCCAGCGGTGTTGTGTTTATGAGTGTTTAGTCTGAGGACGAGCGATAATCTTCCTGGAAGTGCTTCTGAATCCTTCGGCGGTGTTCTTGGATCAAACGGTTTTGTGGCTGAACATGTTGAGAGGGGGTTTGGGCGGGTGGGGAGAGGAATTAGGGAATTAAATCAATTTCTTTCCTTCATTGGTGTCGTCGCCAGGTCCGCCATGATGACGGCAAGCTGTTCTGCTTGTTGGCAACAGAGTCGGTCCTTATGGGCGTCAGTGGCCACTAAATAGTCATAATAGCGTTAGTAAAGATTATGGAGCCGCAAGCAGGCTCTGCTGTCAGATATCTGCTCAGAAACTGATTCTTAAACAGTAAAATCTTGTGTGTGTCACAAAATAAACAGTTTATTGGGTTACGGGGCCATAAACCAAAATATAAATGAAAACAACATCCTGTGTGATTTGTCATTGATTCTAGAAGCCGTCCCAGAACCGATCCCCAGAATTCAGATCCCTCACAGAATTCAAGTGACCGTTTTAAGACCCAAGCGTCTTCACGTAAATGTTACGTTTGACCCAATCACTCAAACGAACGAACGCGTGCGTGCTTGGGGTTTAAATATTCATGAATCACACGCCCAAGGTAATCTCCAATTACCGCAGATTTCCATTATTGACGGCCACACGCCACACTTGTCTTGGTTGAGCCATTGGGCACAGGTTTGTGGGTTTAGTAAGTAACTGTGACCAGCCCGTCTGTTGGTCACCCCTCGTTACGGTGCGGAGGGCAGACTGGGGTGTCATGAGACAGCAACGTGACCCCCCCCCCCCCCCCTCTGCTGCCTCAGAGGGGGCTGGCTGCTAGGCTAGCCGAGGCTAGGCTAGGCTAGTCAGCTGCTTATTTTCCTCCGCTACAATAATTGTATCCCGTAATGAGTCAGGATTTGCGTTGCCACGTAAACCCACAAACCTGTGCCCAATGGCTCAACCAAGACAAGTGTGGCGTGTGGCCGTCAATAATGGAAATCTGCGGTAATTGGAGATTACCTTGGGCGTCGAGGCCCCCCAGCCCAAGCCTTGAGCCAGCCAGCCCCTACCCACAGAAGGCAACCTCAACCAAGACAGGCTGGGCGTGAGTGTGGCCGTAATAATGAGATGGGCTGCTCAACGTCCGGCTAATTGGATGATTATATCCCACACGGTCTTCGGCCCCAAGCGTCACTCGGGTGATCCAAACAACGCGTGATGCTACCTCACCAGCCCCACCACCACGCTACCTCCTCTACCAGCGCCCCACCCTACCACCACCCTACCACCAGCACCCCACCCCACCCCACCGCCGACCCTAGGGCTCTTTCCTGTCCTCGCCGACGGGCAACCACAACCGCCGCCTCACGCGCTCACAAGGTCACAACGCCACCGACAAGAACATAAGAGAGGAGGGGTGGATGGGATCAAACGTAAACAAATTATAACGTGAAAAGACGGGCTCCCCGTTGGTGGTCACGATGATATCTGGGGGGGGGGGGGGGGGGGGGGGGGGGGGGGGGGGGGGGGGGGGGGGGGGGGGGGGGGGGTGGGGGGGGGGGGGGAGGGAGGGATGTCTCTGACGTAGAATGACAAATCACACAGGATGTTGTTTTCATTTATATTTTGGTTTATGGCCCCGTAACCCAATAAACTGTTTATTTTGTGACACACACAAAGATTTTACTGTTTAAGAATCAGTTTCTGAGCAGATATCTGACAGCAGAGCCTGCTTGCGGCTCCATAATCTTTACTAACGCTATTATGACTATTTAGTGGCCACTGACGCCCATAAGGACCGACTCTGTTGCCAACAAGCAGAACAGCTTGCCGTCATCATGGCGGACCTGGCGACGACACCAATGAAGGAAAGAAATTGATTTAATTCCCTAATTCCTCTCCCCACCCGCCCAAACCCCCTCTCAACATGTTCAGCCACAAAACCGTTTGATCCAAGAACACCGCCGAAGGATTCAGAAGCACTTCCAGGAAGATTATCGCTCGTCCTCAGACTAAACACTCATAAACACAACACCGCTGGCTGCCAATGGCTGACCGACCCGGAAGGCCGGAGCATCAGAGACACAGGCTGCAGAACCACAGTTACTATATACTACCCCTCTCATCTCTCTCTTCTCTCTCTCTTTCCTCTCCTCTCTCTTCTCTCTCTCTCTCTCTATCTCTTCTCTCTCTCACTCCTCTACTCCGACCCACCCTAACCCCGACCCAAACCCCACCCTTACACCTACAACTCCGCTCTCGTGTTTGGTCCTCTGGTCCTCCTCCACACCCACAGTCTCCTTCACCGGCCGGGGAGGTAGAGGGAGGGAAGTGGTGAGGCAGAATGGGGGGGGGGGGTGGGGGGGGAGAGACTGGCCAACGCAATTACGTGATTCCTCCTCCAGCTCGAACATGCTCTGAGAAAGCTGCCAGTGAGCCCCCAGAAATGTCCTCACTCTGCTGTGTCCACACACACACACACATACACACACACATGCGCACACACAAAGACAAGCATGTGCACACAAATACTTGGGCACACACACAAATACCTGCGCACACACAGGCACACCGACACACACACACACACACACACACACTCACACGCACACACACACACCTATAATAGCATCTGCCCCTGTCTCACCTAGCGTTAGCCTGCGGCACAAGCTTTGGCGTATGAGTTATTAGGGTGTGACAGCAGAGGCTAGCCGGGCTAGTGTGTAGTTAGCCCCATGCTGTTGATGCCCATTCAAACACATTGGCTTGTTGTTGCACACAAAGTGCTAATTAAGGTTGAGAGTGCACTGCACACCTCGGCTTCAAAGAGCTTTTAAAATATTCGTTGACATGAAAACATGATTACTTCAGAACCACCGAGATCTCAGGTCTCTCCAGACCGAGGGAATGTGATGATAGATAATCAAGGGAGGAAAGTACTTATACTTGCAATCTGGAAGTATTCTGTTTATTCCTTTTTAAAGGTTGGCTTTATGCTTTTTAAGTCCACTATAGTGTGGAGTGTGTGTGTGTGTGTGTGGTGATGGCTGGTTTGACCTGTGTGTACTGGTTAGTCAACTCACCACAGGTGTGCAGCCTCACCCAGGCCCAGACTCTAATCAGCCTGACTTGCAGTGTTGTAATGTAACGAAGTACAAATACTTCGTTATTTATATTTCTGGCAACTTTCACTTTTACTCTACACTACATTTCCGAAATAAAATGTATACTTTTACTCCGATACATTTCTCCTAAGCATCTTCGTTACTCGTTACTACAAAATAAAATCATTAGAAATGTGTTAAGACTGCAGGTTTGGCGAATCACGCGCGAAACCAACCAGACGCGCAAAGCGCACGCGTACTGCTGCGGGCGCACGCGCTTTACTTCCGCTCCCATGGTAACGCATGGCGCGGTTCACACTGCGTCCCTGTGCGCAATCTCATAGAAATACATTGAATATGCACAATATCTGCATCATATTCAGTTAAATCAAGTCATACATTTTGCATACAAACAAAACAACATTCAAATAATAATAATAATAATAATCACTATTATTATTACTTTATTATTATTATTATTATTATTATTATTATTATTATTATTATTATTATTATTAATAACAGTCTATATTTTAGATATTTGTTTTAATCACACAAAAGTGTGATCATAGCATCAATATCAATCAATTCCCGCAGCAGTGCGCGTGCGCGTCTGGTGGGTTCAGTCCGCGCGCACGAAAGCGTCCGTCCGCGTCTGGTGGGTTTCGTGCGTAAGAAGTCCCGCATGTCCCGGATGTCAGTAGAATCAACACTGATGCCACTTTTACTTTTACTTCCAATACTTAAGTACATTTAATATCAGAAAATTATTTTTGATACTTAAGTACAATAAATATCAGATACTTTAAGACTTTTACTCAAGTACATTTCTAAAAGGTGACTTTAACTTCTACCAAAGTCATTTTCTGGTAAGATACTTGTACTTTTACTCAAGTCTCGCTTTCCAGTACTTTATACAAGACTGCTGACTTGGGCCAGGTGAGGCTGCCTAAACCAGCCATCCACCACACACACTCCACACACACAGTATATTCCAAATATACCTTAGTTGAATAAAAGCAGAACGTCTTTGCTTTGGAATATAATGCAGTCGTATATAATATACTTTGTTCGCGTGAATAGATGACAGTTGGATGAAAGCCATTAGCCAAACCAAAAGTGAATCATGAATATTTGACATTCACGGT
>PIJE02000088.1:385576-390576 GCA_002895965.2 Coryphaenoides rupestris
CAAGTGACCGTTTTAAGACCCAAGCGTCTTCACGTAAATGTTACGTTTGACCCAATCACTCAAACGAACGAACGCGTGCGTGCTTGGGGTTTAAATATTCATGAATCACGCCCAAGGTAATCTCCAATTACCGCAGATTTCCATTATTGACGGCCACACGCCACACTTGTCTTGGTTGAGCCATTGGGCACAGGTATAAGTAAGTAACTGTGACCAGCCCGTCTGTTGGTCACCCCTCGTTACGGTGCGGAGGGCAGACTGGGGTGTCATGAGACAGCAACGTGACCCCCCCCCCCCCCCCTCTGCTGCCTCAGAGGGGGCTGGCTGCTAGGCTAGCCGAGGCTAGGCTAGGCTAGTCAGCTGCTTATTTTCCTCCGCTACAATAATTGTATCCCGTAATGAGTCAGGATTTGCGTTGCCACGTAAACCCACAAACCTGTGCCCAATGGCTCAACCAAGACAAGTGTGGCGTGTGGCCGTCAATAATGGAAATCTGCGGTAATTGGAGATTACCTTGGCCTTCGAGGCCCCCCAGCCCAAGCCTTGAGCCAGCCAGCCCCTACCCACAGAAGGCAACCTCAACCAAGACAGGCTGGGCGTGAGTGTGGCCGTAATAATGAGATGGGCTGCTCAACGTCCGGCTAATTGGATGATTATATCCCACACGGTCTTCGGCCCCAAGCGTCACTCGGGTGATCCAAACAACGCGTGATGCTACCTCACCAGCCCCACCACCACGCTACCTCCTCTACCAGCGCCCCACCCTACCACCACCCTACCACCAGCACCCCACCCCACCCCACCGCCGACCCTAGGGCTCTTTCCTGTCCTCGCCGACGGGCAACCACAACCGCCGCCTCACGCGCTCACAAGGTCACAACGCCACCGACAAGAACATAAGAGAGGAGGGGTGGATGGGATCAAACGTAAACAAATTATAACGTGAAAAGACGGGCTCCCCGTTGGTGGTCACGATGATATCTGGGGGGGGGGGGGGGGGGGGGGGGGGGGGGGGGGGGGGGGGGGGGGGGGGGGGGGGGGGGTGGGGGGGGGGGGGGAGGGATCTGAATTCTGGGGATCGGTTCTGGGACGGCTTCTAGAATCAATGACAAATCACACAGGATGTTGTTTTCATTTATATTTTGGTTTATGGCCCCGTAACCCAATAAACTGTTTATTTTGTGACACACACAAGATTTTACTGTTTAAGAATCAGTTTCTGAGCAGATATCTGACAGCAGAGCCTGCTTGCGGCTCCATAATCTTTACTAACGCTATTATGACTATTTAGTGGCCACTGACGCCCATAAGGACCGACTCTGTTGCCAACAAGCAGAACAGCTTGCCGTCATCATGGCGGACCTGGCGACGACACCAATGAAGGAAAGAAATTGATTTAATTCCCTAATTCCTCTCCCCACCCGCCCAAACCCCCTCTCAACATGTTCAGCCACAAAACCGTTTGATCCAAGAACACCGCCGAAGGATTCAGAAGCACTTCCAGGAAGATTATCGCTCGTCCTCAGACTAAACACTCATAAACACAACACCGCTGGCTGCCAATGGCTGACCGACCCGGAAGGCCGGAGCATCAGAGACACAGGCTGCAGAACCACAGTTACTATAACCCCCTCCCTACTCATCTCTCTCTCTCTCTCTCTCTCTCTCTCTCTCTCTCTCTCTCTCTCTCTCTCTCTCTCTCTCTATCTCTTCTCTCTCTCTCTCCTCCCCCCCCCCACCCCAACCTCATCCCCCACCAAACCCCACCCCACCCCACGGAGCTCTGCAGTGCCTATTTGGTTTCCTTGGAGATGAAATGACTCTTCCAATTCTCACAGTATGCCTTCACCGGCCACTCTGGGGAGAGGGGGGAGGTGGTGGGGAGGCGGGGTAGGGGGGGGGGGTGGTGGGGGGAGAGACTGGCCAACGCAATTACGTGATTCCTCCTCTAGCTCGAACATGCTCTGAGAAAGCTGCCAGTGAGCCCCCAGAAATGTCCTCACTCTGCTGTGTCCACACACACACACACATACACACACACATCGCACACACAAAGACAACACACACAAATACTTGGGCACACACACAAATACCTGCGCACACACAGGCACACCGACACACACACACACACACACACACACACTCACACGCACACACACACACCTATAATAGCATCTGCCGCTGTCTCACCTAGCGTTAGCCTGCGGCACAAGCTTTGGCGTATGAGTTATTAGGGTGTGACAGCAGAGGCTAGCCGGGCTAGTGTGTAGTTAGCCCCATGCTGTTGATGCCCATTCAAACACATTGGCTTGTTGTTGCACACAAAGTGCTAATTAAGGTTGAGAGTGCACTGCACACCTCGGCTTCAAAGAGCTTTTAAAATATTCGTTGACATGAAAACATGATTACTTCAGAACCACCGAGATCTCAGGTCTCTCCAGACCGAGGGAATGTGATGATAGATAATCAAGGGAGGAAAGTACTTATACTTGCAATCTGGAAGTATTCTGTTTATTCCTTTTTAAAGGTTGGCTTTATGCTTTTTAAGTCCACTATAGTGTGGAGTGTGTGTGTGTGTGGTGATGGCTGGTTTGACCTGTGTGTACTGGTTAGTCAACTCACCACAGGTGTGCAGCCTCACCCAGGCCCAGACTCTAATCAGCCTGACTTGCAGTGTTGTAATGTAACGAAGTACAAATACTTCGTATTTCTGGCAACTTTCACTTTTACTCTACACTACATCTCCTAAATAAAATGTATACTTTTACTCCGATACATTTCTCCTAAGCATCTTCGTTACTCGTTACTACAAAATAAAATCATTAGAAATGTGTTAAGACTGCAGGTTTGGCGAATCACGCGCGAAACCAACCAGACGCGCAAAGCGCACGCGTACTGCTGCGGGCGCACGCGCTTTACTTCCGCTCCCATGGTAACGCATGGCGCGGTTCACACTGCGTCCCTGTGCGCAATCTCATAGAAATACATTGAATATGCACAATATCTGCATCATATTCAGTTAAATCAAGTCATACATTTTGCATACAACCAAAACAACATTCAAATAATAATAATAATAATAATTATATATTATTATTATTATTATTATTATTATTATTATTATTATTATTAACATTCTATATAGTTTAGATATTTGTTTTAATCACACTAAAGTGTGATCATAGCATCAATATCAATCAATTCCCGCAGCAGTGCGCGTGCGCGTCTGGTGGGTTCAGTCCGCGCGCACGAAAGCGTCCGTCCGCGTCTGGTGGGTTTCGTGCGTAAGAAGTCCCGCATGTCCCGGATGTCAGTAGAATCAACGACTGATGCCACTTTTACTTTTACTTCCAATACTTAAGTACATTTAATATCAGAAAATTACTTTTGATACTTAAGTACAATAAATATCAGATACTTTAAGACTTTTACTCAAGTACATTTCTAAAAGGTGACTTTAACTTCTACCAAAGTCATTTTCTGGTAAGATACTTGTACTTTTACTCAAGTCTCGCTTTCCAGTACTTTATACAAGACTGCTGACTTGGGCCAGGTGAGGCTGCCTAAACCAGCCATCCACCACACACACTCCACACACACAGTATATTCCAAATATACCTTAGTTGAATAAAAGCAGAACTTCTTTGCTTTGGAATATAATGCAGTCTTATATAATATACTTTGTTCGCGTGAATAGATGACAGTTGGATGAAAGCCATTAGCCAAACCGAAAGTGAATCATGAATATTTGACATTCACGGTTATACATTAAGGATATGTGAGCCTAATAATGAATGAAGTACTTTTCTTTGTGAGTTTATTTTTACGTCAAATATTATCATGATGCTTTTCTACTTTTACAGGAGTTGAAAGTTTCATGTTCAATGTTTAATGGATTATTATTTTCTTACCTTTACCAAAGTACAATTTTCCCAGAGGGGGGGGATATTTCTTAGTTCCTTTTACGTCGTCACTATATGGGTGCTATAATTCCCCACGCTGCAGATAACGACAACACAAAGACATGAAGTCAGACCCAGCCAGACAGGCGTGCCATCTGAAAGAAGAAGCCAGCTTGCATGCTCCCAGGTTCTAGCTGGTTCTAGCTGGTTCTAGCTGGCATCCTCTGTCAGAGAACACAGCATCAGACTCGCCAGCGCTCCGGGGGTTCTGACGGAGAGTGGAAAACACTGCTAGCCATGTTTCACCGGCGGTGAACCTGACCCGGGCCGCGCGAGGACCCTGCTGAGAGTACGGCAATATCCGCTTATTACCTCTGCAGTATATGATGCAAAATAGCACGCTGTGCTCCCTCGTAGGCTACTGCTGTGTGGGTGTTTTTGTGTGTGTGTGTTGTGTGTTGTGTGTGTGTTGTGATGAATCAAACTAAACACACACTTACACTTGTGTACACCTGGTTTCAGCCACCTCACTCCACCGTGCTCCACACTGGGGGGGGAAACAAAGAGAGATGTTGTCTACGAGTGTGTGTGTGTGATATCGGAAAGAGAGAACGGAAAGTGATAAGGCGTGATTGTAAAAAGCCGGAAAACTTGTAAGTATCGGAAATGGTGCAATGTGACGCATGCCTCGCATTGCACAGAGCCTGAGCCTCGACGTAAAACATTTTTTATTTTGCAGTATGAGGAGTATTTTCCCTGCGAAGTAAACAAGGGTGTGTTGACTTCCACGGAAGCCTATGGAATACACAGAGCTCCGCGCGGTGAGAGATCCCCTATTGAAGTCCGAGCGTGGAGGATAGTGTTGCTGGGTTAGTCTCGCCCTGGCGTTCACACGGTGTTCACCGCGGCGCCTACCCGAGGACATATATGCTAACACTGCGGCACAAATACCGGCCTTGCTGGGGAACACGTGTTCTGCGTCGATTCACGTGGGAAAATGAGGGCATGAAAAGAAATGTTCAACTTCCCAAGTTTCTCGCACAGCAAACAGCAACACAACACAACCCAGCCCAGCCTCCTCTCCTGGCTCTCATCATA
>PIJE02000088.1:398076-410576 GCA_002895965.2 Coryphaenoides rupestris
ATGCCGTGAGAGGTGACCTCAGGCCGACACACAACCGCTGATATTTTTTGTCAGCCACACATTCACATTCACGCCTTCTGCACGCCATTGTTTGTCACCGAGACAAAACACACACACAAAAAAACGGAGACAAAATATGGAGAGCCGCCTGTTGTGCGCGTCGTACGAGATGAAGAACACACGCTTCTGGAGACGGGGCGGGACGGGAGGGCGGAAGTCTTCAAAACGCCACGAGATAAACTCTTAGGATGTCGACGGCTTCATCAAGGGTCCCAAATTCTACCGCAGCCTGAATATCTTCTGACTCAGAATGCATGTCCTTCTGTGTCCGTGGCGTCAGACGGCTGTCTCTCCCTCCCCAAATTCAATTCAAATTCAATTCAATTCAATTTGATTTGTATAGCCCTTCATCACAAGACAGGCTCAAAGGGCTTTACAGGCCAGATTGTTCCGGGCCAAAAGTGATTTATGACACCCCGAAAAGAAACAGAAATGTGTAACAAATATATCAGAATTAAAATATGAGGTCTAACAAGGCCATCCATCTGCTATCACCCTGCCACCCACTAATCCTGTCTGTCCCTGGTCTGTCCTGTCTGTCTGGAAACCCACACAAGCACATCGCCAGGAGACACCCGAGTGTATGGGTAACGGACTGACATGAGGTGTTGGTGGCTCGCCGTAAGAAACGACCAGAGCGGCGCCTTGTTGCTATGTGTGTGTGTGTGTGTGTGTGTGTTGTGTGTGTGTGTGTCGTGTTGTGTGTGTAGTGTGTGTGTCATATTGCATCCAATCGCCGACCGACCGACTAATGACCTCGCCTCTTACGCGGACATGAATGACCCCTGACCCAAAAAAAGTTGAACCAGGTTGCATGATGTCTCCCTCAGCTGGAGGTAGATGTGCCCCTTTGGCTTTGTGTTGTGGTCCATGTGTTGTGTTGTTGTGTTGTCCATGCCGTTTGGTTGTTGTGTGGAATCAATTAGCAGCATATAACATATGCAGGAAATAACGTTCCTTATGATGATGCATAATGCATAGCATTTACGCAAGTGTACACGAAGCATCAGTGGTTTCTAAAGCTATGATTGCAGAAGGTCATTTATGATTATGATTATTATGATTTGATTATGATTATGATTATGATTATGATTATTATTCGAACAGCAGGTTAGACCAAGCTTCGCTAATGCAGCTGGGTCATTGATGTAATCTCAATCTAACTTTCTGTGTGTGTGTGTGTGTGTGTGTGTGTGTGTTGCCCACAAACTCTTTCGTATTCATGTTTGCCAGTGTTGTGTTTTGTTTGCTTTGCATTTCAATGCTAATGCTATGGAATCGGCCAAAGTTCAGTGATTCGTGCGGCCGCCTCATTCAGAGTCCCTCCGCAGGTGAACTCACCGAGCAGCAGGAAAGCCGAGGCGACTGGTGTTTATCGTATTCATTGAAACGTCTCCTTGTTGCGATCTCTGGCCGGGGGGGGGAAGGAAAACGGGGTACAAACCATTTAGCTCCAGAGGTACAGCTGGCTGTGTTACCGATGAGGTTGTCTGCCTGTCTATCTGTCTGCTGTCTGACCATCTGTCTGTCTCTCTGACTGTCTGTCTGCCCGTCAGGTTGTCTGTCGTTCTTCAGTGATGGGGTTGTGGTGAAGGTGCGTGCGTGTGTGTGTGTGTGTGTGTGTGTGTGTGTGGGCGGGGGGGGGGGTATGTCTCGCCCAGCCTTCATGCAACATTGATTGCTTCTATTGATTGTGTCTGTCCTTCAGTGTGACGGAGGTGACATACATAAAACACTCCGACACACACACACACACACACACACGCACACAACACACACATAGCCATACAGGGATACAGACACACACAGACATTCACAGACAGACACACACACACACAACACACACACACACACACACACACAAGCGCACACACACACACACACACACAAGCACACACACACCACACACACACACACGCACATACGCAGGCATTCACACTCACACAACGTGACAGCCACGTCACAGACCTTTAGTGGCCAATAAATTAAGACAACGCCCTCCTCCTTATAAGCTCCACTCCCTCGCCCCCCCCCACCCACCCACCCACCCACCCCCCTCCCCCTCCCCCCCCTCCCTCCCTCCTCTCTCTCTCTGCCAGGTAACATTGTGCACCGAGGTCACCGACAGCGAGCCACAGCCACCGGGGGTTTAATTTGTGAGAGGCGGGGGGGAAAAAAGGCCCGGAGATTCCTTCAGCAACAATCGCGGCAGACGTCAGCCCGTTTTCCTGGGTGAGCGGGCGCCGGGTGGGCGGGGGTGACCTTGCTACGAGTCCGGGGCATTAATATTTCACTCGCCACCCAACCCCTCCCCGCCCCCCTCCTCCTCCCTGCTCCATCCTCCTCCTCTTCCTCCTCCTCTTTCCTTACCGCCCGTTCTGTCCTCCTGAAGGGAATAAATTGTCACTAAGTGGCCAGCTCAGCAGATCGCTGCGAGGCTTCGCAGGCGGTGTCCAAGGTTCCTCTCTCTCTCTCTCTCTCTCTCTTCTTTGCGCCGGCGTGCACCGTGCTCCCAGTCTGGGTGAGTTAGGGGCGTGCGGGAGAGTGCACGTGTACTGGGAGGGCGGGAGGGGGGGGGGTGTGTGCTGTGCTGTACGCATCGGTCTCCTTGACTGACACGACACCCACAAGGGGGCTGGGTGAACCTAACGTTGAGAAGCGATGGGGAAAAAAAGCGCAAACTCTCTTGCAAAACTTCCCGAAGCCAATCACGCAACCAGTAGCCCGATGCTAATGCAATCATCTCTCCGTGTTTTTGTACTCCACCCGGGCAAATCGTCCGTGTTCATTGGCATGCGATGCGTGCGTGTGCTGGTAGACGGATACACGTTGCGGATTTATGCAACACACACATGATCGCGCGCGCACACGCAAAGACGCACCGACGCAAATGCACACAACAACACACCGAGTCGCAAAATTAATGACACACACACACACACACAGCAGGAGCCCAGATGCAAACGCACAAAGACGGCATGTGTGTGTGTGTGTGTGTGGGTGTGTGTGGGGGTGGGGTTCATATCGCAGCACCCGCCATTTGTGTCATTCAATTACCTAGAAAACAGGCTGCAATTAAATCAGAGTTTAGCCAATAAAACGTGTGTAACCACGGCAAATTACTCCCTTCAAAGATGCCCTCAGGAGCGGCTGAAGATATGTATGGAAACATGTTACACGCGTGTCAAAAGTGACCTTTGGGGAGGGAAGAAAAATTTGATTTAATGGCAACCCGGTTCCCAAATTAGCATATCCAGATGTATCCGTTTTGATTTGATTCCCCGGCACTAATTGGATTTCATCTTCCGTGCAGCAGTCTGCACCCACCAAGTCTTTGCATATTTTTTTCTGTTATTTCCCCCCCGCCCCCCCCCCTTCCAGCCCCCCCCCCTCCTTCCAGCCCCCTTCCTACTCCACGGACCACTGCGCCCGGGTGACGGTGTAAATCGCTTAAAAAGAAAAACATGGTGTGTAAGTTGGCCGACAGTAATGAAGAGAGAACAGTTGTCATGCTGTCACGCGCAGCCATGCGTAACTCTGCCGCCAATTATGCGGCCGCGATGGCAGGTGTGGCGGCGCGGCTTCCTCCACGGTAAACATAATTGCTATGTTTAAGACTCTGGCAGCTGGAAGACTGCCACGCAACCCGCGGCGCTCGGCCTTTATTTCTTTATTTCTTTATTTCAGTATTTTTTGTTGTGGCAGTGTGCGATAGAAGCACACATAACTCACTGAGTCATTTTCGTTCGTCTGACCAAGCTTATTTTTCCGGCACACACGTGTTCGACCCGACTGTTGGTCACCGTGAGGCGGTGCGAGGTACTGCATCGCGGGGTTCCATTTGAAATGTGAGATTTCTTTTCCGCATTAGAAGGATGTGTGTGTGTGCGTGTGTGTGTGTGTGTGTGTGTGTGTGTGTGTGTGTGTGTGTGTGTGTGGAGGCACAGCCCTTTGAGATGCTGATTTCTCTTTATTTTTACAAAGAGGCACTGAGTAAAATGTTGACGTTTTGTTTAGTAATGTCTTTGTTGGGAATATTTATCTTTATGCGCATGCCCAGGTAAAATCATAAATAAACGTAATCATGATATACACTGTATACGGATGAATCTCCGTCCTGGAATGTCCCTGTTTAGCCGTGGTGTGTGAAAATAAATACACAGGCAGCGGTAACGTAAGCTAACGAACAGTAAATCTGTTCCGATGTGACTCGGGTGTAAGCATAGACTCATGGGAAAGAACTCTTTTGCGTTTCAACTCTACTTAAACTGTTGTGTGATTTCCTCCTTCCTTGAAATCACACACCACTACACTTTACAGTAAAAACCCTAAAAGCTATACAAGACGTTCATCATATGATCAGCGAATACAGAACGGCCGTGCGCGGTCTTTGTCCAGCGCAGCGTGGATCTCAGCCCCTCAGGTAGCGCGCTTCCAAAAAACACATTTCTTTCAGCGAAACAGCAGGCCTAGCCGGCCCTATCGGAAGTCCTCTTCATCCGAGGTATTTCCTTTTCTCTCTCGCATCGTCTCCCGCCTGTTTTTCCTCTCTCTTTCTTTCTTCTTCTTCTACCCCCACCCACTACCAACACCACACAACACACAACACCACACAACACACCACACACACAGACCGCCACAATGGATGCGTCCACACGTGACGGCCATCGCTTCTCGTACGTACGGAGCCTGAGTCCATCGCCATCTCAGCATGCGGGCTTCTTTCATTCCGACGTCCTTGACTTTGGGAGAACAAATCAAAAAAAAGAAAGTCCGACAACAAAAAGATAAATGCAGGGAAATGTAAAATGAAAATGGGGATCGTGAGGAAGAAGCGGCCCCCCCTCCCCCCTCCACCTCCCTCACTCTCCCTGGTGCCGTGAGTGACCGTGCAAAGCTGTGCTTGCAGCTCCCAGATGAGATGGAATGCCTCCCGTGCAGCCTAATGCATCGACCAGAACCACTCGCTGGTCAGCTCTGTGTGTATGTACTCCCATGCACATGTGTGTGTTGTGTGTGTGTGTGTGTGTGTGTGCATGCGTGTGTGCGTCAGTGTGTGTATGCGCGTGTGCATGAGTGTGCGTGCGCCTCATGCGTACATGCATGTATGTGCACTCTCACGCTTTCATGCTTATTCGTCCTTACCTCCCTCCCACCCACTCTACAGCACCCCCCCCCACCCCCTTTCCCCCTCCCTTCCTCCCGTCCTCTCTTCCTCATCCTCCTCATCCTCTTCCAGCCAGCCAATACGCCACAGAGGAACAAAGCGAGGGATTTCCATTTGTGAAATTGGCCAATTTGCGTTTTGTTTTTTTTTTGCGGCTGGAGCATTAAGTGGCCACACAATGAACACCGGCTCATCTGGTACCTTGTGACCGGCGCTCCAACAAGTCCCCGGGTTAGTCGACGACAATGCTGCATATTTCCCTTTGGTAACGGTTTATTTTAGGGAACACATATTCACCATTAACTAGTTGCTTCTTAGCATGCATATTAGCAGCATATTGGCTCCTCATTAGTCATTGTAAAGCACTTATTAATGCCTTATTCTGCACGACCATATTCTACAACTACTGGGCCATTAACTAACGGTTTTCCACCAAATACCTTCTAATTACTGCTTGTTAATAGTTCGTAAGTTGTTGCGAAATTGCGATGTTAATATGCTTAGCTCAGTATGGGCCTTATAAGCTCGTACTATCACCTTACATGCTTTACAATGACTATTAAAGAGCAAATATGCTACGAATATGCACGCTAAGAAGCAACTAGTTAATGGTGAATATGTGTTCCCTAAAATAAAGTGGTACCTTCACTTTTAATGTATCGTGTTCAGAGATCCAACTCATTAAATCATTCTATTCCTCTATAGTATAGATAGCATTATATTGGTGTAATTTATTATACCGGTATAATAATAGCAAGGGGGCAATCTGTGTGTGTGCGTGTGTGTGTGTGTGTGTGTGTGTGTGTCTGTGTGTGTGTCTGTGTGTGTGTGTGGCTGTAACAATCTTCTCTCAGAGTTGAAAAACACAAAAGGCAATAACACCTATCTCCTTCAAACAGACACACACACACACACACACACACACACACACACACAACACACACACACAATACAAGCCCTGTGGTTAGACCACACTGTCTCCTGTTCTGTTTTTTTGTTTTTTTACGGCGTTTCATTTCAATTCAATGCTGTCTTGATAAGCCGCAGTGGATAGTGAGGCTCCAGAACATTCCCTGGCTGGCAGATAACAGAGTTGTAACTCTTAAAAACCTTCTCTTTCTCCTTCCTTCTGTCCTGAAAATGAAGAGAGAGAGCTGTGATCGCCCCCCGCTCCGCCGGAGGATCCACCCGAGTTCAAACCCGGCTATCATTCAGTATGACACTTCCATGCCTGTTTCACCACCTCCACCTCCACCTCCACCACCACCACCACCACCACCAGCACCATCACACGGCACCCCTTGGCTTAGCTTCTGTAGTTCCATACGCTGTTGAAACGCAACCTAGGGTCAAATCTCTCACTTGTCATCCTGAAACGTCTTCAGGCCGGATCCTCCCTGCTCGTGTTCTTTCGACGGCGCCTCCAAAGCTAAAGCTGTCTGGGGGTATTATGACGATCATAAATGTGTGTGTGTGTGTGTGTTTGGTTTTGGTTTCCTCTCGGGCAGCACGCTGTCATTCTGTGTCCGTCAGCACGCCGAGGGAAGGGAATACCGATGTCAATATGACTGATGCTTAATTGCCTCTTCAGCGTCTGATCTGATCTCGGGATCTGTACCATCGCAACGTCCACATACACACACACACACACACACACACACACACACACGCAGGGAGGTCATTAATTGGAAACAATTCCATGAGAATATGTCAAATAACAAGAAAGCTGGTAAGAGAAAGGTAGAGAGAGGTAGAGAGAGAGAAAGCTCGTGAGATGTAGAGCTATTTAGAGAGGCTGAGAGAAGGAGAGAGAGGGAGAGAGAGAGCTAGAGAGAGAGCGAGAGTAAGAGAGATATTAATTTATGATCAATAGCTTTTTAAACAATCAGTCCCAGGAAAGGGAAGTAAACAGTAGAGACAAGGAAGACGTGCAGACGAACATCAACATGAGCTGGTCTCTTGACATTTTCATTGTGCATGTAGTGTATGACTGTGCTGGTGTCTATGTGCAGGCGGGGGGGTGTGTTTTGCATTGCATTACGTTTGTTCCTCGGCGGGAATACAGACAATTCAATTAGTGTTTCCATCCGTGATTGTCTGTATATTTTTAATGGCTAATTTAGTCACGCTCTGCTCCCTTATTAACTGTTAAAAATCACCTCGAGGATTTATACCTACATTTGATTTGCAGTGCTATTGGGGACAACACGTAGCCTACATAGGTATGAGTGGCATTTTGCATATTCTTGGATGTTGGTATAGCGCTCAAAATTGGTACTTGAAATGGTACTTCTGCTCTTATCCTCGCTATCCTGCTGACAACCCAGCAATTATGAGCACTTGAAAGCTGTTCTGTTAACCAACAATTATGAATACTATGAAACCTGTTCTTTTCTAATCTTTATGTACCACCAGCGATATATATTGCTGTCTCTCTTTCCACAAATGTACTTGTTGTCAGTCACTTTGGATGAAAGTGTCTTCCATATGCCCTGAATGCAAATGTAAATGTAAATATAGACTCACTGTGAACTATACATTACATTTCCAAACTTTAGCTATAGTTTTGTCGGTGTAATTGGAGTCTGTAGTCATTCTATGGCCTGGAATCCTTTCTCATTCTACAAGTGTCCACCAGGCTGCGATGTCAGAGCCTCTGTGTGTAAACTGTGGCATATAATCCAATAAACAATGCGTTTCCCATGAGCCCCGTTGTCTCCGCCCTATAGTGCCTCATAAAGTCGCTGCGCAAAGAAAACCGCGAGAGAGAGACAATGTGGAGACTCATACAACAACAGCTGCTTGGCAATCGTTAATGTCTACGTATGTAATGTGTGCGTTGTTTGGCTTTTGTTAACCGCATATCATAAATGACTCTCGTAGGGTTTAGCCGTTTGTGGAGCAGAAGTCCAACGCCGTGCCAACCAAGCATTTAAAAACATTTGTGAATCACGATCGGGCAATTGCCACTCTCTCTCTCTCTCTCTCTCTCTCTCTCTCTCTCTCCTCTCTCTCTCTCTCGCTCTTCTTCTCAACGCTTTCCTCATTTGGCAACGTCGGTTAAACAACAGCATTAAAGATTCATTCAACGGCGTAATGTCGTAATGCGCTCCTCGTGGAGTCATTAGTGCCGGAGCCCTGTTTGACAGTTGGCACCACACAGTCAACGGGTAGATTCCTGATTTTGTTTGTGTTAACGTCCCAAAATAACCAGATTACCACAACAGTTTGAACGGTTCATGTTTTGCGTCCCCTGAAAGACTTGCGGCTGGTTAACAAAGAGGGGGAAATTGAATTGTACGTTTTTTTCTTTAACGGTGTAGAATGCTGCACTACCCTGACAATTCAATGCACAAATCAGGAATCAGGCACCCAAAATAAAATACAATTCAACAGTTCAACAGTTCATCAGTTGAGTTTGAGGCGACAGACTTGTCACACAGGTGTACAAACACAGGTGTCGTTCACACTACTCCTGCTGTATATGTACCAGGGCACAGGGTCCTCTACAGTCAACAATGGGTTATCTTTACGAGCTTATTAGTCTGCCGAGGTTAAACTAGTGAAGATGACACACGTTGGCCCCGTGGACCCTTTTCATGTGATCTGACAGTCAGGGGGGAACACAGGTGTGGCCCCCAACATTAACATCAGCGGGTGTAGGTATGGGCAGGTATTGATTGTGTGTGTGAAAGCACCAGCGGCCGTGGAGAATGTGTGTTAACTTCACCACTTTAATCTCCCATCTGCGCCCTGGTACATAAAAAGTAATGTACCATAATTAGCGTTATGAGCTATACAAATAGTATTTCCTTCTAGTTACGCGACGCTAACAAAAGCCACTTGTTAATTCGATATAGCTAATATAAAAAATATACAAATATAAATTGATATGATTTGTACTCCTACTACGACTAATAATAATGAATAGTCTGTAGTGCTGGTCTGATATTATTAATAATAATAATGATAATATGAGTTATTTTTCTATGAGGGCAAAGCTGTAACCGTGACTGTGTTTGTGTGTTTGTTGTGTTTGTTTGGGCCATTTCAGAGCAGAGCAGATCCAACAGAGAGATGTGCTGTGAGTCCATTAACTCCTTATCTCCCCTCATCTGCTGACCTCCCAGGCTAGCGCTTACTCTCCTCCAAACACAATGGGCTTATTAAAATTCAACTGAAAACTCTTTCTCTCGCAAAGCTCGGAGAACAGAAAAGTCCTTTCCAGAGAGAATGAATCTGTGCGACAATTCCAACTCCATTTCCTGGCGTCTGTAGGCTACAATCGGAGGAATCCAAAAAGGCTTGTTTCTCGGAAATGGCGACTTCAACAAAGGGTCGTCTGAAACAAAATAAATCGACCGAAATAAGTTCCAACGCAGAAGGAAAGAGCCTCAGTGATTGGTGTGAGAGAGGGAACCGAGTCTTCCTCTACACCCGGCCTTTAATGCTCCATATTTACCTTCAAGGGGCACATGTATAACCATATCCCCCCCGAGCCCCCCTCCACCCACCACCACCACCACCACCACCACACCCGCCACCAGATGGAGGGACACATGGCCAAGGCATTGTCATTCAGATGGGTCGCGCGTGCCTCTGTCCCTCTCAATAAAGTGCGAGCGTCTACATTTGAAAAAGCTTTAAAAAGCCAAGAGTCACCGAGGGGGGGGGGGGGGGAGGAGGAGGTGGGAGGAGGTGGGCGGTGGGCGGGCTGCGTGTTTGAATGTAAACCACAGCGAGCGGAGGTTGTGATGGTAACCTGACCTGACAGGGAATTATGTTCGTACCAAACCATGCGTTTCATTATTTAAAAGTAAATAAAAACTGTAAGAGACGGCCTTTAATGAACAATGGTCTGGCCCTGAGGCGTGCACACACACACACACACACACACACACACACACACACACACACACACACACACAAAAACAAAAAAATACAGAAATACCCAAATGGCCAACATCCTTTGAAAAGAAAGTAAAGTAGTGCTAAGATGTGTTTGGGTGAGCGGCAGTGTGCTGCCCTGACCGTGTGCGTACCGGAGGGCTAGCGGAGAGCTGAGCTGAGCCCTGGTGTATTCCACACACTGAGCCGGGGCGCTAATGGCCGCCCAGCGGGGAGCATCTCCACCAGGGCAGCACGGTGAAGCCCATGGCTGACAGACTGTAGCTCTCTCTCACACACACACACACACACACACACACACACACACACACACACACACACACACACACAGCACACACACAGACAACATGAGACATGCAGAGAGAGGACACACATACACAACACACACACACACACACACAACATACAAATCATACAAAGACACATGCCAGAGAGAGAGAGAACACACACACACACACACACACATGCCAAATGAGAGAGAGAGAGACACCACACATACACACACACACAGCAGCACACACGCACACACACACAGAGTTTATATGATGGCCAAATCCAGCCGTAAAACTTAATCCATTTAGCCATCCTTGAAGGTTAGGGGGGGACGTTGACAGACAAACATTCTTCATGTAAGAGCACACACAGAGAGATACGTTGTTTGATGAAACATAATTTATTTATGCTATAAACTCGGTGACTTCTCCAGAAGAAATAAAGATAAAACTGAAAAGCTTCTCAATATGGCTGCCAACACACACACACACACACACACACACACACACACACACACACACACACACACACACACACATACACATTAACACATGCAGAGAGACACACATGGTGCACACATATAAACACATACAAAGACACACACACACATGCGCACACATACACACACACACACACACACACACACTCACACACAAAAAGAATGTGTGTGTGTGTGTGTGTGTGTGTGAGTCTAGTGGGCTGTTGAGTGGTAGAGAGAGGGCTAGGTGGGCAGGAAGGCTGCTCCTGCTGCTGGTGCTGGTGGTGGTGGTGGTGGTGGTGGTGGTGGTGGTGGTGGTGCCCGGTGGGGGGTGTGGTGGTGGCCCGGGGGGTGGTGGTGGCTGGGGGGGGGGTTCACCCTGTCGCTGCATCGCGGGCACATTGTGAACAAACCGTCGCACTCTGTTCAAGTGTAGCTCCACAGCGGTCATGGGCTCCACTCAGGAGAGACGTGCAAAACACAACAAATCCGGCGCCACGCAGCTCTGAAGCCCAGTCGCCCACAAGCTTTTAAAAAAATAAATGTTAAATTAAAATAAGGGTAAATAAGGGTACAGCCGTGTGTGTGTACGCGCGACCATTTACTGGAGCGTAATTGCCCACTAAACATTTGTGGTGATAATAGATGAACATGAACAGTGTATATCTACCGGGGTCGTCTCGCTGGCATCTCCATCGCAAAACAAAACAAGGACCACAACTGGTTATGCACGGGCTGGTAAAGCAGAAGTTCTTGTGTGTTCGTACGTCCTGGCACTTATTAAAATAGTACTCAGCACTGCATAGCAAATATCCTCGCCGTGTTCCTCTTACAAGCAAGGGCTCAACCGAGCAATTATCACGTCTAATTATCTAGTGCTTGAAACGTGTTCTATTAACCTGGCAATCATGAGGAACTTGGGGAACTTGTTCAACCCAAATCTTAGCATACCGTCAGCGATGTATTGTTGTTTCACTCTTTAGACAAATGTACTTCTTGTAAGTCGTTTTGGACAAAAGCATCAACGTATCATAATCATGACATTGTGAACAGTAGTAAATACAGACCTAGAACTCTCAGAGGCTTCTGTCCAGCTCAGAGCCCAGAGGTGTTCTTTCTCCGTCCGTCCGTCCGTCCGTCCCCACCCACGAGATGGTCTTTCCCTTCTGTTGAGGGTTTATGGCTTTTTGGGGATCGAATTGTTTAATTTCTTTTTATTTAATTGGTGGCTGACTCAACCAGTGGTGCACTGACTAGCCAATGCCCACCCCAGACTCTAACTGGACCAGGTGAGGCCATTTAAGCCAGCCACTAAACACACACACACACTCCCACACTAACCTAAACACACTGTTATTCAGGGTTTTTATTAGTACCTGGTGTTTTTGTTAGAAAAGTTGCTGCATCAATAAAGGCTTGTTTACTTGCTTAATTGCTTCATAAGGACAAAACTAAAAGCAGTCGGGGCCAAAGTTTGTGTTCTGGTTAACGGGGAGACAGCTGGCTGGTGGATGTGATGTGAAAACCAATGTTGTGGCGCCGTTGTGATCCGTGACCTGCAGTCAGAACCAGACAGAACTCATTTCTCAGATGACTGCACAGCGGAGAGAGCGA
>PIJE02000088.1:413076-415576 GCA_002895965.2 Coryphaenoides rupestris
CCTGAAACCACAGCTAACACCGCTCTGCTCATCCGAACCGGGAGGACTCTCCTCTATAGGATATCCATCTCTGAAGACGGATGATTCCGCCATTTTATATTGTCCTAATGGTCGCAATACATTATGTTATCGGGTTTTCTTGTCATTAAAAAGTTTAAGGTTGGACAGCGAGCTAGTGAGCGAGAGAGAGACAGAGAGAGAGAGAGGAATGGATTGGTTGAGAGAGAGAGAGAGAGAGAGAGCGAGACAGAGAGAGATGGAGAGAAAGGGGGAGGGGATGAGCAGCACCACCAGCCACCAGAGAACTAATTCAAACGGTTATCAATAACGCAGAATACTTTGTTATTTTTCCGCGGGCCAACTCACTTGGCACTTACATTGATTGGTTAAATCACAGAACTCCATCCTCGCTTGCTCAGCCTCGCCGAGGACCGGGAATTAATGGATGGTAGTAATATAATTACTAATGAGTAATTTTGTCACAGTTATCGTAAGGCAGAAAGAAAAAAAATAATAAAATAATTCTCAGCAATCAAATTACACACAGCAGGACACTAGACCGGAGAGATTACTACGACGACGTCGAGAGGAAAGAATTATAAACACACACTCACACTTAGCGGCAATTGGATTTGGACATTGCCAGCGCTGAGATGATTTTGCACATTTTGACAACATGATTAATGGATGACTTAGGCTGATAATTAATGTTCCCAAACTGCCACCGACTACTTGGATGTTAATTGTAGTGTGATTGTTTAATGGGACATTAAATGTGTTTAAACGTGGGACACAAATAATGGGGTATGTTCCAAGGTATGAGAATGCAGAATGCAGGTGGGAATTTAAGTGAGATTTTTGCGTGTCGTCTTTACTACGCAATATGCTACACATTTCCAGTTGCACTCTATGACTTAGCATTTCTTATTGATGGCGCTAGATTGGCTAACCCTGATAGCTATCACTAGTTCGCCTAGTTATTATGTGAGTCAAATGTACATGGTATCATTAGAGATTAAGGAAACATGTTCCCCCTTCCCATGCCAGGCTGGAATGTCATTTTCGTTTTGGTCTACAGTGTGATTCACTATTCTCAGAGAACCCTGGGTTGCCAGGTATGAAACAAATTGGCACACAAACACAGCGTGCTGCAGCCATGGAATCAAGCAAACAAACTGGATCAACTGTGATTGTAATAAACCAAACTGAAAATATGTATGTATAAATATCGTTACTAGCTAAATATATCAGTAACGTGAGGTTATATCTAGGTGACCGTAAACAGAGTCACATACCAAACAATAAATAAACTGCTAAATTGATTTTCATGACTTTATTCAGAGACCATGGCCAAAGTGATCCCCCCTCTCCGCTTCTCTCGTAATACCAAGTTCATAAATCCAAATCCTAAGAGGCTTTTTAAGCCCAAACGACCGTGTCAAATAATCAACCGTCATTTCTATTATCTAATGTCTATTGTTTAACTGTCCGGAATCCATTCTGTAGTTCACTGCCTGGCAATCACCTTAAACGGGGACCTGCTAGCGCCTCGCTATCCAGCACCGCTGCTGTGTGGGAGTGAACAGAGTAGACCTTCATTTAAATGGTAAATGGATTGCATTTATATAGTGATTTTATCCAAAGCGCTTTAAAGTTGCCTCACATTCACCCATTCATACACCGACGGCGGTGTCGACCATGCAAGGTAACAACCAACACGTCAGGAGCAGTTAGGGTTAAGGTGGTGTCTTGCTCAGGGACACCTCGACACTTGGCTAGGCGGAGCCCGGGGATCGAACCAGCGACCTTCCTGTTGCCAGACAGACTTACCTCCTGAGCTACTGCCGCATTCAACCTGACAACCTGACAGCCGTCATTAGTGAATCAACTCTTTGGGCAGAACATAACCTGTTGAGGAAAAGTCCCTCGTACATACAGCAGTTAGCAACGCAACACACACACACACACACACACACACACACACTCTCTCTCTCTTTCTCCGTGGAACACTCGGAAAGATGAGAACAAAGAGAAAGGTGGAAAAGTTGTCCAGCAAAAAAATAGAGGAACCTGGCAAACACACTTCTCTGGGGTGCATAGTCGTGTACGCGCACCAACACACATACACACACACACACACACACACTCTCACACACACGTCACACACACACGTACAAGAAACACACACAGACAACAAAAATACACACACACACACCACACAGACACACACTCCGATGCACCACAGGAGGATATCTAGCATGAGGCTGACATTAATCGTGGCCCCGGTGGCAGCAGCATACATCACAACCGCTCCGCTCTGCCATCCATCGGCCCTCAGTGTAGAATTGGGCGAAGGGATTGCCGGTGGAAAGAAGGGGGCGGGGCTGTGGGGGACTGGGGGATGGGGGGGACAGGCAGGGGGGGGGGGGGGGTGGGGGAGATTTTGACCCCGTTCGGAATGTCCGATTCTGATTCCAGGAAGCAGCCGTGCGATGAGGAG
>PIJE02000088.1:420576-488416 GCA_002895965.2 Coryphaenoides rupestris
ATTTAATTAATATACCTTTTAAGGATGTCCACGGTAACATCTGTAAAAGAGATTGGCGAATTGTTTTTAAAATATACACTTCATTAAACATAAGCACAGTGCGCGTTTATTTTAAATAACTCGCAGCACAGTCGGTTGGCCACTAGAGGGTAGCATCGGCTGCGTTTAATTTCAATTGAAGTCGAATAGAATAGAATAGAATAGAATAGAATAGAATAGAACTTTACTTATCCCGAAGGAAATTCTTGTGCCAGGTTACATAGCGATACAGTACAAAACAGAATGATAAAAAAAAACAACTGCGGATTTACACATTTACAGTTAAAATATACAAGTATGAAGGCGTGGTAAGATAAGATATTCGACGGCGAAAACAATTTGGCATGACATTAAGAATATTGCACATGGTGATGAAAGGAGATGAGATGAGAGGTAGTGTTGATAGATAGTATTTATAGACAGCATGATAATAATAATAATAATAATAATAATAATAATAATAATAATAATAATAATAATAATAATAATATGGCACATTATAGAGTATTGCACATGATGTTGGAAGTAATAATAATAATATTGCACGTAAAACGTAAAACTGGGCAAAGTGCACACATGATGTGTAGGGGGATAATAAGTAGAAGTATACTGGCAATATAACAGACTGAGTATCAACGATCACAATACATTTGAATAAATAAATGCAGCCGCGCATGTTTTTGTAGAGATTGAATTTAGGAAAATAATAATAATAATAATAAAAACAAAAAATATACTCGTACTTAATCAAATAGACACGTCGTAGGCTCACGAAAAGAACGACGCCGCAGCCTATCACGACGCACGCTGTGAGCGCGCCTCCACCGTCCGCTAGAGGTCGCTGTTGGTCCGTTGGTTTGTTGCTCTCGCGCCCTCGGAGGCCTTGATGTGATATCGGTTTTATTCGACGGTTTCTACAAAGTAATGGCGTCGTGAGGACGCAGCAGCCGCCGCCGCGTTTACACAGCGATTCGCACCAACACAGTGGGGCCGACACAGTCCTCTCGTAAGTACACAGCCATACATAGAGTCTCTCAAATATATAAATATAAATGAAGCGGGGCTGCGACTGCATATTATTGCTCCAGTCCACGGTGTCATGACAACCCCAAGATGACGTCACCTTACTTTACAAAAATAAATTCTCATATTACTCACCCTGTTACAGCGAATGGTTTGCTCATTATGGACGGATAGCTGCAGTCCTATTGCCAATAAATATATAGACATACAGTATATATTTACTTTGAGAACTTTTCCTGTCATATTTATCCTGCTAGCTAGTCGTCCTACTGTGTGTTTCTGTTCAGCTCGTTGCTTTCAAGTCGCACACCGTCAGCACCGATCAATCATCTGCTGCCGCATAGCGTATTTATGTTTCTATTTTTAAATGATGCTAACGTCGTGGATTTAAAACCCCATGGTCCAGCAGAATTTCAACAAATCTTTTTTTTTTGTGATGCTGATATTGTGGTGGCCCAAACTTTGAGGTTTCAGTGAGTCTCATCTCGGATCCAGAAGTTTAAATCCGAACTTCTGGGGGGGGGGGGGGGGGGGGGGGGGGGGGGTGGACCGGAAACCAGAAATTGCTAGGGGCGGAGTTATGCAGTGTTTCCTGTTTTGTTATGGACATAATTTCAATCGCGAGTGGCGAAATGGACGTGTCAGAAAGTGATTTTAAGGATGCTGGAGGTTTTTAGCTCCCCTTCCCACCGGCCACGGGAAATCTTTAGTTTACCCGTGCTGGCCGAGTTTGTGTTCGCTGTAGGCCAAGGAGGGATACCTACGATGGGAAGATGATTCTATGTTTTAGTTTCATGCATCTACAGATCCCTGCCCCCCAGCAACGTGAAATAATAATACAAATAAATAAATAAATACATTTGAAGCGAGAGTCAAAATGAAATGACCCGTTCACCAGGATTTTCCTTTAGACTTTAGATGTTAATATAAAGTCTGATTTGTGAGACGAGAGTGAGTTGTAATGAAATGGCAAAAAAATATATAGCCTATGTGAGATAAAATGGCAATCGAGATGGACAACGGTAGATGTTGCTTCTCTCTCATACGTCTAACTCGTCAGATGGGATATGGGCGATGCAGCTCCTCCTAATTGTCAAAGTGAATGCTGTGCCACGGCTGTTGAATGACTATCTCCTCCTCGGAGAGTGAGAGTGAACGCTGTCTCTCTACCACCCCTCACGTCTCTGAACGTCTCTTCCAATACCTTCCACCTCCATCTCTGCTCCGCCTCTCTCTTCCACATTCCCCACAACCAGAAATACGTTTACCTTGAACACAAAAACCGTTGTTGACAGACATTTGTTCTCCGGCAGTCGACTTCAGTGTTGTTAATAGATAAGCTGGATGAATAGATCTATCTGTGACTGTCGTAATCAGGGAGTTGTTCAACAACAGCGGACAAAATCAATCACTCAATCAATCAATGGAAGTGATCGCTTCTCATTTCTCTGTGATACAATAGAACTCTTTGTCCTCCGTCAAGCGTGTGTGTGTGTGTGTGTGTGTGTGTGTGGGGAGGGAGGGGGGGGGGGGTGTCAGACCCCGTCAGAGATGACATCACTGGACCAGTGACTCATCCCCCCTATCATGTAGATGTAGCCTAGTAGTGGTGGATGGAGGAGGAGGGGGGGGGGGGTAAGGTCACACCTGGCATACAAGGTCGTTGTCATGTCTGTCATGACATCAAATCACATGACTCATTACACGCAATGCAGTGAGGTCAGAATTAATCATCACACCTGCTGCCCTCTTTGTTTAACTCCTCGGCCCCTTTGTTGGTGTTTCTCCTCGAGTTTCAATCGCAATTGCAGTTAGCATGAGCAACCAGCAGAATTAAATATCCCCGCCTGATGGTTTGCATGTATTTATCATTATAAAGTGCATCAATTTACCTTCGATCATCCACATACACTTACACACACTGTACGCATAGAAAAAAAAGCATAAAATCTACCTGTTTCACACACACACACACACACACACACACAGGGTGTATTGATTATTAATCAGAGAGTCACAAAGGAGAGTGAGTCTGGAAGAGTCAGGTGAAACTCCGGTCAGGGAACGATGAGACTCACTGCCAGGGACTGTGGCGGTTGTGAAGGAATGTTTGAACAATGGAGGAAACACTTTGGGGAAGTGGGGATGGAAGTGTTTATTGTTCATTCTATGATAACTGAAACTTCTAACACATTTGAGTGACCTTCCCTTGGTACGCAGCTGTCATCGAAATGAAGTGCATCTTTTCATTCACTTTACAAATTAAGCTAATTACTAAGCTGTGCCTTATTGTTTTCGTAGCCAAGAGGTTGTTTTTGTGAAAATAGCGTTCACTTTGTCGAAGTTAATTGGCTATGCATAGACACGTCTCTTGGTTACCACGTAGCCTAACAGGAGGAGGAGGCGTCAGATTTTACGGAATATAATATCTGCTAGTTTGTGCATTGCGCACGTCTGGGTAAAAACGACCATTTTAAATGGCTCTAATGAGCGTGGATCCTGTCATATATTTATAGATATTTTTTCCTCTCTTTCGATTTTCACCACCTGAGCGTGTTAAGCATGCAGTTAAGCGTTTGATATTGAAATTCAAAGGCAACGTGAGTATAAAAAACGGATGTATAGGTGACATATTGGCCGAGACAAATATGATTTGTGTGAATAATGTGTGAATTAAGAGCCAATGGAAGCGTTTGGGATGTGAAGCATCTGACACACTGACAGTGGCCAGCTGCATAGCAACTCTAATCAAATGTGTTGGTGCCGGAAGAAGCAAATCTGCATGTAGAAGCACACACGAATAACCAAAAAGAAATAGTTGTATACTTTAGGGGGGCAATTAATCTACAGGGAGCATGCTTTTATATACCGGTCCATTTTTAGAGCTTGTTTGATTTGGTGGCTTCTACCTGCGGGAGGGTTTCTTGGAGGGAAAAACAAAGAAATTATTTTGCTGCACCATTTGTTCTAATCAGGACCTGGAAGAGATAGAGAGAGAGAGAGAGAGAGAGAGAGAGAGGAGAGAGAGAGAGTGTGTGTGTGTGTGTTCGTGCGTGTGCATGCGTGCGTGTGTGTCTAAAACTGCATACATATGAATCACAAGACACGTGCTGTATGTGTGATGTTTCTTTGATTGAATTATGGAAACACATCTTGTCACTGCATGTAGGTTACAAAACTGAAGCAGGGAATGAGTGTGTGTGTGTGTGTGTGTGTGTGTGTGTGTGTGTGTGTGTGTGTGTGTGTGTGTGTGTGTGCGTGTATGTGTGTGTTGTGTTTCTATGCTGCTAAATGGCCAGCCATCGTGGGATGTGGGCATTCGAGGTCCTCCAAAGCTTGACTCAAACTTAAGGCGCGAGTTTGAAACCTAACTCCACCACGCCGCCCACCCCAGCACCACCACGAGCAAGGCTTCAGCGACTAGGCCACGCCCCCCCTCGCTCTTTATACCGACGTGTGCTCCAAATGGCCATCCGATATTCTGGCTCACACACCGCCGCCGCATCCCCCCCCCCCCCTCTGTCTGTTTCCATGACAACTTGCCCTTCACCCCCCGACGTCACCTCCTCTCTGTTCAGGTGTCTGTTGCTCTCAGCCGGGGAAATCAGTCTAATAAATAGCTTTATGCTAATGGCGCCCACGAGTGGCGAGCCGAGCTGCCAATCTTAATCCACGTACTCCGCATGACTGAAGAATGACATTCTACTTATTTCACTTTTTCCTTTTCCAAATCCCTGCTTTCCACCTCCAGGGTCCAAAATGAACTTTCAGAATTGTGTCTTTTTAACGGCCAGAAAGGAAACCATTTTCCGAGCCAAGCAATTAGCCCAGAATTGTTTCACCTGCCAAATAATCTATCCGCCATATTGGCTGGTGGCAGATGTTCATTGTGGACCCTGTCTCCTCAAGTTCCCTTTCCCGTCAACATCTCTCCATCACTCTCCTGTCTTTCCCGCTCGGTTTTCCGCATCCCATGCCTGTAGCGCCCCGCTCACGGCTTTGCGCTTCCTCCATATAGTGTGGCGTTCTCCTCGTAGCCCGTACCTGCCGGTGCTCTAGCGATGCGGGGATGTTTCTTGCCTCTTTAATATTTAACGCTCGTTCTCTCCCCGAGTCGAGAGTAATCCCTGCTTTGAATCGGATGCTCGTTTGCCCTCGGCCCGGGCGCCGGAAGGGATTTGTGATTCGAGACGTATCCGTGGAAAATGCGAAGCCGTCGCTGCCGCCGCCTCGGACTTCCTTGACACCTGTGCAACGCTCGCTACGCCGCAAATTACGCTTTGCCTCGGTTTTTCTCACACTGACGGTTACATTAGCGTCTACCGCTTTTGCCAATGTCCCCTTTCTGCCATGATTCCACCTCTTTTTTTTCTACTTTCTCACTTCCTGTCTCACTTCCTGTCTCACTCTTCTCCCTCACTTTCCTCCACACAGAGCGACATTTTAATAAGACACGGCTTAAAAGTTGGAAATTGTTGGGTGGAAAAAGAAAGTACACATATCCGAAACTCCATAGTTGCCTTAGTTACTCCTGTTCTCACTTAGTTTGTAAGATGACTCTGCAATAGTGCCGCCTACGCATGTGTACACCAAAGCCCTGACACCAGAACCAGAACTATTTGACCTGGATGTACTGAACCAACCAGAAGGAAGTACAGTGTCATGTTTAATCAACACAAGCTACATAAAAAACATAGAGTCCATGTTGCTTGGTTTATGTGTACCTTTATTTGTGTGTGTGTGTGTGTGTGTGTGTGTGTGTGTGTGTGTGTGTGTGTGTGTGTGTGTGTGTGTGTGTGTGTGTGTGTGTGTGTGTTCTTAGTGTACTGCTGGAAATTAACTAGTTCCTCTCACAAATAGGCCGACTATTATGTAAATTCTTAGCTCAGAATTCCCTCAGGGGAATCCATTTTGGATTTTGCTCAACGTGTATTGACTTCTCCCTCCAAATATATCCTTACCAAATTCAAATGAGTTTGACATTTACTCGACCGCAACTTTAGCTACATAGCGTCCGCGGTGATGGAAACTTTTAAAACTTTCTGTGGATTTACAATAATTAAAAACCAAAGGCTGTTTTGACCTATACTATGGAGGTAGAAATCAGTGTGCTGTGGCGTAAATGTCACAATTAAAATACCCTGTTACACCTTGTACAGTGTGAGATCACATTTATACACTGATAATTAACATTTAAGAGGTCTAATGAGAAGTCAGAACATGGAGGATAGCCCGGTTTGTTAACCAATCAGCTAATATGTGTTGGGGGGTAACGGGGGTGTGTGTGTTGTGTGTGTTTGGTGTGTAATGCCATGGGGAAGGCCAATCAAGATTTTGCATTCGATTTTAAAAGATTTCAAGGAAAAGAATAAAAATGTGCAATCACGGGGCAGACCGGCTCAGATCGGCCTGGCGGGCTTGTGTGGGTTGTCCAAGGTGTGGTGTTACCGATGCTAAATGCAACGGGCTACAGCAAAGAGAAACCCCACAGGGCCAGCGGGCAGTCCCTCAGCAATGGAGATCCTCGAGGCCCCACCCCCCCTGGCCTGCTTTTGTCTGTTACGCAATTGGTCGCTGTAGAGGCTGAAAAAAATGGAGGGCACAGGAGAAAGAGGGAACGAGAGAAAGAGAAAAGTGAAGTCGAGGTGACAGGGAGTGCATTAAAAGGAGAATAACTGGGAGGAAAGTGTCGCTAAACGCTGTAAAATTACAGATATATCTTCACGAGCAGCGGATGCGGTCGGGGTTTAAAACAGATGAGACACGCTAGCAGGGCCGCCCCTCAGCCCCTCGAATCGCAACTATCTTTCCCCGGTTGATTCTACATCAAAATGTAATCAAGCTCTGTAGGAAAGCAGGAGATGTAGAAAAACATGCAGAAAATATAGAGCTGTGTACTGTTTTCTGTCAGGTGGAAGTATCTCTTAGTTAGTAGTATATCTTACTCAGAGCTACCAGTGCTTTATGATGATAAACATGCATCCAGGCAGTCTGAGGAAATGCCAGGTGCAAATCAAACACTCCAAAAGTGCACAAAAATAAATGAATATGTATTCCTGTTGCCTTGATTATGGAAGTGCAATTGACAAACTCTTGAAACGGAAGATGCTTGGCGGGTTGTACATGGTTTTTTTTAAGTAAAAGTAAAAGATGTGTTACTGGCATGAACTATAAACACAACAAATATTTCAACAAAACGCTTCTGCCTAAGACGAGGTCTGGTATGAATGCGGAGCTTGGCCTCCCTGGACTAACATTATATAATATAAATCCCGGACTGAAATATCCCAGTCGGGCCCCTGTGGGCAATTATCTTCCTTTTGTGGGTCTCTCTTCAAAGTTTGTTAACGACATTATGAAACAAGGCAAACACGTCTGCAACAAACACAGCAACCGTTTAAGTGCTGTCATGTTTGTGAGAAACGTTTAATGAGCACTCAAAGCGAAACACAATTAAGAAAATCACACGTTTTGTTAAATGTGCGTGTCAGGGATATACGCACGTTGGCACCATAAGGAACACAACGTGTGTGCGTACGGTGGGTTAGCTGGGCTTGTAACAGCCTGACTTTGAGCGTGTTGTGTTAGCATTCACAAACACGCGTGACCAATGTCGTTGGCTTTGCAGTATTGTGCCGGTGGTTCTGTTGTCTTCATCATCAGTGTGTTGCGGCGTAATTGGCTGTGGGATTGTGATGCATAATGAAAATGGATTTAGGTGACAGCAATATGTATTACATTATGGCTGTGCATGTCATTTACACGCAATTGGTCGCACATACACATACACACATAGTCAGTGTGTAGAGGCTGAAAAAAATGGAGGGCACAGGAGAAAGAGGGAACGAGAGAAAGAGAAAAGTGAAGTCGAGGTGACAGGGAGTGCATTAAAAGGAGAATAACTGGGAGGAAAGTGTCGCTAAACGCTGTAAAATTACAGATATATCTTCACGAGCAGCGGATGCGGTCGGGGTTTAAAACAGATGAGACACGCTAGCAGGGCCGCCCCTCAGCCCCTCGAATCGCAACTATCTTTCCCCGGTTGATTCTACATCAAAATCTAATCAAGCTCTGTAGGAAAGCAGGAGATGTAGAAAAACATGCAGAAAATATAGAGCTGTGTACTGTTTTCTGTCAGGTGGAAGTATCTCTTAGTTAGTAGTATATCTTACTCAGAGCTACCGGTGCTTTATGATGATAAACGTGCATCCAGGCAGTCTGAGGAAATGCCAGGTGCAAATCAAACACTCCAAAAGTGCACAAAAATAAATGAATATGTATTCCTGTTGCCTTGATTATGGAAGTGCAATTGACAAACTCTTGAAACGGAAGATGCTTGGCGGGTTGTACATGGTTTTTTTTAAGTAAAAGTAAAAGATGTGTTACTGGCATGAACTATAAACACAACAAATATTTCAACAAAACGCTTCTGCCTAAGACGAGGTCTGGTACGAATGCGGAGCTTGGCCTCCCTGGACTGACATTATATAATATAATTCCCGGACTGAAATATTATCCCAGTCGGGCCCCTGTGGGCAATTATCTTCCTTTTGTGGGTCTCTCTTCAAAGTTTGTTAACGACATTATGAAACAAGGCAAACACGTCTGCAACAAACACAGCAACCGTTTAAGTGCTGTCATGTTTGTGAGAAACGTTTAATGAGCACTCAAAGCGAAACACAATTAAGAAAATCACACGTTTTGTTAAATGTGCGTGTCAGGGATATACGCACGTTGGCACCATAAGGAACACAACATGTGTGTGCGTACGGTGGGTTAGCTGGGCTTGTAACAGCCTGACTTTGAGCGTGTTGTGTTAGCATTCACGAACACGCGTGACCAATGTCGTTGGCTTTGCAGTATTGTGCCGGTGGTTCTGTTGTCTTCATCATCAGTGTGTTGCGGCGTAATTGGCTGTGGGATTGTGATGCATAATGAAAATGGATTTAGGTGACAGCAATATGTATTACATTATGGCTGTGCAGTGTGTGTGTGTGTGTTTGTGTGTCCATGTCTTGTGTGTGTTTGTGTGTCCATGTCTTTTGTGTGTGTTGTGTTGTGATGTCTGTGTGTGTGTGTGTGTGTGTGTGTGTGTGTGTGTGTGTGTGTGACAGTGTGTGTGTGTGTGTGTTTTTGTGTCCTTGTCTTGAGTGTGCGTGTGTGTGCATGTGTGTGTGTGTTTGAGAGAGCGAGAGCTAAACAGTGGAGGAGAGAGAACGAGAGAGAGAGAGATTTGTCATGGTTATCGTGGTGACATATGCTGCTGTCCGCGTGTTCACTTGTGCAGATTGTCATTGACTTATTGAAATATGAAACATTGGCAAGCCTGTCTATTTTGTATGTGTCTGTGTGTGTCTGTGTGTGTGTGTGTGTGTGTGTGTCTGTGTACTTTGTTCATGTTCTTTTCTGTACCGCAAGCGTACGCCGAACCAATCGATTCAAAGTAAACATCTGTTTTTCATGAGAAACACTCAATACAAAAAGTCCCATAAACACAATCACGCAAAATACAAAACCGAATACAATAAAGGTCTCTTGAAATGTTATCCAACTGAGTCCGGAGCCCCTAACAATATTTGTTTTCAGGGTTTTGTTCCCCCCTGAAAGTAGTTTTTCATAAAACTGAGCATTGTGGTACTTGTGGTTGCAGTACTGTGGACGGTTCCTGGGGAGAGAATGAACCCTTCATTAAAATAACAATAGCATGTGCAGATGTCATGACAGACTGGCCCACAGTCACGAGCAGAAGGCCAGAGTCACAGTCATCATATTAGTGCATGTGTGCGTTGTGTGTGTGTGTGTGTGTGTGCACGTGTCAGGATTATTATAAATGCACGTGCGATGCCTCCACGAAGACATTAGCACCGGTTAAGGGGCTATAGCCCGGGTGGCAGTGGTCGCGTGCAGGGGCCCGGGGGGGGTTAACAGGGTCAGGGGTCGCAAACTCTTGCGGTGACCCCTGACTCATCAGCACACTTAACCCCCTCATCTTTATTGACCTCCCCCCCTTGTACGCAAAGGGTCCCCCCCCTCCCTGGGTGAATGGGCTCGGACCCACCCTCCTTAATAGACCGACGAGGGAGTTGTTGGGAATAGTAATTGTGGATAATTTGGGCCTACATTGATTCATCTGCAGCCACAAAAGACACACACACACACATTGGAAAAGCAGCCTCTCTACTCCTGTTTATGCAGCTTGGCTGTGGTGGGCAGGGGAAGATGTAGGAGTTAATGATAAAAGTGTCCATAGTGGAGGGTAATAGAGTGTCTAGGCTGAGGAGTGGAGGAGGAGGAGGAGGAGGAGGAGGAGGAGTGTGAATAGAACAGTTACACCACAGGGGTAATTATTCAATGTCTCGTTAGAACCTGAGTTCCAAATTAATGATACTATTACTGTGGCACACACACACACACAGGTGCACACAGACATAAAAACACACACACACACACACACACGTACACAAAATGCCATGGTCTTATCTCTCCATAAAGGGCATTAAGGCCATCTCCTGCCCTTCAGCCCATCAGCTCCATCAAAACCAACCAACCAATAGGAGTGTACGAAAAAATCGATTCACGTTGAACAAACATATTCAATGAATACCAACTACAATTCCTAATTTTATAAAAAAAAATTATGATTCTGATCACATTCGATTCACAATTTTCTATCTTAGAACGTAGACTTTGTGTGTGTTTACATTTTTGCTCGCAACATTTTAAAATATAAAAACAACATCTTATACACACTTTACTCTGCTTTCATGCGGTAGTTTTGCCACACCGGCTAAATTAAATTAGTACTGTACCGATGTACTGAATCGAGAATGGATTTTGAATCCGGACTCATTTTGAATCCAGGATCGATTTTGAATCTAATTGTGACCCCCAACTAACAAAATGAAATCGAAATGCGAGATACTGAAATATTCACACCCCTGATAAGCGGAGATATACCGTACGATACGCCTATGGTCTCTACAGCCTGTTATTAACTCTGACTAACCCTGTCACCACCTCACACTCAGCGCCCATTCACCCCTGTGACACCATCCACAATGGATTCACCACCGCTCACCACAACCTCCATTAACAGCTTACCTCTGCTCTCTCCAGGCAGTATGTTCACACACCCTTCACATGCGTTAAATACCAAGGCATTTTACGTACAGATTTCATTGAGGACTTATGATAATCTCTACACAGTCACCAGTATAATCTCACTCTCTTTGCATTCAGGTGGGCAGTGTGGTCGTAGGAACTACTTTTAGGATGTAATTAATATTACAGCATCGACTTGCATCCAGCTTCATAACCCCCTGTGTATCTCAAGAATTTCCTTTGGGATGAATAAAGTTCTATCAACAACAAAACTGCATGGAACCATAAAACACTATAACTATATCCCCAGCAGGGAATGAACCGAGATCACACAGCTTCGCTTCCTCAGAGAGACGGCTGCACGGCCGAGAATCAACACAACCATCGAAGGGTTAGAGTCGATAGAAGCTCAGCCCAGTCTCATCACGCAGGACCTGGCTGCAGGACTCTAATAGCCTGACCTGGCGGGGGTGGAGGCTGGCGAAGGCTGGCGGAGACCACTGACATATAAATAATAAGACGAACATGATGCAACGTGAACCACAGCAGCCGTCAGGGTCATGTGACCGCATAAAGATGGTGCCGGGCCAATGAGGAGAGGCTAATTAGGCAAGAAGGAACGGGAAAAGCCACTGGAGACACGCATAGTAATGAAAAAGTTCTGGAAATGACCACAGTGTTTTATATATGAATACGTTCTTTAGTCAGAATTTCTAGGATTGTTTTTGGTAGTATCGTTGGGAAAGGGCCGCCTACTTGGTGGCGGAGGTGGAGGAGGTAGAGCGGTTGTCTAGCGAAGTGTCGAGATGTCCCTGAGCAAGACAGCCCTGCTCCAGACCAGCTGGCTGGCGTCTTGCATGTCTGACACCGGCGTCGGTAGATAAATGTGTAAATGTGAGGCAATATTGTCAAGCACTTTGATTGGCCACAGTTTGTCTGAAAAGCGATGTATAAATGCAGTCCATTTACCTCTTAGGAGTGACGTCTACCTGTATGAATGTCTTTTCTAACTTTTTAAAACTCGACAGACAGCCTAGACGTGCTCTACAGGTGGTGCCAAAAATGTTATGACAGAAGCTTACTAGGAACCTGTACATGACAAATCTCCACCCTTCACAATATGCCGCGATATGTTCAGCATAAAAATAACAACCGAAAACCTCAGGCTTTCTCTAAGCCACCGGCAGAAAAACAGAAAATAGCAACGCTGCCGCCGCTCCGTACTCACGGGAAAATCATTTGAAAGGTTTTTGCATTTGTTACCCGCAACCACCAGCAACCAAAAAAAAGCCAATCAGGTCTGGTGGTGTTTTTTATGTACCACTGAGTCCAATAGAGAAGAGAAAATTGAACTGAAATTGAAATGAGACATACAGCGTGGGATAGGGCAAGAGACAGAAACACAGAGAGAGGGAGAGAGGGAGAGAGAGAGAGAGGTTTTGGCGGATATAGGGAAGATGGTGATGCATGTGATGAGGAACAGCGAGAGAGAAAGAGAGACTGAGAGATGAGAGACTGTGAGATAGAGTTGTCACGTAGTTAATGGAACCTGGAAGATGGCGGCGGGGGGGGCGGGGGGCGGATAGGAGAGGGTTTGTGTGTAAGTGATGGTTGGAGAGTTCAACCAGGGTTAAATATTACCTCCACCTACACCGCCTCTGGTCTCCGGCTCCAGACTGGACACGACAGATTCTCTCCTCTCCGGGCCCCTGAACCCATCGGGGGGACTTTAATATATCGTGAGGCCCTTGTGTGTGTGTGTGTGTGTGTGTTTTATCTAAAATATTCAGCCGTAGAAATTCAATAAGTCAACTGCACTGAACGAAAAACCAGTTTAGCGAACGATACAAAAGAGAGAGGTATAGAATCAATCTACGGAGGACAATACCCCAGGTACTTTGGCTCATGAATAGTATATCGGACCTGTCTGTCTGTCTGTCTGTCTGTCTGTCTGTCTCTCGTTCTCTGAATGTCTGTCTCTCTGTCTGTCTGTCTGTCTGTATATGTGTGTGTCGCCCTGCTCATCAGACATTCCCTTTCTAGCCCACTACAAAGTCCCTCCCTGCCACGCTGCCACCACACCAGCTCTGTATGTGTGTGTGTGTGTGTGTGTGTGTGTGTGTGTGTGTATATAAGGGTGGGGGGGGGGGGGGGGGTGTGAAAGGTCACGCTTAATAATGATCCTGGAGTCATGCCAGAGCTGGCACTCAACTCTCAGGGAGTCCAAGAAGTGGTGGCTAGTGTGTGTGTGTGTGTGTGTGTCTATCTGTGTGTGCGAGTCTATATGTGTGTGTGTGCGTGTGCGTGTGTGTGTGTGCGTGTGTGTGTGTGTGTGTGTGCGTGCGACAGGGGAGGTTGCAGGTTAACTGCCTCCTTGCCTATTAATGCCGCCTTGCTGGCATAAAACATGGCGGTGCTAACCCCGACCGACCGCCGCTCTGGAAAGCGGGCGGGCGGGCGCTTTAGGCGGGAGGAGACACAACCGGTGGTTCCCAGAGTGCGTTTGATGTTTCCGCGCCGCTATGAATAAAGATGTTTGGCTTGCTAAACGCTCCCAGGATCTCCATTAATAATGCATCCCGAGCAGGCAGCCAGACAGCCGCGGCTTCCCAGCGAATAAACGGCGAATGTTAATGGGAGCGGATGCTGCTGGTAGTGTGTGAGTGTGATTCTGTTGTCTCTGTTGTGCCTGTTTCTGGTACTGTTAATCTTGTTCTCTCTCTCTCTCGCTGTCTCTCTCTCTCTTTCTCTGTCTCCTCGTTTTTTAACACTATTCGCTCTCTCCCTCTTCAACTTGACATTTCCCTGTCCTCCCTGTGTCTTTATCTCTTTGTTACTCACTCTCTCTCTCTTCCTTTCCGCTCGTCTCTCTCGCTCTGCCTCTCTGCTCTCTCTGCTCTCTCGCTCCTCGCTCTCTCTCTCTCTCTTCTCTCTCTCTGGTCTTTTCACCCTCTCTCTCTCTCTCTCTCTCTCCCTCTCTCCCTCTCTCTCTCTCTCTCTGTGTTTTAGCCATGGGATATTTCTTAGAGGCTGGCTGGTAGGATGATTCGCCTACAGCTCCAGATTTAACGTAAGCGTACAACAGCTCACAGCACCGGCAAACCTGAACTGGAATCCGCAGGGGGTGCTCGCTCTGGCTCCAGAACTAGCTCACCCCCCCCCCCCCCCAACCCACCCTCTCACACCACTCCCCCCACCCCTCAACCCTCACCCACTCTACGCCCCCTCCACCCCCACTCTCAGCCAGCAACCCTTCCTCTCAGAGTTCGGTGTGTGTGTGTGTGTGTGTGTGTGTGTGTGTGTTTGTGATTCATACAGTGTCCGCAGCACACACATACACACACTATAGACATTATACACATTGCACACATACAATGTACACCTTGGGTGAGTGCGAAGGTCAGGCGGGGAGTGGGGGTTGTGTTAAAAATGCTGAGGTGTCACTGCAACTTGGGGGAGGGGGAGGGGGAGAGGGAGGGGGGGGATGTGTAGGGGGTGATGTAATGATGAGTTCTGCCATCAGGTGATGCTTTTCACACACTCTCACAGATCCTGTGGGATTGGAGGCGATGTAAAACATTAACAGATTTTCCTTAATAATTAGCATGGGAAGAAAAGCCAGTTAGGGTGCACATGCAAAAGATAGGCACGTGCACGTGAACATACTGTACATGCACACACACACACACACACACACACACACATAGGCCAAATATACACATAAAGTTTGGTCTGGGCGATATGCACAAAATTAAATATCTTATCTTAAATTAAATGTATAAATGTAAATGAAATACCTCAATGTTGATATTGCGACAATATTGTTGTGATGGCGATTGGTGCTTCCACAAAATATTTACACAATAGAGATTTTAAATAAATAATCATCAGTAGTATGGCTATAAGGATATAATGACTCATTGGGTAAAATAATAGAACAGATAAACGTCTGGTAAGTTCAGACTTTTTTTTTTTAAGACCAGGAAAAGACAACGCATATCACGATATTACGACATCCAAAATCTAGTCTCGCGAAATTTATATCATTTCCATAGTTTGCCTGAGGGAGGGGGGGCGGAGTCTATTTGACCCCGGTGGACGTACACTCAGCTGACACCGACACGTTGTTTACAACATGGATGCACGTGGGCATGAATAAACATCAACACATGCTGTATGGACCCCGATGCATATGGACACACGTGCATGTATACACACACACACACACACACACACACACACACACAGGCACATGCACACACACACACACACACACCAACACATCAACCCCAAAAGGGCTCATATGTTTGTTTGTATACATGAGTTCTCCTCATGTATTTATTTAAATTGTGTTTGTTCTCGGTTAAAGATCATAAATTGTGTTTGCATGCAGATTGCTTTATTATTAGTCCAGGCAACATAGACTAGAAGTAAGCAGGGAGGGTTGATTATTGTGTAAAGTTTACATTTAGACACGCACACACACACACACACACACACACACCCAAACACCGTCACTATCAACTAGCTGCATCTTGAAACTGAACTGGGGGCGGTCCTCTGACTATATACAGTATATACGGTATATAGAGGCAGCAGGAGGCTAGGCTGCACACACACAACATTGTCAGACCCAAAACAATAGAGGCAGAGGGCCGGGATGGAGAGAGAGAGAGACAGAGAGAGAGAGACATAGACAGAGAGTGAGAGAGGGCCATTGAGGAGCAGTAATACATTTGTAGATGAACTGGATCTGGTACAAGCTGGCCGTCCACCGCGGGGCTGTGTCTCAGTTAAATAGCCCATTATTCCTCAGATTGGTTATTGGGAGTCATTGATTTTCCCATTGAGCTAATCCAAGCACTGAGGGGGGAGGTTGGGGGGGTTGGGTGTGGTGGTGGTGGTGGTGGTGACCCTGCACACAAGCAAGCTGTCCGCCCACCAACACCACCAACTGGGCTATTGAGCTCCACGGCTGGCCACTCCGCCGCACCAAACCGCCCTCCCCCCCACTGCTGATGAATCGGCACATAATAGGCAACCAGCTATGTCTCAATCAGGGAGAGAGACAGAGAGATGGAGAGAGAGAGATGCTCACCGACGATTGCGATGCACGTGTATTGGTATCCAGCCGCCAAATCACAATGCGACTGCCAATCAAAAGCGTGTGAATGAATGAATGCCAATGCTTTGAACGTTTTTTCGTCTCTTTTGTCTCGTATTTAAGAACAAGAATAAGAACAAGCGGGTATTTTTCGGTTTCTATTCTCCGGTTAATTCCAAGCGATCGTGCCTCATTAACGTCGGCAAGTAAAAGAGTCTCAAACTCAATACTCTTGTCTCACCCAAACCCGAGCCATCGACTGATCCTAGTCGATGAAGCGACAGCGCAGTCGGTCGCACGTGTGTGTGAGTGTGTGTGTGTGTGTGTGTGTTAAATATCCCTCATTTAAGCTCCGCCCACGTCCAAACTTTATCGACGATCCGCTATCAGTTGTTACCGGGGAGACGTGTGGTGGTTGAGATTACCTCAGACCTCGGAGAAACGCCAGGGCGGATATGATGCGGGGGCGCGGCCAGGCACGTCCACCTCACGAGACTCAGACCGGAGCATACACTCCACCGAGAGAGAGAGAGAGAGAGAGAGAGAGAGAGAGAGAGAGAGAGAGAGAGGAGAGAGAGAGGGAGGCAGGCAGAGAGAGTGCGAGAGAGCCAGATTCTCCTCAATAGATTAATTGGACCTCGCTTCCGAGGCTCACATTGACACTCTCGCCAAGGCCCCTATAGATCTGACGGTGGGAACAAGCAATCTGCACTCCATTAGAGCCTGCTGATAAGAGACAAATGGAGAGAGAGACAAATAGAGAGAGCGAGAGCGGGAGAGAGGGAGAGAAACTGATAGAAAGCGAAGAGAGAGCGAGAGGGAAAGCAAGCCACGCTGGAAGGTGGGAAGTGTGAAAGAGAGAGAGACCGTAAACATTGCCTTGTTCCAACAGCCACACACATCACCGTCCACCACTGTGATAAGCCGCTGATAGGGAAACTGTGTGCGCCCAGCTTACATACATACACTGACACCCACTGTGTGTAGCTTCATGCGCACACCACCAGGGGGCCGCACCACCAGAATGGAGAGGAATACACAAAAATAACCCCTCATCCACACAACACATCGTCACATGGTATCCAACCACATCGAACGGCAATTAGTGACACTGGCAAGGGTGCCCACGCACAGAACACCATGCTGAGCACCCATGTGGAACTCTGTAATGTCTGCTCAATATCTATAGAGTGGAGATCTGGGCTGTTGGGGCAAAGATGGAGAGAAGAAAGAGGGATGGATGGATGGATGGATGGGAGGAGGGATAGAGGGGAGGATGGATGGATGGATGGATGGAAGAAGGATGGATGGAGGAAGGGAGGAATGGATGGGAGAAGGAGGGATGGATGAAGGGAGGGAGGGATGGATGGTTGGAAGAATGGATGGATGAATGGAGGGATGAATGGGAGGATGGATGGATAGAGGGATGAATGGATGGATGGACAGAGACAATGGGACATGAGAATAAAAAGGAGGTAAAGATATGATAAGATAAGATAAGATAAGATAGAACTTTATTGATCCCGAAGGAAATTCTTGTGCCAGGTTGCATCGCAATAGAATAAAACAATAGAGAAATAAACAGTAGAATAATACAAATAATATAACAGATTTACAAATTTACAGTAAGTCTAAGTCCTAGGAGAAGTATAAAAATATAGGTAAGATAAGATATTCAGTCAGCTAAGAATATAGTGACCAGCCATCATCATCACCGGCCACCAACATGGCAACTTTACTGAACATTTTACATAGAAACACACACACACATACTTCATTGGTATGCCATGACATGCAGACAAAGCCGGGGTGCTCATTAGAGAGCACATCAAGGTGATCCCCTGCCTTAACTCCAGCCTATAAACATGCACGCTCACGCACACGCACACACACACACACACACACACACACACACACACACACACACACATACATACACATATATACACATATACCCCGTATACACTGTCATTACAACTCTCAGTAGCAAGGAACAGCAGGGGCATCCCATAATACCGTGGTAATGGGTACACACACACACACACACACACACACACACACACACACACACACACGTATACTTCATACACAAAAGACATGAACACACACACACACACATTTATGTAACATATTCAAACACACATTTCCTCTTCATCCAACACACACATACACACACACACACACTTATAATTCACACACAAAAAGACATTAACACACACACATTTATGTAACATATTCAGACTCACACTTTCTATTCATCCGACACACACACACACACACACACACACACACACACACACACACATAAAGAGTATAGCCTACAAACACACACAGCTTTTAGCCGATATTTTCTTATACTTTCTTTCTAAAAACTCATCTAGAGCAAGACGAGAGGTTTCTCTGCTTGTTTTTCGATTAGCAGATTGAGTTGAATGGAAATGGAGATGGAGGACTCTGTCACTCTCTCTCTCTCTCTCCATGTCTCTCTCTCTCTCTCTATGTCTCTCTCTCACCGGCGGTGGTTCAGTTCAGCAGCTGTGACAGAGCTCTCCCCCAGCATGCGGCTTCATCAAACCCGGATCGCTGAGCACCGTGACTCCTGAACGGCGCTGACTCCTCCAGGACCTCGTGTTATATTTTGGAGGGGTTTTTTTTCTCTGCATGTCTTACAAACAGTTCCTCCCACGAAGCACACTTTCACTAGCTTGTGATTCAAATCCATGAATAATCTCGTCCGCTAATTTCACACCTCCACCTCCTTTATTTCTCCCTCCATTCTTTCATTTCACTTGAATTTGCCACTTTTAAGTGTTGTGTGTCGCATCGCTGGTGCGAGGCTGGGATCCTCTTTGCCAGCTGAGTATTTAAAACGTGCATTTTCTGTACCCCTTAAACAAAGTAAACACCTTTTTGTGGACTGAAACTAAGCCAGACACTTACAATTCATAATCTGAGGCGAAAAAAGAAAGAATCAAGTGAGGAAACAGTCACATCACATCACAAGCAGAGATAATCACAGCCACTTGCGCTTTTGACAACTACTGTATAACCTACAACATCTCCCCTTGCTTTTTTTTTTCTTTTCCTTGCCCGGTCCGGTCTCACCAGTTTACCATCACAAAAGGCTTGCCTCGCTGTCCCGTTAAAGTGTCTCAAGTCTTTTCAAAAGAAAACCCCATGTGCGCCCCACGCCGACCGCAACCTGTCAAAGACCACGCACAATTGGAATTTGCCGGCCAAGAGGGAAGACCAAAGGAGGTCTATTGAGACGAATGAACCAGAGAGAGAGAGAGAGAGGAGAAGAGTTGGGAACCAGGGGTGATGGGGGTTTGGGGTGGTGATGGAGCGTGTGTGTGTGTGTGTGTGTGTGTGTTTGGGGGGGCGGATGTTGGGGAGGGGGGTCGGATGTTGAGGTGAGGACGTTTCCATTCCTTACCGTTGAAGCCGGTGAAGTTGCCCCAGTCGAGACCCATGGTGCCGTTGAAGGCGGGCATGGAGCCGTTGAGGTAGGGCTCGGTGCCGTTGTGGTCGCGCAGGCTGTCCGTGAACAGGTTCATCTGCAGCAGGGTCTTCAGCAGGTAACGCAGCATCTTGCCGCCTCGCCTTCTGCGCTGCTGCTGGGAAAGAGACACAGAGCCCCCTCTCTCTCTCTCTCTCTCTCTCTCTCCCAACACCCCTCTCTCTCTATTTCTGTCTCCTTCTCGCGCTCTCGTTCGCACTCTCTTGCTGTTCTAAATTCGCGTGCGTGAGTTGAGCGACTCACTCGTTTGCGGCATAACTCCTCAAGCGGTGCCCTCTGAGGTCCTTGAGCTGCACCCTGAGAAGACAGAGAAAGTTCAAGAAATGGGAAATGTTCTCTCTCTCTCTCTCTCTCTCTCCACAAATTTCTCCAATGTGTGTTGGAGCGTAAACTCCTCCAAAAATGTGAGAATCAAGAAACCAGTGGAGAGTGTTTCAGGGAAAAAAGCGCAGAAAGAAGGTGAGTGGATGGAATGTGTCAAAGGGATGCAGGAATCTCCAGGCTCTTTCTCAGCATCGGATTGTCCCCCTCTTCAGTGTCTCTCGCTCTCTCCCAGGGTGCTATTGTTCTGGCGTCACATAACTTCACACCACGTCCCACACAGAGACACATGCAAAAACAATCCTTCTCACCGGTGTGAAAGAATCCGGGAGTCTGTTCCACCCGTCTCGGATTTGCTGCTCATTTTTCCAGACCCCTCCCACCTAGCTCCTCCTGTCCTCTCCCCTCCCCTCCCCTCTCCTCCCTCTCCCTCTCCCTCTCCCCATCCCTCCCTCTCTCTCCCTGGGTTGCTCTCTCTCGCTCTGCAGAGGGGTCCCTGGGGGTCCATCAGAGAGAGCCAGAGAGAGCATTGTAGAGAGAGAGACAGAGATAGAGATAGATAGAGCAGGTGCTGTTGGCAATAAATGTTTAATTATTACATTAATAATCATCCCGGGGGGGTCAGAGTTGGCCAGAGAAATCGTAGGGGTGGGGGTGGGTTAGGGTGGGGGGGGGGGGGGGAGGGAATAGACTGTCAAGTGCCAGCGACGGTCTTCAACACAAGTATGCACAAACACACAGAATGACGTACGTGAAGTACTGGGCAGACGTCAGGCAAACATTGGCTCAGATTCGGCCACCGGTCTTTGCCTGTGGGACAATATATGTGAGTGTTTATATTCAAAGGGTGAGGCAGATCTTTTCTTGATGCCTGGATTATTTTTGGAATTATGAATCGCAGAGTGCATCGCTACGTGAAGATCATGACCAGCTTGTCCGAAAAATGAAAAAAGACCACGATATACATTCATTGCACTCTGCTGCCCTTTCTCTAACACAGGTTCCGTTGCGTTCGACTCAAACTACCGCGATAATTCCCTCAACAGCGCGATAATTCCCTCAACGGCGTGAGAGATTTGAGTGTTTAAAAATAGACGTGTGTCGGCTAGCGTGGACTACTTCAGCGCCCGAGGGTTACGCGCGCTATTTTAAATAAGTACCGTGAACGGAGGAAAAAAAAGACAGAAAAAGAAAAAAGAATGGACCGACATGCATACCTCCCCTTAAAGCTGGAGCATGCTCATGGTAAAGCTATTGTCCGCCTGTCACGCCGCTGACACACGCGTCGGCATCGCGTCACACACACGCACACACCAAGCCAGTGGGCCGGTTGGCGTGTGGCGGCGGGAGGCCCCACTGACAGCCTCAGTGTGGCTCCTATTAGCCCGGCCCGGCCCATCAGGAGCCCGCCCCGGCCGCCGCCACAATGGGAGCTGTCCCGCTGAACAAAGTTGCCGTGACGACCTCCGTTCCGCTAACCCCACCTTCTCCTCCTCCTCCTCCTCCTCCTCCTCCTCCTCCCTTCCTTCCTTCCTTATACGTCCCCATGTCCTCTGTCCCCAATTGGGTCCCCCTCATTTTGGGGGGTCCTCTATTCATGGGGCATGTGTGCCAGCTATAGGCACACATGCGGTGCTAATTTGGGGCGTTCAATATGGGAAGAGCGCGGGAGTACGGGACCCCTTGTGCTAGCCTCGCGCTAGCCAACCCCGCGGTGGATAAGGCTTCAGCGTTATCGTCGGCAATCCAAATCTCAGCGGTCTCAGTGTAATGGAAATGTCATCTATCTTGTAGCTCCTAAAGAAACAGCATCTAATTTGTAGATATTATGGATAAGCCATTTCGATTGAAGATTGAAGGTGTAGTTCTTAAAGGGAGACCACTTCACATAAATGGGACTTAGCCACCACAGCCTGCGTGTTGGTTATTTATAGAATAAGCCTTAATTACTTAAAAGACAGTGTGATTGCAGCAAGAGTCAATAAACAGTGAGGCGTCCTCATGGGAGATTGGGGGGGGGCACACACAGAGATGCAGTGACACAAATACCGTGTACCTACTCTGCGTTGGAAGTGTTGCATCCTAGTACAGTACGAGTAGTAGTTAGTAAAAGGTGTTCCACAAACTTACGCCCTACCCAATTGGCCTTGTGTTTATGCCCGTCATAAAGCATAACCCATAATGAGCCGCAGTCCTGAAGAGACACCTCTGCAGAGACGTGCGTTGTTATGCAGGGATGATTGAGTGACTTGCAGGACTCCTCAGCCACTCATCACTCTGTGTGTAATCACTCTCGGTGGCCATGTTGTGCCGCCACAGCCAGAGTCGTGTTCTGGATGAATCCACGATGACATTATATCTAACTGTGTGGGTCTAAATGATGTGTTTGCGCTACTGTGGGCTGAGTTAGCAGAAACAATGGGGTTCTCAAGGATTGTTGGATCATTTGTCAATAAAGACAAGATTGTGTCTTGTGTCGTGGAAGAGTCTGTAATCTGAAATATTTGTCTTGATTTTTTGCAATCAAGCCTTTTTTGCTTTGCTTTCTTTCTTGTTTATTTCTTTATTTATTGATTGATTGTTGTGTTGACCGTTGTGGCGTTGTTAATTTAGCAGTAGCATAAAAACAGAGTATTCAGTGTTTCTTATTTATTTCATTCAGCATTGAGAGGTGTATTTGAGTATTTTGAAAAGTACAAATGAAATAGATTTCATTAAAAAGTTTTTTATGCATAAATATGATACATCTGCTTGTAGTATCAATGCTTTACATAGCAGCAATAAGCATTGAGATAATCATGTACAACCTGGGGTAATTTCTCTCTACTCATATTTTATTCTGTTATTGAATCTTTGGTTATTTTTTCAGCGCAGTTTATCTTCCTATCCAAGAGAATATGCAAATTGCTTCTGCTCGAGTGTTGTTTCCGACAGTTGAACGTTCCTTTTTAAGCGGAGTGGAAACCAAATTCCAAGTCCATTAGCATGCAGGCCTAAGGGATGAAGCAGTCGACGTTCAGCCGCTTCAATGTGATTTTGTAGCTGATGCTAATGTGTCTCGTAATCCCGTCGCTAGTTACAATGTTCTGATGGATGCTAACAGGTCATTACTGTCACACATCTCGAGACCTTTGTGGCTGTGAAACTTATTATTAGAGTATATATGCAGGCGTCAGGCTTTTAATGCATTCACTTTTGGCTTCGGTAGCCCCTCAATGCACCCCTGATTTGTATGAACAATACATTTTATTAGAGCTATTAATCTGCATTGTACCTTATTGTCTTCTGATTGAGATAACTGCTGATAATGTGATGTTATGTGTGGTCGTCAATGATCCCTTTACATGCTATTATTATTCATGTTGTATTCATTCATGTATTCGTGAAATAATATTATGATGGATCCTGTAGTGGAGCCGGGGAGAGACAGCTGTGACAACACCAGACCAGATGACAGTGACACATTTGTCATCCAGTGCTATGCTAACCGAAGTCTAACTCACTTCCAGTGGCGGCTCCGGAGCTGGCACCTTGGCGGTGCGAGGGACCGGATATATGCTAGCACCTGCAGGGTGCCGTCATTTTGAGAAAAGCACGTGTAAAATCCAACCAGTTTGTTAGCCTCCTACTCTGCTGCAAACCCAAGTTGCGTTCTTTTGGTGACGTCATAACGGAGGGACACGGGCGGGGAGGCATGTGTGTTTCTATGTGGAGCTCCATCTGGGATATATCTATACGGAAGCTGCACAACATTGCGGATTGCGGATCCGTTTGCAGAATCAATCGGGTGTTCAATGGCAGTATGAGAGGAAACAGCACACAAATATTTTTCTGTAGCCCTTTCATATTTGTGAATACACGTTTTTTCCATTTGAATAGTGGACACTGGACATCGTAAGCTTTTAAAAAATATTTTTTGGAAGATTGCGGTGACAAATACGCTTTTTCCATAGACCCCTCAGAATGTAGCTGTTGAGGCTTTCAGGGGGTCTCAAGTGTCAATCCAGTGTATTTCGCACCCTGAACTGTCCTCCCACTGTCCTTAACAACTGAAAATGAACACGATGAAAACTGAAGTGGGGACAAATCTATAGAAATCATTAGAATAATGAATACCAGGGCGTGAATGTTAAGCAGTTTCTACGCTGGAAACTTGAACCCAATCAAACTCTCTATTTGAAACAGTGACCCTTGTTAACACACCAATCGGAAAGAACAATCAGGTATCAACATTTGTTAGCTAGCTGGAGATTTAGCCGTCACAATAGCCTGAAGTGTTCTGTCCAGCCGTCGCTCCATCAATTGTTCATTACTGGGGGAGAATTTTGCTCAGCTTTGAGTTACTTCTTTCCATTTCATCATCACAGTAGAACCTCACTTTTCTCCTGCATTAGCCACTGAACATGGGTCTTTTGACTGCACTGGTCAAGGGTCACGTCAGGCTGCTCAAAGACTGTTAAGCAATTTCACAAAGAACTGACTTATGGTGTTAAACTCCAGTGCAGCCTTTGACTGGGTTTTTCTACTCATCATGCTTATCCATACCAAAAATATTCATACAAAATCGTAAAGAATCGTCTGACATTCGTCTTAGTTGGTGCCCAATTAACCAGTGAAATCTTGAAAGTCTATGCTACAGCCGCTACAGTCTATGCAACAGTATTTCTCTTATTAAAATAATTCAGCACGGAACCTCATTTATGTATCTCCTTGGGATGCTAACATTAAAAGCATCTCCTTAAAAAAACCCAGGGAAATGGCCCCATCCATATTCCCCACCACCACCACAACAACAACATGGGTCCATGCAGCGTTGACAACCACATCATCGTCATGACAGCAAGCCCCCCCCCCACATCTCCACCCCCGCCCCGCCCCTCTCGTTTCACACCTCCACCTCCAGGGCTGAGTCACCCGTCATGCGGCATGACTCGATGTCTCAGTTCCACTGAACAGCGCGGTGCGGTGCGGCAGGCACTGGCACCGGCACTCGGATGGCCAGCCGTCTGGTTGCAGGGTGGTGGTGGTGGAGGTGGTGGGTGGTGGTGGTGGTGGAGGTGGAGGTGGGTGGTGGTGGGTGGTGGTGGTTGGGGGAGGACAGTGATGGCCCACTGGGTAGACAGCCGTCACCGTGCCGAGGGCTGGAACATCTGCCCACGGCTAGGAGACCCCACACCCACTGGTGTGGGGGTCTCCATAATCACTCGCCGCCCACCCATCCTCTTGTTGGAACCAACGGGGTGAGGTGGCATTGGGTTTAGAGAAGGGGGGGGGGGGGACAGCCGGCGTTACGCTGCCCACACACACAGACACTCCTTCCCAGCTGGAAAGAGAGTAGTTCCATGGCAGTCGGGGCCAGGGCCCCCCCACAGAGACTGCAGGTGTACGATCACCCCCCAACGGTTCTGCTTCTCCTTCCACACGGGGGGCGGGGGATGGCGGGGGGAGACCGCGGGGGAGAGTTGCCAGTAATTGGAAGTGGTTTTGACAACCAAACAACAATGTGGCACGGGCCCAGCACCAGCCTGCACAGTTGGCACAGTCCAACGGCGGCGGCAGAGTTTTATCGGGGAGGTGCGTATGGCCGCCCATATGCCAAATCGGCGATAATTGGTGCCTTCCGAACTATGGGTTGCGCTTTAGCGTGGTGGGGTGGTGTGCGCCGTAGAGAGAGAGAGAGAGAGCGAGAGAGCGCGTGCACGAGAGAGAGAGAGAGAGAGAGAGAGAGAGAGAGAGCAGGGCAGACCGCGCCCCTCCGAGGAGAAGGATCGTCCGCGTCCCTCTGGGGTGCCGTGGTCCAATTAGGCCTCACAAACTTCCCCTCCTGGAAACACCCTGGAGCCGGTCTGCCCCCCGATTCATCCAGACGCCTTGACAGCCCACTTCAAAGCCTTCGGAATCCCAGCCCCCGAAATCAGGCAGGGTCGCGACGGGCAAGCTGGCCTTCAGGTGGCTGCAGACAAAATAAACCTGGATTAAAACCCCTCCCTCTGACATTCAGCATGCCATCAATGCTCAAAAACCAAAATTGCTTTGATTTGTAATTTGATTTCAAGAAAGTTTTACTTTGCAGACAACAGTTCAACCCACTGTACTATTGCATTAGCGTAATACACATCACATTGATATGAATTCTATTACTTGATCCATCTGCTTATGCTGATGGATGGATAGCCTAAGATCCCAGATTATACCGTAACAGTGCAATACAGATCACCGGATTCATAATAAAGCCTCGGTTATTTATTTGTTATACTGAATTAGTGTTAAGATAGTACACACATTGCATTTCCAGACATAAATCTTCGTCGAGTTTTTGATATCTAAACGCTGTATGATTAGTCAAACAGAGAGCAGGCTAAGTGGCACTGTGACGGGGGCCAATATGCTTTTAGTCCACGGATTAGCTGATCTCTGGGGGCCCCGAAGTTACACGCTTGGGGCCCCCTGCGGCCGGAGGAAGTTAAACAAAGTGCGATGCGGCGCCCCGCTCACACAGCCCAGACCACCGGCCAAAACCCAAAGCAAACTCTGGCTGATTGCACAACAAAGACGCAATTAGCCACGACCCCGGTGGACAGAGAGGGAGGGCCCGATCGGAGCCTGTCATTCATCCACCTTGAACATTTGCATCTCATGAATACGCCAAAAGCACACACATCCATATTAATTTCATCCCGAGTCCATCCCTTTACTTAACATTTCGTCGCCCTGATAAATGCTGATAAATGCAAAGTGCTTATTTAAATATGCATTAGAATTTTAATATTTCTCCTCTTTTTATTTTTCCCCGCCTCCACCTCCTCCTCCTCCCACCCCACAAAAAATCTAAAATGTTCGCCAAATTTCCCCAGACCCTTTCAGAGTCCCTTGGGTGTTGGTATACGCCCCCTTTATCCCGGTGTGTGGTGTGTGTGTGTGTGTTTGTGCATGTGTGTCTCTGTGTAAGTGTGCACCCCTGGCGTTTTCAAGCCCCTTTTTCCAAAAGTGACCCCTCTCTGCAAGCCCACCCAGCAGGACTCTGATGCCCCCCGCCCACCCACAATCAATCCTCAGCGACTTCCAAGACGCCAGAGTTGGAAATCGCAATCAGTGGCCAAGAGAAGGAGAGAAGAAAGATAGAGAGAGACAGACAGAGAGAGAGAGAGAGACACACACACACACACACACACAATATATTGGCGGTGGCTAAGTGTGCATGGCTCTGTGTCATATTGATTGGGACAGAAAAGCGAAAGAAGAGTTATTTGTCGGCCCTGATATTTGAAGGAGGTGAGGACTCTGATTGCGTTCCAGCAGGGCTGCCTGTGATGCGTGGCACACCAACTCCGAGTAGGTAGCCATCAACGCTTCTTACGCGCGGAGAAATCGATGGCGAGTGGCAATTGCGTCGCAAAATAACACGTCGGGACCCCAAGTTGGTTTACCTGCCGTGGGCTGGCTCTATACACACCACCCCTGTCTGCTCACATATCTATGGCCAGACGATCAAATAAATGCATGAACGTAGATATTAACGCGATATAAGTGACCCGAAGCGAAAAAGACGTTCACAGCTCGACTAATTGCGCGGTAGTAGAGAGAGACCTCGGCGATGGGTCCACACACACACACACACACACACACACACGTTGTCACACACCACAGAGCAGGGGTCGAAAAACGACGTTGAGTGAGTTTGTTTCTGTGATCTTTGGACAAACTGAGACTCTCAGCGACACAATAATAAGGGGGGTGCATTTGTTTATGTATATGATAGCCCCCCCCCACAACACACACACACACACACACACACAAAACACTTACGTATGCACAAAAACCAGCTCAAGTATGTCACGCCTAAAACAAACTGGCGCCTCTCGCACCAGCAGCTCCGGCCCCTCCTGCTCCTCCCCCTCCCCCTCCTCCTCCTCCTCCCCCTCCTCCCCCTCCTCCCTAACGCCCCCCACCCCGCTCGCAGGCTCGCCAGCTGGACCCGCGCCGCGCGCTCCGGCGGGGGCTGATGAGTCAGGCGGGCGCCCAACAGGTAGCCTCCCCCCAGGTGCTAGCATCTCCTCCTTCCCGCCCCCCCCCGTCCGCTATAGCGCACGGCGGCGTGACAAAGCTGCGCGTAATTAGCCGTGTAGGGGAGGGGAGGGGGCGGGGCTGGGGACGGGGGGCGGTGGAGGGGGAGGGGGAGGGTGGATGGATGCTGGCCAATAATGAGCAGTTGTGAGAGTAATGTCGCGGTGTGGATGGATATGGTTGTGGGTGAGGGGGGGGGAGGCGGGGTCGGGGTTCAGTCCTGAATTATGGATTTGCCCATCTGGCCCCGTGAGGAAGGGGAGGGGGGGGGGGGGGGGGTCGGGGGTTGGGAGGTAAATGATAGGCGGTTCTGACGGCCGGCGAGTTTAACAAAGATGTGGGAGCGATGAGGGGGCGTGTCCCGGAGCACAAGCTGAATTATGGCAACCGTGACTGCGCCATTGTGTGGCATGATAGCTTTGCCATTCACAGCTGCGGCAGCCCAAATTGTTCCTTTCTACTCTGTGATGCTTCCTTTATTAAAGTCAGAGGGGCCCTGGAAATGATTAACAGACTAGCACAACAAGATGGGCCCATTGTGGACGCGTCCCTCTTCATCTTGGCCCCCGTCCATTCATCTCCACCGGGGTCCCCCAGAAATGCGGCCCCTTGCTTGGTTAACTGTGCGCTCGGTGGTCAGGCCCCATAAAATTGGTTGCGATAACACGGCGGGGTGTTAAGATAGCGCAGGGGCCCCGAGTGTCGCGGTTCTGAACCAGAATGCAAGTGATTGTATTTTCGGTTTTTAAATTAGAAACGGCCGATGCACGTTGCGCGATGTGTGACGAGAGGGAGAGAGTTTTTGGATGAAAGTTTATTAACTCCCGTCTTCTGATGGTTTTAGTGCAGAAAACGGAACTTAATATCCAACCTGATTCCATTCACACTTAATAAGCTAGCCAACCTCCTCTCTCTCTCTCTCTCTCTCTCTCTCTCTCTCTCTCTCTCTCTCTCTCTCTCTGCATAGTGTATCTGTGTATGTGTGTGTGTGTGTGTGTATGTGTGTGTGCTCCCGTGCGTGAGTGTGTGTGACTTTAAAACAACCCAGGCCCCAGCTTAACAAAAGCCTCTCAAAGGGGGACTCTCCTGTCGACCCCACCAACCCCACCCCCTCCATCCTCCACACACATACACACACACACACACACACACACACACACACACACACACACACACACACACACACACACACACACGCCTGCTCCATAAACTCCAGTCGATGGTGTTTTCAATGGCAATTAGGACAGCTAGACACATGCCTCTTTTTCTGCATGTCCTGCTGGCCCCTGGAAGTAGATAACCCTCGACCCCCCCCCCCCCCCCAGCGTCCCACCCAACGCTCACCCAATCCCCTGTACCTCCATACACACACACACACACACACCAGGGCACCAAGCCTTTCCTATAGCCCTCAGATCTTGCAGGCTGAAGCCATTAGCTCTCAGGGGGGACTGTAATATTGTGGCTCTCAGGTCTCAGGAAGTGGCAGAGGCCTGTAATGGGGGCTGGATGTACCCTGCAGCCTGCAGCGTGGAGGCTTAAGTGGAGATCACAGAGACACCGGGCCCTGGGTTTTACTGTGACCCGGAGCAGCCGCCGTATGGGGGTTCCGGTGTCGCCACCAGGCTGAGACACCACTGACACCCCGAGTGTGGTGTGTGTGTGTGTGTGTGTGTGTGTTTATTTACGGGGTTTTGTCTCTCGTATTTTTTATATTGGGTAATTTCAAGTGGATGTCACTGTATGGAAGGTCTCTGGGGGCGGATGTTGTGCATGTGCGTGTGTGTGTGTGTGTGTTGTGTGTGTGTGTGTGCGTGCATGCTGCATGTGTGTGTGTGTGTGTGCGCGTGTGCATAAGTTAAGATAAGATAAGACAGGATAACATAAAACTGTATTAATCCCGAAGGAAATTCTTGCATGCATGTGTGTGCGTGCATGCATGAGTGTGTGTGTGTGTGTGTGTGTGTGTGCGCGCAAATCTGTCTCCTGTCTATATGTGGTTCTTTTCTTTGGTGTCCTGGGCGATACCAGACTTGATTCTCCATGACTTTACCAATAGAATCAATAGCCCACCGAAGTACACACAAACCACAAACTGCAGTTCAATACAAGCTCTTCCTCTGCTGGTCGGGGCTGCGGTCGATGTTTGTCTGAGCAGGACGGCAGGACGCGTACCACTGGAAAAATAACAAAGCGTTCCCTCCTGGAATAGGTGGTGGTGGTGGTGGGGGTATTTTTGTGGTAGATAGCACTGCAATTAGACTACTGCCAGACCTCAAAAGCAGCCGGTGGGAAGGTGAGAAGAGGCCCTGGTGGTGGAAATACTTCCTTTGACCGGTGGTGACAGTGTGTTTTGGTCGGAAGCGGTGGGCTCTTCCCACTAGGCCTCTCGTTAGACTGGATGTTTGTTTTATACAAACTGCAGCGGAAAACATGAAATGGAAGAGACGGTGGGGAAAGTGTACTGATCCTGCCCACCGCTGCCAGTACACGGCAAATTCAGTCCAACGCTTCAGTCCCCAAGACCCTTAAGGAGGCTCTGGGCGAGCTCAGAACTCTCTCTCACACACACACACACACCACACACACACACCACACACACATGTGCGTGCTCATACACACACACATTTTGGTAAAACAAATCACAGCACAAAGCTTTTGAGGACCTTCTTGACCCCAGCTCTGAAGAGACCCCCGCCCTCGGTCCCACATCACCAAGCCCTGCACACACACACACACACACGCACCCACACACACACCACACACACGCACGCACACACACACACGCCGATTTGCATAGACAAGCAAGCAGGCATAACGCAGAGCACATGATCTCGTTAAGCCAGCCAGCGTTTGATTGGGTTCGTTATGAAAGGCCTTGTTAAGATTTGACGCTCGATCACCTCTCTAAGCTCAGGGTAGCGGTGTCGCCATCGACGACGCACAGACACACTGGTATGACATTCAGTTCAGAGATATGATGCGATGGGAATTAATTGCAAGGAAATGTTTTTTGTGTGTGTGTGTTTGTGTGTGTCTTATTGTTTCTGACATATTGAATATAAAAGATGAACGTGACAATTATGTTGACAGCTAAGTAAATGCTCTTTAGACGAAAACAAGTTAATTTTGACATAATAATGACTTCTAATCTAATATCTCCTGTCAATTTAGTTTTCACTGTCAGCTAATTTAATATTCTATATTTAAGTGTCTAAGACGAGTAGATGAAATGTCATATGGCTTTCTAAAGTATTTTAAGAGATGATGTTATTGTTAAAAAAGTTCAATGCAAAATGAGTTTCTTAACTAAAGAATGTATTGTGTTGTATGTCCGCTGTATTGAAATGTATTGCACGAGTAATTCCAATAGTTGCCTTGCCTCCAGTGTAAACACTTTTAGCGTTTAGAAAGTTTCTGAAATATTTGGTCCTTGTGCATTGTCTCCACTAAAACAAAGCCGGAGAATGGATCGTTAATTAAAATCAAATAAAAAAAAAGACACGTTCTTAGTTTTCCTTGAAGGGTCCGATTTCCCACATTGCATTTCTCCTGGAGCCCATTTGATATTTACCTCAAGAGATGCCTTTCTCCACTCACGAGTATTGAAAGCTCTCAGTAACTTAACAAGCCTAAAGGAGCCTGTGTTTGCTCATCTATAAAGGAATCACTGCTGTTTGCTATTGCAGCCCCGCTCACCCCTTAAATGATCTGTGTTCATTGGAAGGGGCAGCCCTTTAATTAGCCACGGGGGTCCCTGGGGGCCCATCAGTGTGGGGGAATCTGGGGCCTCTTTTATTATCATCTGATTTTAATATCGGCCAAACAAAAGGCGATACATGGGGTGTGGAAAATGCTGATTTCCTCCCCCCACTGACCCCCACCACGCGTTCTTTTGTACCACCCTGGGTCCACCAGCTCTTGGTAAATATGTATGCTTGGGTGGTGGAAGGGGAGGGGAGGGGGGTGGAGTCCCAGGGCAGGGTGGGGTCTGGGTGGAGGGGGCGGGGCATATGAAGTGTGTGATGGGGGGGGGGGGGGGTGTAGTTTGATGGACGACCCAAGCAAGGCATCATCTGGGGTTCCGTGCACCGTGACAAAAGGTGTGTGTGTGTGTGTGTGTGTGTTGGGGGTGGAGGGGGAGTTCCGTAGGAGTTAATGAAGAGGACGTGGCAGTACGCCATGTTGGAAATGAGAGGTGACAGTTAGTGACGTTGGGGAAAAAATCGGACGACGAGTTTGTGTGGACAGTGGAAAAGTGTGGATAAAAGAAATGTCTCTTTGTCTCTCTCTCTCTCTGTCTCTCACTTTGTCTCTCTCTCTCTTTCACTCTTTTTCCCTAACAAAGCTTAATTTTTCAATATTTTCATCAGAATCAGGTTTATTGCCATCGTTTTTACAAACAAGGAATGGACAGTGGAACAGTGGAATTGGTGCATAACATTGAACACTGAACAGAAAGTAATAATATAGAAATAAAAGAAAAATAATAAATATATACATATATAAAAAATAAGCAATTAAAAGGTGCATGCTCTGCCAGCTGCCATTGTCACGTTTATGGATAATACAAATTCAAATTGGCAATAGGATTACCTAACCTGTGGTAACTTTAAAATGAAAACATAAGAGAATGTTTTACCTCATTTTCTACTTATTTTCTCAGGCATAGGGAGGTCACGTCATGAGAAGCAATGTCATTTACCATCGGGCATTAGTGTATTTCACGTCTTCTAAGGCGAATCCCAATCCCACGCCAAAGGCACTTTAGATGTCCTTTGACAAAGTTACAGTTGGCCTCAGAACACACCCGCCGCTACAGATCTCTTCAAATCTCCTTGAAAACCCCACGATAATTAAAAGAAGACTTAAGCACATTCCCCCGCAGGAACCGCTCCTTGTGCGTTCATCATCCGCATGCGTTGGCTGTCCTTGAGGTAATAATATTCGATGGGTACTACTATGCACACCTCGTACCCAGCAGGAGCAGCAGCAGCAGCAGCAGCAGCAGCAGCAGCAGCAGCACAGGCGTAGAAAGGCAGAGAGACGGAGACGGGGGCTAATTACCGCCTGCCTGATGGAGGAGGGCATTGGAGGCGCTCTCTGCCCGCGAGTGGAGGGATTATGTGTGTGAAATGAAGAAGGCGTTCAACAACAGCGGCGAGGCTGTGAAGAGCTGACCTCGGGGAGCGAAGACGTGGCATCAGGAAGCTGGGAGCCCTCTCTTGGTGCACTGCGACCACGCCTCCCGAATCTTCATTATTCCGGCCGGGTGTCTGCAGTATAATAGCCTGTTTTCATCATTTGGGGTTTCGCCGATTGGCCACAGTGGGTGACACAGTGTATGTTGTTGTGTTGTTGTTGTGTTGTTGTTGTTGTTCTTCTTGTTGTTGTTGTTGTTGGCATGCGGCCTCCTCCACCACCTCCTCCCCCTCCTTTCCAAGGGCTGGCTTTTGTTTTAACACACCTGGTATTGTGTGTGTGTGTGTGTGTGTGTGTACGTGCGTCTGTGTGTGCACACGTGTGTATGTGCGTATGTGCGTGTGTGTGTGTGCGTGTGTGTGTGTGTGTGTGTGTTGTGGACGCCATGGGCATCATTTCAAGGACTCAATGCCTCATCAACTAGAAACTGTCGTGCTGTTGTTTTGAAAGGAGATATTTTTCAGATTCAAGATGATAATTACTTTTTTGATTTCATCACAGTGAATTAATTGCAGTGAAGCAGGATGTTTGCAAGGGTCAGCTGTAAGGGAACATTGCTGAAAATATATACAACAATTATCTGTTTTTAATCTGATACTGGTCAGTGACAATGGTTTCAGACAATACTTTATAACTGTGTCAAGCGTATAGACAGATACACAGACAGACTGATAGATTGATAGATGGATGGATGGGTGGATGGATGGATAGATATGTAGATAGATAAAAAGATAGACAAAAAGAAAGACAGACAGACAGACAGACAGACAGACAGACAGAGAGATAACTCCTAAAGACCCAAATAACAAATGCATGACTCCTAAGGTACAATTCAATTGGCCACTTAAAGCTGTGAACTGCTAGCTGATAGCACCTTAATCATAGTCCCACTGGAGAAAAGCACTCTCTCTCTCTCTCTCCTCAGCTCCATCTACTCTCTTGCTCTCTCTCCCTCCACCCCAGAAGGGTCACATGTGCGTCTGAATTAGGAGTAGGAGAGGTGGGGTATTGGTGTCGGGTGTTAATCAAAGGTGGAGGCTGGGGCCGTGCGGTGGAGGAGACATGAAGTGAGGTGCGCTGGCTTCCCGGGCCAGGGGCCCCCTCTGCTCCCTACGCCTTTTAATTAGGCTCACAGTGGGGACCCGCCACACACACACACACACACACTCGCCACTCATCAGTCACATGCACAGAGACAAGTATGCCCCTCATCACTCTCTATAGCTCACCCACACACAGACGCAGACACACGTGCGAGCACGCACACGCACACACACACACACACACACACACACACACACACACACTTAAACCCACAGTCATTCACACACACAGATGCATGCACACATCATCACACACACACACACACACACACACACGGGACAGTACACAGCCATGCATGTCGTCTTCCTCATTATTCCGGCCCATAAGTCTTCCTCACGCTCAGATCTCGGCTGTCCTGCTGTTGACCGGGGGAGCCACACATCTGTGCTCAAAACTGTCTTTTTATTTATTGCTTTGTTTGTACACAGGAGGAAGTACTCAATGTTATTTCTTCTTTGGGAACAAATGATTGTAAAACCAACATAACATAAGGACTAAGCTAAGTGATGAGACTTTCTAAGGATGTCGGCCTTGGACAGCAGTAAGTGTGTCGAAGACAGCTTTAAACAGGTTTTATTAGCTGCTGAGCGTTCATCAACATTGACATAATAACATTACATTTAAAAAATGACCAGCTGGCCATCTGCCAGGAGGACTGTGGACTTACGGACCACGGCTGGGTCAACGACCTTTGACCTCCAGGAAAATGTCACAACACACCAAAAGTCACTCCTTACACAAAAGACCCCGTCCAAATATCATCGGGGTATATAGAGTCCCAATCACTTGTCACCCTCCCAATCGCTTCCATTCTGGATGAACGATCGAATTGTCTGTCTGGCTGACAGACAACCACACCGAGTTGCACACCGAGGGTGAAATCGTATTATTATTCTTATTATTATTTTGTATTATTTATCGTGGTCATCCATCAAGGCTGAGGGACGTGTAAAGAGACAGTGTGACAGCGTGAGTATGATATATATATATATATATATATATATATATATATATATATTTATAAATCCATGCCAGGTGCCCCGACCGCAGAAGTGTGCTGACGGTGAATTATTATGCAGGGAGAGAGAGAGAGAGAGAGAGAGAGAGGACGGCTGGAGCTGGATCACGCTTATCCATCTCATTTCAATCCCATTAGCAGCATGATCCAATGTGATAGCGAACGCAGCTCGGACGTGCAGGAGGGGCATTTTATATGCAAATGGGATGTTTTGACACGTTATGGATAGCAACACTGGTTAGTTTTGACTTTCTGTCACTGCTCCTTTGCCCCGTTTTGATTCATTGAAAAGTTTGAGAACTCGCTTCAGTTGTATCACGGCGTCATTCAAATGAAACCATTTTGAACACATGAGCAGAAATACTTTGTTGTTGTTGAAGTTGTATTGATACGAGGGACATTTTGTTTGTTGATCTTCCGATGATAAACCCCTACCTCGAGATTTTTACAATGAAAATGTCATACTGTGAGATAGAAATGTCTCGGTTTGATATCATTTACTGGGATTCTTACATTTGTGCCTCACAATTTCAATGTTCAATTTCAGTTGTTGAAAGAAGGTTAAACATTTTTTACAATGCGTATCTGTTTAGTCTGATTAGTGACAATAATATCAAATCCAACCACTTTCATTCACATATTCAAAAACTTCACAAATAGAAAAACCCCAACAGAATTCCAACAGTAACAGCATGCTGATACGTTGGTCCGCATAAATAAACATGACTTTCTTTTAGACAGTGTCACACTAATGCCAATTATCCTTCAGAAGAGGGGACCACTGGAGACTGGGTCTGCTGCGTCTCCAGGTCAGACGCGAGGGGGCGGTGGGGGGGGCGGGGTAATGGCGTATTGAGCCGTGGACCGGCCCCGGGGTCAACCGGGGGGAGGGCCCTGGTGGCTCCAGCTGCACCACACCTGGGGCCCCCACCACCCCAGTTAAAACCTCAGCAGCCTGTCCGTCAATAACTCACCGTACGGCCCTCGCCATTGTCCTGTACTCCTCCTCCTTCTCATCCTCCTCCTCCCCTGGTCGGCCGATACACCTCATGAATCATTGCGGCCGAAGGTGTCCCAATCCTCAGAAGACACAAACACACGTTAGCGTTAGCGGCTAACCGCTGTTAGCCATCAAAGGCCGCTAACGTTGTCCTCGCCGTTGTTGTCCTCGGCGGTTCCTCCGCTGACTTCCTGTTTTGACTCCTGCCGTTCCGGGGGAACTGTTGTGTAATCCGTCTCAAGTGAGATAAATAGCTGACTGTGTGTGGGGGACACAAACTGCATTGATTTTAGAAAGTGAGAAACTCAGTTATGTGTTTGATTAATTATATTGCAATAAAGCTCCATAGAAACGCCATTTTCATTTTTGGTCTCCTCTATTTGATGAATTACACTCGGTTTTCTAATAACTCGCAATATAATGGTAATGACGTGACAGATATAGTGACCCCTCACAAAAATATCAATGTCTGTTCTTTAAGAAATGAATCACTTTGATGAAATGACACACAGTACACATACACACATCAACACTCTGTTCTGTATTTTGGTCCCGACACCATCTTACTTGCTTGATCATTGGACATTCATGAGATGTTAATGAGCAGGGAAACATAATGAATGACATAATGAAGCTGTCTGGGATATTTAGATGTAATTGGGTAATGCAACCCATCTGGTGTTCATTTCAGGTGCCATTAAAACGTACACCTTCAGATGAATGGAAAAAATAATAAGGCATAAATAAATAAATAGTTTAATAGTTAAGTTTAATAAATATAATGTGGCCGATTTCATTTTGATCCAAGATGTTAGCAAACAATAATGTCACATTACAAACCAAATGTTGTGTGTAGTGAGTAGCAACACATTCTTTAAAAGTGCATCATAAAGTACTTTTAAAAGTGGAGTAAATGTTTTCATTAAAATCCATATAAAATGTGTGACAAAGCAGGAACCTTTTTAGAAGGTGAACCTCCTTGTGAGGTGAGAACACCCAGGGCCACGTGCACCAAGCTCCACCCCTTGACCCCTGGCGACCTCCAGCTCAGGCTCCTTTGTACATACTTGAACTTGGATTCCCTTACTTACTTTACCCCCCCCCCCCCCCCCTCCCTGCACACACACACACTTAAAAAAACACACACATGCATGCATGCACGAGCATGCGCACACACACACACACACACACACACAAACTTCCACAAACACACACACATGTATGCATTAACGCACATGCGTGCACACACACACACACACACACACACACACCCTTTCAGAGCCACGGGGACGTGACATGACTTTGGCCCTGACCCCAGGGTCCTACCCGGGTGTTTTGTTTGGACCGGGTGGAGATCAGATGTTTCTCCTCATTACAGTACCTCTCATTAGGTCCCCTGTCTGCTCTGAACAAAGCTAATGAGACAATGTTTAATGTCCAAAGCCTGGGTTTAGCCCCCTGAAACCCACCCCTCCCACCACTGTGTAAGTGTGTATGTGTGTGTGTGTGTGTTCCTGTGTGTTTGCGTGTGTGTGTGTGTGTGTGTGTGTGTGTGTGTGTGTGTGCTGGGGCGTGGTGAGCCAAATTACTCTGCCGTCCCACTCAGGGATGGCACCTGGGCCCCGCTCGAGGGGTGGATAACCCTAGGGGGTGTGTGTGTGTGTGTGTGTGTGTGTGGGGGGGGGGGGTTCCTCACCACAGGACCCATCTGGAGGAAGTTAAGGAGCTAAACGCTGATTGGAATGATATAGGGACGTAGGGATATGAAGGGCTCAGGCTCGGTGAGGACAAAAGGGGAGTTCAGAGGAATTGGCAGAGCTTGCTTTGTTTGAGGACATGAAGGGGAGATGAGGAGAAATCCTCTTGTGCTTCAAAGCCCACAGAGTCGGGTTCATGAGATCACTCTCTGAGTTTGTTTGTTTGTTTGTTTGTTGTTGCTTGTGACATTTGCACTTTGTGAAACACTAAATAGTCATGGCAAAATCTAATAAGTAAAAGTAGACAGAAGCGGTGCCACCGAAGGCCACAGAATCTTTTTGTTTAAGATTTTGATGTCTTTCTTACACTTTCGAGAATTTAGTAACCAACTTATCCCTGACTTTTCTCACCAGGATTTTGTCTTCTTTCTTTTCTTTTTCTTTTCTATACCCTTGCTTGCCAGTGTACTCCAGAGTCTTGTCTTCCAGGCCAGATGACACACCACCGAGCGCAATCAGCAGCAGCCGCCGCCTGCCCTGCCATTCACGACGTTTCAATCTTCGACTCCATGACACGAGGAGCAGCGGGGGGTCCGGGGACGACAGACTTGACTCCTGCGTTGATCTACCAGCCCCACTATAGGATTCTATATTTACATTTACATTTACATTTAGGGCATTCGGGCAGATCCACAAAGAGTACATTTGTTGAAGGAGACATCAGTAATATATCGCTGTGGTGCATAAAGATGGTTTCAAGCATTCATAACTGCAAGGCTAATAAAATGAGTTTCATAATTGCTAGGTAGCCTGCATAATAGCTGGGATAAGAGCATATGTGACAGTCTGAGTGTATTTCCAACATCTAAGAACATACAACATACTAAACAATGCCATGTCCTATTAATAATGCCAAGACGTACAAACACGCAAGTTACTGCTAGGATTAGGAGAGGAAGGTGGGGGGGATTATGATATCGTTAAATTAATGGAATGATATATCGCTCTTCTACCCCACCCTACTAAAGCATTTAATCTGCATAATATTGGTTAAAAGGGGGAAATATTAGAATGAAAATGACAACAGCGTCGTAGAAAGTCCTTCCTTTTACTCCAAATATATTACACGCCAGCAAAACTTTTCTTTCTTATTGGCAAGTTATTTGGAAACCATTTTGTCAACTCCCACACGCCTTCTGCTGTATTATCAAGTGTGATTTCAACGTGTGATATTACTTTTGTCATGGAATTTGGTGGGACATCTACAGGGGGCTTGGGGTTTTGGGGCGAAGCAGCCGATGGCAACTTAGCTTGTCATTTGACGTTAGAGAGAATAGAGTCGAATTCAAGGTGACAGTCTGCATTCTAAGGCGATAATTATTGTGTCATTTTGCATCTCGGTGAGTTAAAATGTAGCGTGCATGGAGGTGTGTGTGCGTGTGTGTGTGTGTGTGTGTGCGTGTGTGTGTGTGTGTGTGTGTGAGCGTGTGTGTGTGTTTTGGGAGCATACTTATCGTGGTCTCCACTGCTGAGCACAGAGGTAGCAGATGCGGCCAAATCAAAGGCATGAAGACACTTTTTTTTTAATCCTAAATTGCATTCATCAGCCTAAAGGCAAGTTTTTCCAATGTTTTTTGGTTTTTTTTAATCAAGCCGGTCTCCCTAATGTATGCAGATAGAAGATGAGTTGTCTTTTCTTTTCTTTTTTTAAGACAACAAAGCCGGCATTTATTCCCCAAGTCTGGGGAAATGCACTAATGCAGACCCGTATGAAAAGGAGAATTACTGAGCAGGGGGACTCAGCCTTCCACACTTCATATGGAAATAACTGCAGCGCACAGCCCTTGCGTGACCCAGCCTTTTCAGAGAGAACATATTCATGCATTGGAAATCCACTTTAATCATCCACATATGTAATATCATGCGTCGCTATCTTTCGTCCATCTATTATTATCCGGGGGGAAAGCACAAAAACCCAGATCGCTATGCTAATAATATGTCTGGGATTGGACGTGCAAAAGCACTATAATTATCACAAAATCTATCTTCAAATGTTGTAGACTATACATCGGACATGAAGAAAACGATAATTCTGCAGGGAAGGTACAAACCGGCGTCCTTAAGGTTTGTTCAAATACAAGAAGAGGCATCTCGTTAATTTTAAGTTATGTCTGTGCATGTCCACGGCATGAACATGTCTGTCTCCTAACGACCATGCAAATTCAAATGATCCCCGACAATTTTGTCTCCGCGGGTGTTTACCATATGCAAGGGTGCGGACAGCTTAACCCTCGTGCCATGAGAGCGAGCTAATGGAACGCCATCCAGAAGCTGTGGCACGTTGCTGACATTAAACACCCATTATTAAAATTTTTGGGGGAATTATAAAACAGAGGGAGCACTTACACATCACACTTTGCACCCATTTGAACTGAAGAGTCAGAATGTGCATCCATCTCTTTGTTAAAAGCAAACTATAATAACAGCCTAACTGAGACACAATTGATCCAGAGAAAAAGAGATATTCTTTTTTTTTGGTCACGTTTTTTTTTTCTCTCTTGACAGCTTCACGACAGATATATATTCTTAAAAGGTTAGAGAGCTTTGCGTTGTCAGTCATGAACCTGTTTTTTTCTCTTTTGGACAGACAGGGTGAGTGGAACGTGTCAATAAGCGTGTGCCGATCCTCTGGCCGGGTCGTGACCCCTCTGACAAAAGGGCCAGGTACTAACGGGCATCTGGCGCCGCAAAAACCAATCGAACGCCGCTGTCACAGGAAAGATGAGCCCGCATGCGGACACACTCGCTCTCTCTATCAATCGCAGTCCTACCTACTGGATAGCCAATTATATGATATTGCCTGCTGCACACTCACAAGCTTGCAGAATAACCAGGCCTACACGTCATCCCCGGTGACTCCCTCGTAAGGGGCTGGGGATTTTCTCTTTTTTTTTGGATAAGCCCTTTCTGGGTGCTTTGTTCTGTTTGAGTTAGGTGGGAGGAGGAGGAGGAGGAGGTGGAGGAGGAGGAACGGGGCGTAGACAATTGTTTTGTTGTGAGAGTATAAGTCTATTGGTCTATTTTTGGTCTTTATATTCTACCTTCTAGGCAACCAAATGTGAAGGACATGAAAGTCTGAGGAGCTTTAGTAGACTAGACCTAGAGTAGGTTAGTAGGCTATCAGTACCTAGCCATTTTTTTCTGTTAGCTCAGGTCACATTTTTCGTGGCGCAGTATGTCTTAAAGGGCTCAGATTATACCACCAGGTCTAATTAGCCACTGCAAGCTGTTTCAGAATCCCCGGCTTATGACATCACAAGATAGATCAGCCTACCAGTCTACCCAGTGGACTCATCGCAACTGGAAGGCTGGTCTATCCATCATGGACGATGCCTTAGGAAAGTACGAGGACCACCTTTGGCCATGGACTGTTCACGCTGTTGCCGTCTGGTAGACGTTACCGAAGCATCCAGGCACCGACTACCAGACTCAAAAAGAGTGTTTTCCCCCAAGGCCATCAGGCTACTCAACCAGCAACACCAATCTCATTGATCATATTGATCACTTCACATGTACATCTATCACATTTATATTTAGATCATTCAATTGGGGCTGCAAGCCTGTGGCACATTGGCTAGTCAGTGCACCACAGGTTAAGTCAGCCACCAGCACACACACTCAGGAGAGAGCTAGCATGCTACCATCTTCTCTCTGCTGACAAGTTCCCAAAAGTCACTGCCCCTTGATCTGGCTTTCAGCTCTATATCATTTTGCAAATCAATTATCTCCATGTCAACTCCACTTGGCAAAGCAAAAACGTGATCGAATTTATCTGCTACCTGTTCTATCAATGGGCATGAATGGGTTTGAACCGAATGCAGCAATATAGTCCATGATGTCGAACTCAACAAAACTCTTGCAATTTTTCCAGGTCTGACCTGTGACATTTTCTCCAGGTTGGGAAAGTGTGTCAGCCTCCTGTTCTTTAGATGTGTGGTCCAAACACCGAGCTTGGCCTTGAACGCATTCACTGCGCTTATCATGTGGTAAAGGTGTCGGTCTTTTCCGGGAGTAATTGCCACCAGTTTATGAATGGGGATGTCATTTTCAGAGACATATTTCTTGAACTCATTGTAAATATCCTCACCATCTGTAAAAAGACTTCTTGTGTTTAGCCAAAAGGTGACTTATTCGAAATGATGCTTCAGTAGCAGCCTTATTTTGGGCAGCAGGTTTTGTAAAAAATGATTACTGGACCTTCAACCCCCGACTTCAGCGTGTCAACCTTTCTGGCGCAGATAGCTCTCTATGGTGGGTAGCCATCTTTTAATTTTGGGTGGTTGGTGTTGTGGTGCCGCTCCAGATTTCCTCTTTTCGACAGTGCTTGTGTTTGGTGGCACGACATACACACACATTTGCCTTTCACAAAAGTATAAAAATAAATTCCTCTTCCCATTCTGGATGAAGATTTTACATTTTCATCTTCTTTCATGGAGGTTCAGCCATGCTAGCTAACTGTTAGCCTACCTATCAGTACTTTTCTCTTATCTCATTGCTCAGTACTAACGTGAGATCTGTTATGAGTTGCAACTTAGGGGATCGCTCTTTATCAAGAATCCTCATGACGATCCAGTCACGAATATGCTCATCTTGATTTATCCCGAGCTCATAAAGGGCTCTGATAAATGTCTCTGCCATCTCACCCGGCTGTTGTGCTCAATGATAGAAACAGGCATGATTGTGGATTACGTTCCGTTTACGGAAAAAGTATCGGTCTTGTAGTGATTCTCGTCCTCTTCTCTCGCAAAAAAGGGAAAGACTTGAAAATATTTTCTGCTTCACTCCCCATTGCATATATTAGAGAATTGAATTGTACTTCAGCAGTTTCCTTATTGAGCTTTGTCGCTATTCTGAATCTCTTGAAGCAGCTTTTCCAGTCAGTCCATTCAGTCCCGGCGGGAGAAACAAATTCGTGGACGGCCATTACATCTTCTCATATCTCTAGATTGGAACGATGCATGCGAGAGACTTCCTTTTTTTGCTCGGGGGAGCAAAAAGTTAATCGAAGGTCTCCGGTGCGATCATATCCCTTTCAGAAGCTTTGTAATCCAGCCTTGAACTGCAGTGTCTTTTTGGACACTTTTGTAAAGAAAATCCATAACGATACATCCAACAGTGAATGTCTGCTGTGATCGATTTATTGTGTTGAAAACCGCTGTTGTTTTTAGCCGTGCAAAGCAATTCCTAGCAGTCTGTCGACCAAGCTGTGTTCCTGACTTGTCGACCAATCAGAGGCTGTGTTCCTGACTGGTCGTGTGTGTGGTTTATTATATGTATTTTTAACTCATGAATTTGTTTGCAAATTAATGTGATATTCGAAATTTTGGGGGGGGCACAAAAGCCTATTTGGACAGGCATTGCTTCGCCATAATTCACTATATTTGTGATTTATAAAATGGGTACCTGAAATCAAGCAATCTGATTGGATCATAGCCGTGATATAATAACCATATACCACGGCTACGAGTATAATACAACTATACAATTGGTATCACTCCGCCTGTGGAAAAAGAGGTTCCGGTTGCTTAGCAATGGTAGGTGAACGCCCCCTAACAAACTAGTAAGCAAAAGAAGAAACCGAAAATGGAAATATTTAAGGTCAACTTCGATCTCCGTGGTGGCCTAACTATGGAGGAGTGGATTGAGGAGTGAGGGGGAAATATCACCGGCGGAACCTAAACGACGACATGCAGAAATACGTAAAAGTGAGGTTGACGAACTCGGAAAAAATCGAAATAAACTGAACACCATTAAACAAACAAAATGGGCCGTCAAATGTTTCGAAGACTGGTGTAGGGCTAAAGGTGTAGTTGTAGACTTCAAGACAGTGTCAATGGAACGGGGTCAATGACATTTTGAGAGATTTCTATGGCAACGGTAAAGGCGAGGTCTATGGCCTGAACAGCTATATCGGTCTCCATGCTGGACTTAATCGGTACTTTAATGACCCACCGCTCAGTCGGTCCTGGTGTCTCATCAAAGAGACTGCATTTACAACGTGCAACTATGTATTCACCGGCGTTGTGAAAACTCTCAGAAAGAAGGGACTCGACACAACGGTTCATCATGCCTCAATATCAGAAGATGACTTCGAAGTGATAAAGAAGGTGCTGGATCCCAACACTCCGGAGGGGCTAGTAAAAAAAAAGTGTGGTTTGACGTCCAACTACACTTTGGACGCAGGGGAAATGAGGGCAACCGGCAGCTCAAACCCACGTCATTCACCATCAAAAAAGACGAAAACGGGCTGTATGCAACAGTATGCAACACTGGCCTTCAACGAGCATACGAAGAACCACAATGACCCACGGGAGAAGAATAAAGTGAGCACAAGGGGATTTATGTTATAAACAGCCTGACGATCCTCTCTGCCCCGTTTCATCTATGGAGAAATATCTCTCCCACCTACCCTCGGACGCACCAGCCTTCTATCTTCACCCAAAAAGAAAAAGTGAGCTGCGATGTCGATGAAGTAGGCTTAGTGCAGATTCTTTTGGCTATCATGGCTGTTCTTGACATAAGCTACAGCCTAAATGTAAAAAGGGTAATTTGCTGTGTGTTATAGGTACACTCGAGAGGCGATGGGTGTCAATCATCTTGCGACAATGTTGCCCAGAATGTGCAGGGACACAGAAATACACCAACCACTGCCCCCGCAGCACCACCATTCAGAAACTACCTGATGCGGGTCTTGACACGAGAGAGATTATGGCCGTAAGCGGTCACAAGTGCGAAGCCTCTCTCCAAAGCTGCTGCCGACCGAAACTCGGTACAGGGTTGCCGGGCCGAACCGCGCTAGCTGTGATATAATAACCATATACTACGGCCTGTCGTGAGCTATAGCTTAAATATATCCTGCTTGTGACACCATGTAATAAACACAGAATGTCCAGTCTTATGGAATATAGATGAGAGTCGACTTTATTTAAAATTGCCGTCAGGTTAACAGCACACCACACTTACGGACACATCTCATGTGCTACATCACTACGTCACAGCCCGGCTGTGGCTGGTGGCTGTAGTCCTCGATGATTTTCGGTGCTTTTCTAAAGCGGGGCCCTATACTGTACGATTGTCGAAGTCGTGTGTGGTTCGTGGGGTTTCATTCCATCACAAACTGTACAAGTAAATCGTCTGCGATGTACGAGTTTTCGTCTGCGATGTGCGCTCACACGGTACGGTCCGATCGTCGAATCGCGACCCACATAATCAGCTGTGCCGCTCATTCCACAAATGCATGATCCTTACAAGTTGGACATCATTGTAAAGGTAAATAAACAGGCTTTCCAACCATATAAAATCAGAATCGCCCACTAGGCTTGGCCCCTTTTTGTGTGTTTCCACTTCCACTTCCTGCAGGAATGAATCAGCTTAATTGCTTGTGTGGGTGAGCAGGTGCAAGCAATGTGACCAATGAAGTAATCTGCTATAAAATCACGGCTGCTCGTCCTCCGGTGGCAGCAGACCTGACTGGGAACGCTGGCCTTGAGACGTGTGGCTTTGCGAGAGGAGGGCTTACGTTGAGCTCGTTTGTTCGAAACGTTTGGTACGCTTACGCCGTCTTTTCTCCCTTTTTGTTGTGTTGCTCTCACCGTGTGGGTATAGCAATCGTAACGACGAAATAGTCGACCAAGCATATGTTTTCAAACTTTTTGTTTGGAGTGTATAGCCTATATACATTTCGATTATTTCCCGACGTACTGTCGCCTGCCATGCTTGTGAAGCACATGTGACGATGAAACACGTTGACTTGGACATACAACTGGGTGGACACGCCCACTTGTGACGTCATAAGAGGGCGATTGTGACACCGGCCGCTCGGAATGGCTCATCACACTCACACACACACCTGGTGGCATTTAAGTTGTAAACGATCTCCACGTAAAACATCGTTCATATTAAAGTATAAGTGTGTCCTTGAGTCTGAGTGTGTGAGTGAATGCGCTCCGGTTGCAAGTTGATCCTCCGTGTTTTGCGTCCTCCCCACCTGGCAGCGCCGAAGACACGCCCCCCTCTCCTCCCCTTAGCAACAGAGCCAAGATGGCGGCGTCCGGTCACACGGAGACACCGGAGACATCGACGCCGCTCAAGATCCCCAAAACGGAGGCGCCGTCTCCGGAGTCGGAGGAGCTGAGCGACAGCAACCACTACCACTCCGACCCCTCGACGCCCAACCGCTTCTCGCCGCTGAACGTGAACGTGAACGTGAGCGCGGGTCGCAGTACCGTTGGCGGCGGCGGCGGCGTGGGCTTGACGACGGCCTCGTCCTCCTCCAACAGCTTCACCGCCTGCCGCGGGATGTCGTGGACGCCGTCCGAAACCAACGCCCTCATCGCGGTGTGGGGCAACGAGAGGCTGACGGAGGCGCGCATGCAGCAGCTGGAGGTGGCCGGCACGGTGTTCTCGGGCAAGGCCCCCGGTCCCGCCATGTACGAGCGGGTCTCCAGGGCCCTGGCGGAGCTCGGCTACGAGAGGACCCCGTCCCAGTGCAGGGAGAGGATGAAGGTAAAAAAAATAATAATAATACGTGAGTGGTGACAGCGTGCGTCGTCGTCTTGTGGCGTGTGTGTGTGTGTGTGTGTGTGTGTCTGTCTTTTATACCTGAGTCAATAATGACAGTCCTGCAACTTGGTGGCTGGTTTGTTGCTCTGGTGACGTGCGGTGGCATTGGTTTTAATGTTGGCCTCCATCATAACACTGAGCCGGTGTGGATGAGCAGCCATTGCAACTTCGATTGCTCACACTGTCCAATTAGTCATAACTCTGCTTGCCTGCCGTTAATTTTGACGTGAAGCATCGGCAGGGTGTTGGGTGGATGACATTGTTGACATGTCTGTTTACAAGACACACCTTCTGAGCTGTGTCTGCTCTGTCTATGGACGTGTAACACCACCGGTTGTTATTCGTCTTAGTAATGTAAAATAAGTCATGACATCGCTGCACATGATCATGTATGCTCTGTCTAGGTGTGTGTGTGTTTTAACTGCCCCCCTGACTCACCCGAGTGCTATGGCTTCCTGACCAAATGATGACATCCTCAGAACCCTTCAAGATGTGTGATTTATGAATAAGTGAAGAAATCAACCAGAAAGATGAATCCGTCCAATCCATTTTAGGAAATTGCCTACCGGGCCGGATTGGGTCAGCTGGTGGGCTGCACCTGGCCCCCGGGCCGCATGTTTGATACCCCTGCTTTAGATGATCTATTTGAAATAATAATGTATTAAATGGATTGCATTTATATAGCGCCAAAGCGCTTTACAGTATTGCCTCACATTCACCCATTCATACACCAACGGTGGTGTCAACCATGCAAGGTAACAACAACCAACACATCAGGAGCAGTTAGACGTCTTGCTCAGGGGACACCTTGATCGGTTGTCAACCGATCTTATCTCCTGAGCTACTGCCACCCGTATTACATTCCACTTTTTGTGTGTCCATGCAGATTGAAAATATGTCAATGTCTATATTTATTGGGTCTGTTTATCTTTGTGTACAAGCGTCACCTTGACAAACCAGTACCACACAGGTAGGGCCTACTTACTAGTACTGCCGAGAGCGGCAAATGACTCCCGGTTCCCCCCTCCCGCCGACTCGCCCCTTGTTTTGTTAATCACTGCCTTGCCACCTCCTCCCCCTCCTCGTGTCTATGCAGACGCTGCGGCCGCTGCTACAGCCGCGTCAAGGAGCACGGCATCGGCAAGCGGAAGAGCAGCTACTCCATCGAGCAGCTAGAGAAGGTGTTTGGCCAGGGAGGCTGGGACTCCCAGGGCGGCTGCGCACCCGTGCTCATCAACAGCAGTGGGCTGTACCAGGAGATGGAGTCTGACTCCAGCGCCCTGGAGGACTTCTCCCAGGAGGACTGGTGCAACCAGGTGCTGGCCTCCGCCTTCCAGGAGGGCGACATGGAGGCTGGTGAGGAAATGGTGGTCGAAGGTCATTGCAATTTTCTCACTGAAGAAATATTAGTTTGGTGGTGTAAGAACAATGTGTGAAAAATAATTGGAGGGCCTAATGTATTAGCTGGTGCATGGTTTTGCATTTATCCAAAGCACTTCTCAAGGGAATTAGAGATTCCTCACAGGTCTACAGATTATGAAATGAGCTCTCAATTGTCTCCCTGTACGTTGTGCGATAAAACATTCAACTACTGTTGTCTCTACCAGTGTCGTGTTCTTATGCAGTGCAGAGGGAGGTTCAGTGTAATGTTGGGTTGTCTTCGATAGCCGCCATGCTAACACCTTGCTAACTCAGCGGTCTGCTGTCCTTAACCCCACCAGGGTAGCGTAGTGAATGTCATCTTCTCCTGCTGTGCAGTAGAATATCAATACTCTGATATTGCATGATGGTGATATAATGGATAATCAATAGAGCAAAGTGACTCAATGTCATGTCCACAGCTCTATCACTGTCTTTATGTATGTATATATATATATGTGTGTCCAATTGAGTAGTAAAGGAATAATGACGTTTGACCCCTTTGTGCTTCTGTCACCTCCAGAAGAAATCCCGGTGCCTAAAAATAGAGTACTTCATTTCCAAGCAGATATCCCAGAAAAAACACAGTAAGTCAAAATGTGTCTTCAGTTTGATTCTGTGTCCAGTACAGTTTGGCGCATTAGGCTGGATTATTCGCAGTTCTCAACGTACAGAGAAGTGCGAATAATCCCCTCCCCCCACCCCGCAGGGAGGATCTGTCCTTACTCAAATATATAAATGTTTACATTGGTGGGGCAATAAACCACTTGGCGGGTACAGGGGGAAGGGTGAGGAAAGAGTTGGTGCCCCTGCTTATCTTTATGACCTTCAGCTGCGAGCCAACACAGTTTCAGCTCACACCATGACACAAAAATAAGTCAAAGATTAAAAGAAGAAATTATACCACATAGGAGGAAAGCAATTTTGAAAATGTTAAACGGAGCAAAATACAGATAAAAAAAAACAAGCAGAAGAAAGTACGACCTGCGTCCAGTTCTCCTCCCGCTATTATGTAATGGTACTGCTGAAAACGACAATTGCTTTGTTATTAATCATCCGTCCGTAAGATGGATGACACATACTGCATTACACATACTGTAGGTCTGCCACCGGCAAAAGGAGCTTGTACATGTCTTTGAGTAGGATCTTTGCATACATGCTGACCAGAGAAGTATAATTGAGCCTTTAGTTTCTTCAATGTGTTGTTCAACATGATCGTTCCTCCCCCCTCTCCCCCTAGGAAGCGGGAGACCATGCGTAATGTGGTGCGTATCCTGGAGTCGGTGCAGCTCAAGTGGGAGCACTTCCAGACGTGGACAGAGTTCTCGCGCCTGCACCTCTCCAACAAGCTGGCCATCTTCGGCGTGGGCTACAACACTCGGTGGCGCGAGGACGTGCACTATCACCATGCCGAGATCAGCTCCCAGGTGCCGTTGGGCAAGCGGCTGCGTGAGTACTTCAACCCCGAGAAGCCGGAGGGCCGCGTGGTCATGACCAAGGTGCAGAAAATGAACTGGAAGAACGTCTACTACAAGTTCCTGGACATCACCATCAGCGAGGCGCGCTGCCTGGAGCTGCACCTGGAGGTGGACTGGATCCCTGTGGCACAGACCCGGCCGGTGGGCAGCGCCACGGGGGTCTGCCAGTACCTGCTGCCGGCCGACGTGCCCAAGACCTACGGAATGTACGCCGTGGGCTACGAGGCGCCGGATGGGCCCACGGCGGCCGCCAACTCTGGCTCGCCGTGGTCGGGGGACGCGGAGCCGTCGGCGGCGGTGGGGGTGTTTGGGGAACGGATCAAGGGGCCGGCGGTCACGTACTGCTACCTGGGCGTAGCGGAGGACAGGACCCTGCAGCAGTCTCTGCTCTACCACTTCCAGGGCGTCGGCAAGCAGTTCTTGCACGGCGAACCCTCGGGCGTCTCGCGCTTCCTGCAGGAGAACTGTCGAGGCGGCCGGGAAGGTTCGTCTTCGCGGTCGGCGGTGTATGTCAAGTTCGTGGAGGTGGACCTGGACTTCCTGTCAGCGGGCTCCCTGGTGGAGTGCTTAGAAACTGCCGTGGGCTATTCTTTGAAGTACAACAAAAAAGATCCCTTTTGACGGACGCATAGCAGGTTCTTGGTTCTTGTTCTTTTTCGACCGGCGGGGGGGGGGAAGAGGGTGGGGGTTGCCTTGGATGAATCACGTGTTGTTGGAGACAGTGACTGTGGGAGCAGGTTTGGGGCCAAATTTGTCTGTTAGGAGGTGTGGCAATTTTCAAGGTTCGGTGAGTTCTTATCTTGGCCAATTCCTATTTTTTTTTTGTTTCTTACTTTGCGTATTCAATGTTTATCTTAAAAATATAGAAAGACGCACAATGCAACAAATGCATCATGGAACACTGGCTGAGGGTTTTGTTTACACATAGTTGTATTTAATTTATTTTTTTCAACCACACTCACACTGCTGCAGGAATGGTTTCCCAAAATGGCTTCATCAAACTTGATTCATTAGTCAAGTTTAGTCTTGAAATTGTTTCGGCCTATATATCTGATATTTGATCTTGTATACAATCTTAAGGGATTGTACATTTATCTCAAAACACACTTTTACTTTTCTTTTTTTTTTATCACTTTTGATAACAGGTTGCACCAATGGACTGCATTGAAAGTTGCTTAAACACTTATTATTCTAGCTTCGAATGAAGCAGTGATTCACAAATAGAAGCCCTCTAGTTCATGTGAAAAGATTTTTTATGAGGTTTTTGTTGAAAAAAAAACAACAACCCACAAACGCATCCTTATACATTTCAACGTTGGCTTAATGTAAACATAGTGACAGGTTATGAGTTATGTCAGGCCACATGTGCACTATAATGATTATGCTGTTCACCTCGGCCTGGACGGGTATTATGCCATCATCCTCATCAGGGAGTGAGGGAAGGGTCAGGTGACTTGTGTAAGTGTTGTGTGCATCCGTCTACCTCATTAGAGTCTCACGATACTTCACTTTATAAACGTGCATATATATGCAAGATATCGGTTGTGCAGGTGCTCATGAAATGCAGTGCATGCACCTGTGAGGTGCAATACCTACATTGAACTGGAGGGGGCAGTAGTACTGCCTGTCACCCAGTATGCTTATACTGTTGCAGTCGACACAGAGCAGTCAATGCAGATCAGACACAGAACTTGGAGAATTACAATCAGAATTCTTTGAAGTCTCCGTTTTTAAGGGGTATTGATGAATGTATACCGTGTCCGACAACTGAAAGCAGATCCATGACTCTAGTGAATAGTTTCTTAAAACCTTCATAAAGACAAAAACATATGCAGGGATGCTTGATGCATAGTAGTCCATCATCAATGTGGTGTATACATGTACACAGCTCTGTCGGGTGTAGCAGACAATGGGTGGAAATCTTGCATAGCCTGACGTCTAGTGAAATGTAAGCACGCAAGTGAATGGGAACTGGACCTGGCCCGTGTGCAAACAATGAAATCGCGGCTGAGACGAGGATGGTGGTGCTAGAAGAATCATGTTCTCCATTTTGTTTAGTGCTTTTTGTGCTTTGAATCTGCCTTTTTGCCTTCGACTGTGCTCAGTCCAAGTTCCACTTTCTCAAAGCATCTTAAGAAGTCACGGGTTAATGTTACTATTGCCGCTACATTTTGCACGTTTCACCAGCTCTGCCAATGGCTGTTGCAAGGGCTTATGGGTAATTGTAGGTAGAGAAAGGCCAAAATGGTTGTGTTGACCAATTTGCTCCTTCTCACAGAGGATTCAACTTTAAGGACGAGGCTGGAGTGTTTATACATTTTCTTAAAGTCGACATCCCCATTCCCCCCAAAACTACCAGGGTTTGCCTGTCTAGCAAAAGCTGCTTATTTCTTAAAGGGCTCTTATTTAACCACCAGGTGCGAGTATGATTTGCCATAGCAAACCGTTTCAAAATTGTCATGGGTCTACCCTTTAGTGTCTAATGACTCAATCCGCCTAACTCGGCGACCCAGTGCACTGTCACTGTACCAACTCATATGCTTATCTATCCCTCATACATCTGAGTGGACACTCGCCACTTTTGGTGTCACTGGAGGGTAGTCACATTATAATTGTTAAACTGCTTCTCATGGCTGATTACGCCTGGTGGTAAAATAGGGAGTCTCAACATTGGCCATCGCTAGACGGACTATTTGTTACTCTTGGTCATTTCAGGGAATGTCAACCACATACAGAAAAACAAATTACTCTGGCTTTATCTTTGTAATGGTGTCTCTGATAACAGAATCCTGCCAGAAAAAGAATATCACTTGATTTTTTTGTTGGCCTACTCATTATTTGAAATCATTTGAAGTGGATTTAAAATGACATTTTACTTTCTCAAACAGTTTAAAGAATACAGAGGTTATGGTCATCTTGGGCCTATGGTCAAATTCAATGACCAGCGAATAATCTCGAGCAGTATTCAGTGACTTTGATTTCTGAGATCATGTGCAATGTGCCAGGAATGGATTGTGAAGTAACGGAATCCATGTTAAATATGTCTGTATGAAATCACATCAGAATATTATAAATATATATATATATATATACACGGGAAATATCAATATATTTAAGAATATTGACTAAATTGACCATTCCGGCTTTTGCAAACTTGCAAAATGTTAACTTGTTTGGAGGTATATAAGTTTAAATATTTTATATTATCTTTATTCACACATTCACATACGATCACATGTCATATGTCCTTGCTTTGAGTTCAGTCTTGTATGTTTACACGTTTGGAGGAACAAAAAAATAAATGAGACTTTTGCCACTCACTGAAAATGTCTTCACTGTTTACTTCAACGTAGGTTGTGTGGCTGTTCCGTTTAAGTTTAATGGCTTCAGAAACTACGTTAAAATGCATCCCTTTCTAAGAAGTCCAATGCAACTGGAGTGCCCTTGAGCCGAAGCACTTTTTTCGTTTTTATGTTTGATCATTTGATTTTATGCCATCTATTAATTAAGTGCAATGGGAATTACTCGACACAATTAGTTCCACAGTCACACCTGTTGATTTATGCTTCGCTTTCCTGTTCAAATGAAAATAAAATATATGCAGCTCTCCCACATGGCCACAAGATGGCAGTACAGTTATTTCTGAGCGCCGCCTGGGAGCTTAAACCAGACCTATGAAGCCCCATGTAGTGATGGATGGATAGGCCGGGTTATGCTCTTTAAACCCTTTCTCAACTATTTGAGATGCATATTTTGGAAAATGGATATTTTAAAATGAACAGTTGTCATTAGGTCGTCTTTCAATTGATTTAAAAGCTAATTTAAATGTCACATGCCACATATTAGAAGCCTGAGTGGCAACACATACATAACTAATATTTTACTACTAATAAACATTTTTAGATAAATATTTTATAGTAGGCATATGCACTTCATGTATGCTTTTTGTGTGCTACATTTTCGACCAGGTTGTTTTTTCCGAGATGGTCCCTGGCAAACAATAGGAGAATGTTTCCTTGGTCATTTCAGCTGTCAATGTTTAAATGTACTCTTTTCCTCTATTATAACGATACTGTTGAGAATATTGACCGCGTTCACGGCGCTGGGCAATTCATTCTGCCTTGAGTAGAGTGCCTGTCAATAATGGTGCATAACGAGACAGCTAGACAATACAAGAAGCTGTAAGCCTCAGGTCTGTGAGCAAAGGGTTTCACAAACCACTGCTTCATATAGCGCTCAGTAACTCACAGGCCTAGATATCACCTTTGGATAGCATAGCAGATAATCTACACTCAACCAGTTTCATAATTGTACAACGCTAAACGTGGTGTTTTGGTGTGCTGGTGGTGATTAAGAACAACTCTCGTGAAAATACAAGGATTTAAGGTCGATATAAAATGTTTGCCCTTTAAAAATACATTGTACACACACAAGTTAGAAAGTTGTCAGCCACTGTAGATTTATTGCAACCCCACTCATTCCATCCATTCAACCATGCATTCATTCATACCTTTCATACATTTTCATATTTTGTCATTTATTCAGCTGAAGATAAGAGTTTCGGCATGTGAGGTAGGTGCAGTTGTATAGCCTCCACACACACACACACACACCACACACACACACACTACAAAGCAAAGGTTATGAGCAAGGCCTCCCTGTTCACCCACCAACATTCTGAGAGACGCTGCGGGGATGCTTTTTAAGGATACAATGGCCATTGTAGTAATAATGCAACACACGGTCAGTAAGGACTGTTTTGTCGCCAAAAAGCAGCATTATATCTCCTGTATGTGGAACTAAAGTGTCTGTCTTCACGGCTCGATGGAGACGCAGCAGAGCGCACGTCGAGCTGCAGGGCTCCCCCATGCAATTTACAGCACCGCTCAGCAGAGCCACAATCAAACCCCGCTTCCCTGTGAACATAATCACGTGAATAACCCTCCTTCACCTTTCATAATTGAACAGCCAACCCCCCCACCACCACCACCACCACCACCCCCACCACCACCCCCCCTACCCCATCACCGCTGCTACAGTGCTACAGTAGGCCTATAGTGAACTGCCTCTGCATCCTCCATCACCACCACCACACCTGAGCCTCACCCCTGTGCTCTTGCTGAGGCCACTTGACAACCTGGAGGAGGGGGGAGCGGGGGGGGGTTGGTCTGTACAAACGACATTAGACCCATAGACCCATAGACCCATCATGATGACTGCTACTTAATAAACATAATTTATTCTTCTCCTCAAATCTACCTGGACAGAGTCGTTCTTAACTCGATACAACAGACTTCCACCACAACAACTGGTGATTTGTTTGTTCCACTTCATAGAGAGAATAATATTTAAGTAGGCTATTATAAATATAAATGTAAATATAAATATGCACACCTATGTAGTTATAACATTAATATTTACATTTTTGTATGTATATATACACACACACACACACACACACACACACACACACACACATATAGATCCACTTAAAGGTCCTGTATGTAAGAATAATTAATCCGTTCAGGGACTACATGGAGGATTTTACACCACAAATCTCCTTAAATTGCCAGATTGTGAGCAGGTTGTGGTTGTGAAGTTAAAACATGAGAGCTTCCCCGACTCTCTCTGTTGCGTAGAACAGCTTTAAGGCAAATTTCTGTCATATTTGAGTCTGTTCAGATTACATTCATATAGAGCCTATGATGCGCGGAGGAATGCGCGGACAGGTGCAGCTCCTCGCAAAGGTGGCGGTCCTCTCTCTCCCTCTCTCTCTCCCTCCCTCTCTCTCCCCCTCTCTCCCCCCCATCCGCTCTCTCTCTCTCTCTCTCTCTCTCTCTGTTAAGGATACGGAGCGACAGGTCGCCGAGAGAGTTGTTGTCGCCGCGGTCACCGCCACACATTTCCGAACGCAGCCGAGCCTCGAACCGAGCGGCGGTGAGCAGCTCAGCGTCTGGAGGGGCTGCTGCTGGTGGTGCTGGTGGTGGTGGTGGTGACACAAGCTGTGACAACTACAAACAACACAACAACAACAACAACAACAACAAACCCCAAAACAACCATAGGATTTCCTGCTGAGGATACTACAGTATATCTCCAAGAAGTTCCTGTCGTGGCAGATCCGAGAAGATAAGCGCACACTTGCTGCACAGAGTTGAAGAGCGGGACGTGCTGCTCTCAGACGGGCGGCGGGAGACCTGAGAGGACCAGAGAGGACCTGAGAGGACCAGAGAGGACCAGAGAGGACCTGAGAGGACCTGAGAGGACGTAGAGAGAGAGCCTGCAGGTCACCGGAGGAGGACCGCAGCGGAGCCATGGAGGTCGACCGCTCAATGACGTTCACCGCGCTGTCCCTTACCTGGATTTTGGGGCTCTCAGGTCAGTGGAAATATCAATTAAAACTTGTTTCACGGTTTTGTTTTATTTTTGGTTGTTTCTTGTAAATGTGCTACATGTGTGTACAGTGTATGATGTGTGTCCTCCATTCAGAAAGAGCAATAACCAGTAAGAGACCAATTCTATATCAATATTTCAGAAATGTAACAGTATGAACATGGTCACTGATTCCATTGTGTCCATTGGTGGTCCTATGAGATTAAACACCTGTTTGTTTTTCCACGGGATTTGGAAACAAGTGTGCTAGACATGATTATGTCTTAGAGGGTGTATAGTATAGTATAGTATAGTATAGTATAGTATAGTATAGTAATCCATTTATTGCTGCTGTTACTCTATAGCACAACAGTCACTCTGTCCTGGCATATACTGTATATATGTTCCTGGATTCACAGCAGAAATAGTCTACTAATGTTTTATTCATGAGAAGCTTAATTATAATCTACAATGATTGACCATTTACTTTAGGTATAATAATAATAATAATAATAATACTTTCAAGGATAGGGCTATTGATAATTGGGAGAAAATCACCCAAAACTACACCGATCAACTCACTGGATGTTCAATATGTCTACACTGGGCTGTTATGCTCCATACATTATCACAAGTGACCTCAATGGTCGTAAAGGAGCTAACGTGCAGTAAATGGGCTGCTGAGTGCTTATCGACTGCCGTTTTTTCCCATGGCAAACATGGCGCCCAGTGAGAGGTGTACTGGCCTCTATTTGTCCCAGTGGCCTGCCTCTCAGCTCTGTTGCCTAAACAATCACAAGTGCTGACAGCCACTAATCTCAGGAAGGCTTCTGTCACTTGAAAGCCGTGTTTCACATGAACTCAGGCGTGATATGGTCTCTCTCTAAATTCATACCCTTAAAGAACAAAAAAAACAAAACGAATAATAGTGACGATGAAGTTCAGGTTGATTATTATTATACTGCCGATCCCGCCAACTGGTAGAGCACCCCACCCTCTCTCCCCTGCTCTGTTCCTGGGCAAGCCAGTTGGCGTCATAACCGGGTTTGATTCCCGCTCGTACATACAGTACACCCCCACCCATCATGCCAAGTATCGACGCACTCCCGTCCCTCGCTGTATTGTAAGACGCTAGTAATAAAAGCGTCCAGTCCCTCCATATCTGTCATAGTTACTCCCTGCGGAGAGTCCATTCTTCCTAGAGTACAATACGCCAGCCGCGGCCGTGCTATGACTTCAGCCCCCCTGACTCAGTCCCGGTGTCCTGCAGGTGCGTCCCGGAAGGCAGCCGGCTACAGGAAGGGGTCATGAATAGCTAGCTAGGCTAACAGGAAAGCTGAACATTCCTGGTGGGGCCGATAGATAAGGAGCTGAGCGGCCGGCCGGCCAACAAACACCATTATGGTCGGCCGTGGAAGTGAAACGTCAAGGGTGGAAACCAAAAATGGAGGAAAGCTGCGTATGTCTACCTCTTTAAATCTTGAACTTGCTTCCATGTCATGGCACAGCGGGTTACTATGTGTGTGTTTCCAAGCGCTCTGCAGGCATAACATGTCATTATAATTTTAATGGCAGCTTGCAAACGACCGCAGGGCTGTACAACGTTGACAACGGCAAGTGCCAACACAAAAATGTGCCAGCAGCCCTCACTTAATGCGCCTGACAAACACTTAACTTTGAAGTCACTCCGATATTTCGGTTTGAAATCACTTTCTTCCCGTACAAACCAGTGACACAGCAAGATACGGCTTTGTAAAGGCAGGTAACCCCATAGTTTTCATCAAACAAGAGTAGTGGCTCCATGGCTCCACAGATAAGGCATAGGGCATGGATGGAATGAAATGGCTTTGATAAAGGGGCCTTGTATCTTCAAAATGCTTATCTCGGTGTACACATGTAAATGTGCATGCATACACACACACACACACACACACACACACACACACACACACACACACACACACACACACACAACAAACAAATTAATATTCACACACGCACACACAGGCACGCACACTCACACCGTTATTAATAATAATAATAATAATAATACATATGACTTATATAGCGTTTTTAAAGGGTACTTAAAGATGCTTTACAATGAACAATAAACATATAACATAAACGTACACAGATACGGAATACAGAATACAGAATACAGAAACAAAAACAAATATAGAGGTTGTAGAGTGAAAGATAATGGTGGAGGTGGAGGTCAGATACTGTAGGCTTGAGTTGGTTTTTAAAAGAAGTGAGTGTATTATCTGTGATTATACAAAATCGAGTCAAAGAAAAATCTATATCAGCACTTGGAAATGAGGAAAATCAAGGAGAGGGAAATACAATTAAGGGGAAGAAAGATCACTTACATTTGTAATGAGATTCGCTTCTCTGAACGTTTCAGAGAAGCAGTTCACTTAAGAAATCAGAATGCGTAAAAAAAAAATCAGTAAATCCCAATGTAATCAAATCAGTGAATTCGGTCAAAGCTGAAGAATAACCTTCGGTAATCTTAACAGGATTTTAAATCGCACAAGGAGCACTGTCTATTGTCAAGTGACCAATCGGCATGATGATAATCCAAGACAAAAAAACCCTGGATCTTGAAATACAATATCAAACTGAAAACTAGAATCACAAATTCAAGCTCAAATTCAAGCTATCAAATCAAGTGATGATTGAGTGATGACTAAGTGATACATTCAAGGGCCCGGGAAGACGCGATTCAACATGCTAGCAGTACATTTCTATCATTTCTATCGGGTCTCCCGCCACAACTAATGAAGATAATGAAGATGAAGAAATAACCTGAAAGGGATCCAACCAAAGCAACATTTTGAATGTGTTTATTGTAAATACTGCTCCCCTGCTCTGTTCCTGGGCAAGCCAGTTGGCGTCATAACCGGGTTTGATTCCCGCTCGTACATACAGTACACCCCCACCCATCACGCCAAGTATCGACGCACTCCCGTCCCTCACTGTATTGTAAGACGCTAGTAATAAAAGCGTCCAGTCCCTCCATATCTGTCATAGTTACTCCCTGCGGAGAGTCCATTCTTCCTAGAGTACAATACGCCAGCCGCGGTCGTGCTATGACTTCAGCCCCCCTGACTCAGTCCCGGTGTCCTGCAGGTGCGTCCCGGAAGGCAGCCGGCTACAGGAAGGGGTCATGAATAGCTAGCTAGGCTAACAGGAAAGCTGAACATTCCTGGTGGGGCCGATAGATAAGGAGCTGAGCGGCCGGCCGGCCAACAAACACCATTATGGTCGGCCGTGGAAGTGAAACGTCAAGGGTGGAAACCAAAAATGGAGGAAAGCTGCGTATGTCTACCTCTTTAAATCTTGAACTTGCTTCCATGTCATGGCACAGCGGGTTACTATGTGTGTGTTTCCAAGCGCTCTGCAGGCATAACATGTCATTATAATTTTAATGGCAGCTTGCAAACGACCGCAGGGCTGTACAACGTTGACAACGGCAAGTGCCAACACAAAAATGTGCCAGCAGCCCTCACTTAATGCGCCTGACAAACACTTAACTTTGAAGTCACTCCGATATTTCGGTTTGAAATCACTTTCTTCCCGTACAAACCAGTGACACAGCAAGATACGGCTTTGTAAAGGCAGGTAACCCCATAGTTTTCATCAAACAATCGCAGTAGTTACAATAAACACATTCAAAAGTTTCGCACACACCCACACACACACACACACACACACACACACACACACACACACACACACACACACACACACACACACACACACACACACACACACACACACACACACACACACACACACACACACACACACACACACACACACACACACACACACCTCAGTCCAGCCTCCATTCTAATTCACTAAGAACTCCGTGGGGAACGCCAGCACAGAGGCAGCAGGAGCCCTCCGCCGTCCCCACAGAGCCTTTGAAGCCTGAACGGACTGACCTTGAATAAGTGAAGTCCTACTGCAGGACCCACCTGGAAAACAAATGAAGACCTTCCTCTGCCACACTGTGTGTCCAGAATGGAAGAGTAGTGGCTCCATGGCTCCACAGATAAGGCATAGGGCATGGATGGAATGAAATGGCTTTGATAAAGGGGCCTTGTATCTTCAAAATGCTTATCTCGGTGTACACATGTAAATGTGCATGCATACACACACACACACACACACACACACACACACACACACACACACACACACACACACACACACAACAAACAAATTAATATTCACACACGCACACACAGGCACGCACACTCACACCATTATTAATAATAATAATAATAATAATACATATGACTTATATAGCGTTTTTAAAGGGTACTCAAAGACGCTTTACAATGAACAATAAACATATAACATAAACGTACACAGATACGGAATACAGAATACAGAATACAGAAACAAAAACAAATATAGAGGTTGTAGAGTGAAAGAGAATGGTGGAGGTGGAGGTCAGATACTGTAGGCTTGAGTTGGTTTTTAAAAGAAGTGAGTGTATTATCTGTGATTATACAAAATCGAGTCAAAGAAAAATCTATATCAGCACTTGGAAATGAGGAAAATCAAGGAGAGGGAAATACAATTAAGGGGAAGAAAGATCACTTACATTTGTAATGAGATTCGCTTCTCTGAACGTTTCAGAGAAGCAGTTCACTTAAGAAATCAGAATGCGTAAAAAAAAAATCAGTAAATCCCAATGTAATCAAATCTGTGTGTGTGTGTGGGGGGGTGCAGAACCACGTGATATTTATAGTCATCTCATGCACTGTTGTTTTAACACAGGGCCACGCTAATGATGGTAGCTCTCTCTTCACGCATGCCACTTTCTCTGTCCCTATGTCTCTCTCTCGTTCTCTCTCTCTCTCTCTCTGTGGCTCTCGCTCTCTCTTTCTCTATCCTTCTATCTCTGTCTGTTTGTCTCTCCCTCTCCTTCTCTGTGTCTCACTCTCTCTTTGTCTGTCTGTGTCTCTCTGTGTGTCCCACTCTTTCTCTGTGTGTCTCGCTCTCTCTACCCCCTACTTCTGACTGTCTCTCTCTCGCTCTCTCTTCCTCTATCTCTCTCTCTCTCTCTCTCTCTCTCTCTCTCTCTCTCTCTCTCTGTCTCTCTCTCTCTCTCTGTGTCTCTCTCTCTCTCTCTCTCTCTCTCTCTCTCTCTCTCTCTCTCTCTCCATAATATATATACATATATCTATATATATATAGATATATGTATACCGTATATACGTGTCTATATTTATTCATCCCCTGAGGTCAAGACAGTGCCGGCTGTTTGTTTCCTGTCTATTGTTCCCCTGTCATCGCAACATCCCCAAAATATCCCAACCCCGTCACTGCATACTTGACTTGTACCCGGAGTCAGTCTGCCACGGGCACCGCGAGGCAATGTAATAATAATGTGTCCAATTTTCTAACAACTCTTATCTCTAATTGCCTATTTCTTGGAGTAGCACCCAGTGGAGGTGTGTCAGAATCCTGCTCCGCTGAGCTGGTAGGATTACAGCCAGTCCGTCGACGACCCCCCCCCTTGCCACTGGTGCAGTTTTGATTTGAGATTGAGGGATTTATCAGCGTACATGTAATGGTACCAGAAATACAAGATCTCAATCACTCCCTCTCTCCCCTTGCTCTGTTCCTGGGCAAGCCAGTTGTCTCTCCAATTGTCAACCCACGCAAGTATGCCACTGGCTTTGGTAATCCCTGTGTATTCACACCGAGGGGCATTCTGCGGCGAGCTTTGTGACATCCTGCCAATAACACACCGATATACTACCCACACGAAAGGAGATTAAGCACTGTAACTCGTAAGAATTTGGCGTCTTCCTCGAGAAGAAGCATTGCTTTTTGAGTGAGTGACCGTCGAGTTCCTTCATGTTATTCTGTCGTCTACTTTTCAACAGACCTGGAAGTTATCAATCCTACTTACAATCTTCACCGCCATCAACCTCGTCTGTCACACACAGCTTCCTCTCTCGGCTGATCCTTTCCAATCCCGTTGTAGGCCTCAAATTTGAAATGGATTTGCTAAAAGACAAATTGAAGTTTGAGCATCGCCCGTGCTAAGCCTGCGCACGACAGGTGTCACAAGGGGGGGGGGAATGCATTACACGCGATTCACCTCAATTCTAATATAGCGCCGTAAAAACACGGGAAAACTTCAGTCCAGAAGCGAAGAGGAAAGAATGTTGAAGCAGTGAATGTAAAATGTCAGAAGAAACTACATTATTATTCGTCTTATTTTATGATCTGAGAGGACAAGTCAGAGAAATGTAAAATATATATAGATCTGTCAACACAGCTTCTATATGAGGCTGACTTGTGGAGTTAGATTAGATTGAGAAACCTTTTCTCCGCCAACCAGGGCCACATACAGTATACTGTATATAGAAATAGTCAGATGTTGCTTTTTATGGCTTACAGGGACGTCCCGTCCTGCTTCGGGGTCCCAAACGGAACACGGTTCTTCAGGGGTCATGAGAAAGCCTCTGGATGACGTTCCCATTTCCCTCGACCCTCTACCCAGGCCTATGGGCTCTCTTAAAGACACAGACATATCCTCTCCTCCCCTCTCCTCTCATTGGCTCTCCCATCTGCCCCTCTCCTCTCCTCTCCTCTCCACTCATCTCCTCTCCTTTCTCCTCCCCTCCTCGGCTCTCCTCCCTCCTCTCCGCTCTTTTGATCGCCTCTCCTCTCTCCCCTCTGTCTCCTCTCCTCGCACATCTTCTCCTCTCTCCCCTCTCCTCTCCTCTCCTCTCACATCTTCTCCTCTCTCCCCTCTCCTCTCCTCTCCTCTCCTCTCCTCTCCTCTCCTCTCCTCTCCTCTCCTCTCCTCCCTCTCTCTCCTCTACACTCTCTCCCCTTTTGATCATCTCCGCTCTCTCCTCCCCGTTCTCTCCAAAGTCTCTTCTCTGCCCTCCCTTCTCTTAGCTCCTCTCCGTCACTATTTATCCATTCTCTTTATTTCCGGACGTTTTCTCTGTTCCTCTTCTTGCCGTCTTGCTCATTTATTCGTCCCTCTCCATCTCCTCAGTGCTCGGGTTCTTTCCCCTGACAAGCAGCCAGCCAGCCAGCCTCCTCAGTAGCTGGTCAGGCAGGCACCGGGCACCAGGCAGCGCCCCGCCCCAAACCCCTTCATTAAACCATGACCCCCTGCACTTTTTGATCTAGATCTCTCCCGTGTTGACATCTACATCGATGGCGTATTGTTCTGGCTGCCTCAAGTTATTCCCATCGAATGAGTATGAGGTTCTTCTGGGTATTTGCATGGCGGACAATGGTTACACAAGGCACTTTATATACACTCCCTGGAGACACGCTATGAGTATTTATAGTATTGTTTGTGGGAGGAAGACCCAGCCCTCTCATGACAATAATGTCGATTCGTGCCGAAATGAAGAATTGTAGGAGAATTCCGTCCAGCTTCACTGCCCAGTGCAACCTTTAGATGGCTTTGTCCCAGTATGTTATGTCCCTGGCAGGAATGTATTGTTGATGTGTACGGATAACATTGCCATTCCATTCCATTCCATTGCATGACTCCTCTCACTGTAACTGAACATTACAAAATGATTTCCTGGCTGATTAAAGTCAGGTGGTTTGTTGGGGGCATGCAGATGTTCTGATTGGTCCCCAGCCTTTTTCCCCCGGCTTCCTACAGTGTGTCTGTGTGTGTGTTAGGACTGAATGATTTGGTAAAAAAAAATCATATTGCGGTTGTTATGTTGTGCCTTTTAAAATCATTTGTTTGTTGGGGTCTGTACCAAACAAACATCTGGGGGGGGGGGGGGGGTACAATTTACCATTATAAAATGATTTCAACTTCAACTGTATGTGTGTGTGTGTGTGTGTGTGTGTGTGTGTGTGTGCATCTTATTATTCTTGTTTGTGTCTCTCTCTCACACTCTCTCTTTCTCCCAACGACTTTTCTCTGTCTGTCTGTCTGTCTGTCTGTCTGTCTGTCTGTCTCTCTCTCTCTCTCTCTCTCTCTCTCTCTCTCTCTCTCTCTCTCTCTCTCTCCCGGCGCCTTTTCTCTGTTTCTGTCTCCGTCTCCACATATAATTAAATTCTCTCTCTCCCTCTGTCTCTGTGTCTCTCTCTCTCCCGCTCTGTCTTTCTCTGTGTGTGCGTGGGCTACATTTCAGTCTCGCTGACAGATGACAGATGTCGCTTCCAGGAGGATTCAGCGCTGATGTCCTCCTGACCTGTCAGTCAAAGTAAAATGACACAAAAAAGAGAAAAAAAGAATAAAGCTCAGAACAGACGGGAATTGAGGGCACAGGCTTAGACCAGCCGACATCACTATTAAATCATTGTTAGGAGGGGTGCTTATGCAGGGGGGGGGGGCGGGGCAAGACGCTGCGGTGTGCATGAGATGTCCGTAGCAGAGGCTTAAAGGATAACTCGGGGATTTATCAACCTGGACACCATTTTCCCATCGTTTTACTGTCTTAAGTAACTAATGCCGGCAGACAACAATTTCTGAAATTCGTCCAGTATTGAGCGATAGTGCTTCAGGGGGGGGGGCAATCATGGCCCCGTCAGTGTAGATCTTGTAAAAGTGCTTGTTTTTGCCTCTGACCGGCTCAGATTGTTAGTGCAAGTATCTGACAACATTATGGAAAGAATCTCTACGGAGAAATAGCACTTTTGCTTTACTTGTCACAATCACTTTCTTATTGTGTCCGTCTGTCTTACCAAGTCTTGCTTGCTTACCAAGTCTCGCTCTGAAATCTCGTGAAATATCACAAAGTCGAAATCGGCTAAATATTCAGCCATGACTTTGAAAATCTTCCAGATGACGCTAAGCTGTGCTTGCTGTAGTCCCACATAAAGATCCAGTTGTTATCCTTTAACCTCTGACCTTTTCTTCACGTGTTCACGTGGTTCTCCCCCTCAGCCCAATGGCGGTCGCATCACATCCATATCTCCACCGCGCAGATGGATAAAGATTACCATGAACCTCTTGTCTTCATGGGTTATGATATGTTACACCTTTCCTATCACACATCCCATTTCTGTTGGCTGTATTCGTTGAGACATGATAAATGATATTCCGTTGCTGTATGACATTTATTTATTTATTTACTTGTTTATTTGACAGGGAGATCTCTGTTGAGAACATGAACACTGTCGTATAAAAACCCAATTAACACTGTAAAATAAAAACCCAATTAAAAAACAATTATGTATTCACTACACAACACTAACAACAACAACAACAACAACAACAAGATTTCACAACGTTTGGACACCAAGGAGACGTAAGAAATCATAAGAAAGAGTGAATCCAATCCAACAAAAGATATTTCAGATGAACAGTGCCCTTTCCATACACTGCGGAGAACATTGGGACAAAATGACAAAGCATCCACCAACCACAACAGTAATTACATTGAATGAAACGCTAAATAATAGTACACACACCCATTGCAATAAACACACAGGGCACCCTTGTGATTATAACAGTTTAATGCCCTTGTTAGGAGCAAAGAATATATATATATATATTTTTCTTTTTTACCAACGAGGTTACTTTGTATTGATTCAGTCACACACAAAAACCCAGATGAAAAAAAGTGGGGAAAAAAATTCCTTATGGTTTAGTGTTGGCGATAGGCAGCCTTGTGGAAAAAGTCATTACCTTCACACTATTAAGCCAGGCCTTGAGGGTATTAGAGCCACCATTGTTGCAGAAGGAGCAATTCTGGAGATGCTCTCTTAGGGACACACATTCAGAGGCAGAACCGAGGTCTAACTGTGTCAAACTGTTGCCGTGCGTTCGAGGAAGCATTTGTACATGCAGGCCCGTGCTATGCTTCACAAACCCGTTCATATTTATACACGTGGGCTTGTTTTTTTCTTCTCCTTTCCGTTACTACAAGCGCTTCAGCTCCTAGTACGTTAGAACTGCTCTTGTTGTGACCGATGAAGCTTTTCAACCTTTTTGCCGTCTTTACCCGACGTGAGAAACGTGTAGATTTATCCAAGCTCTGTCTAACCTCTCCTCTGAAAAGCACCCCGTCCTTTGCTCTAGCCGTGTGGAAGATAAATCGCTCGCCCCCCCGATCGCCAAGGCGTGGGTCACCTTCCTGGGGGCAGGACCACCTGTCATCTCCTCGTCCTCCTTCTCTTCCTCCTCTGCTACGGCCAATCTTCCTCACACCCCCACCCTCTGGGGAAGCACTACTATCATGATCATCTCATATCTTCCTATGCACCGCTCTCTCTCTCTCTCTCTCTCTCTCTCTCTCTCTCTCTCTCTCTCCTCCCATCTTCCTTTCCTCTCCTCCTCCTCCTCCTCTCATCTCCTCTCCTCTCCTACCTCTTCAAGCCCAGCTTCTGCATCTCATCAGTGCATGGCAGGTTCAGCCAGGGGTGTTTGGATGTGTGTGTGTGTGTGTGTGTGTGTGTGTGTGCATGAATGTGTGTTCTTGTGCATGTGCGTCTCACTCAAACCTGGGGCCCTGGGCCCTGCTTTGTGTTTGTGTGTTTGTGTGTATCTCTCTCTCCCAACACCTTTTCTCTGTTTCTCTCTCTCTCTCTCTCTCTCTTCTCTCTCTCTCTCTCTCTCTCTCTCTCTCTCTCTCACACAATGCCTTTTCTCTCCACACATAATGAAATTCTCTCTCTCCTGTTCATCCCTCCATGTTTTTCTCTTTTTCTCTCTCTCTCTCAAATATAATTATCTCTCTCTCTCTCTCTCTCTCTCTCTCTCTCTGTCTCTGTCTCTCTCTTTCTCTCTCTCTCTTATTTCTGCCTATTTTCTTTTCTTCCACTCTCCACTGATCTCTCCCTCCCTGGGTGGTGTGTGTGTGTGTATGTGCATGCGTGTGCATGCGTGTGTGTGTGTGTGTGTGTGTGTAATTATAGCCACGCATCCCGGGGTTCCTCGGTCACACACCAGCAAGTTTTCAAATGATGTCATTATGTCTGGTAATGGGAGCGAGGTGCAGCTCCCCGGCTAACATCTATAATTGTTGTTTATTGAAAAGCAGAAAAGAAAAAAGACCCATGGATGCACCGCCGCGCTGTTGTCTGATCCATCCTCCCTCACACGGACACTCGAGGAACTGGATATGAGGGTGTTGTATGTTATTTGTACTCTGTTGTTGTATATAAGTCACAGTGGGGCAGAGTAATTGGATTTACCTTTCTTCATTTGCAGCGTGAGTAACGGGGCCCTCGGAGATAATGCGTTCGGCGTCATCAGATTAGACGGAAACACAAGAGGGTTTTTAATAATACCGCTCCGCCGATGATAGATGCGTCGTCATTGTGATCCTTGGCAAAAGGCCTCGTTTCGTTTTCTGTTTTTTTGGCCACGCATTAAAATACAACATCACCGGTTGGGCGGGAGCCAATGAGTTTGGGTCGTTGGACACAAGACAAGCACTTGTTCCTGTAACGCTTTAATGAATTCACGCGCGTCAAGAGAGCGATTCTCCGCGAACAATCTTCCTCTCTCGTCACAGTCAGCCGTCGGGGAATTGTGAAATTCAGCGTGGAATCGCCGTCGAGGCAAACTGCGTCGTTCTGTGCAGCGTTAAATCAGAACGGCTGCGTCATTTAGTTCCAAAACATGCAATAGAAAAAAATACTTGAAAGAAGAGAAATGTTTTTGCTGTAATGGAAAGACACACTGGAGGCACCTAGCATTAAAAGTGACATTATATCCCAGTCCTATTTCTAGGGGGGGGGGGGGGGGGGGGGGGGGAAGAGGGATTAGATTAAGCTAGGCGAGACGTCGA
>PIJE02000088.1:489315-494315 GCA_002895965.2 Coryphaenoides rupestris
GCTTCTGTGCTTAGCCGAGTGGCTGACTGTGCTGGTGGTGCACTGATTAGCCAATGCACCACCACAGTGCAGCCCCACCCAGACTCTAACTGGGCCAGGTGAGGCCAATTAAGCCAGTCACCAAACACCCACACACCCACAGGGTACTTTGAAGGATCGCAGGGGGTATTTGGAACATGAACCAACATTTTTTTCTAATTTTTATATTGGTGACGGTCAACAGTCAACTTTAAGGGGTACATGGCGGAAAACATATCTTTGAGGGGGTACTAGTATTAGTAAAAATAGTTGGAGAACCACTGTGTTAGACTAAAGCCAGTTGCACGCATGATCCAGGAGTGTCCATATCACATAGAAGCTAGGACGAGGCACTATAGCTAGCTATAGCACATAAGTGGCTTCCATTCCACTCATAACACCACTTCTAGTCCAGTGACTTATTCAGCGAGTTCACCGACGTCTCCTGGCATCGCCACACGCCATCCAAGCGCAATTACTCTCACACTGTGGTCCAATTGGCATTTTAATTTGCAGCGGTCCAGTCTGAGGGGGCGCTAGGAAACATCCAGAGATACATGACACACTCAAACCCCGCCCACCACCACCACCACCACCACCACCACCACCGTCCTGATTAGGATGCGCTTGACCGCCAAACCTCGGCAGAAGCAATTAGTGAGATAAAAGCCGCCATAGTACTAGCGCCGCAAGTCGCTCCATCGCCACTTGTCATGACCGTACTACCCCCCACAAACCCCGCCCATCTCCTCCCACCCCGTTTTAATTATGAAAGGGTGAGGGAGAGGAGAATTAGCCGCAAAAGGAGCATGGAGGTGTGTGTGTGTGTGTGTGGGGGGGGGGGTCTCAGGGCTGACAGCGGGGGTCTATTTTTAACACATGCGGGGGGAGGGTGGGGGAGATGGTTGAGCGACACGTTTCAGACGATGGAGCCTGGTTAAGGGTGGGTGGGGGTTGTGGGGTGGGGCTGAGGGGTCTGGTGGTCATCCTCCACCCTGCTCCTCCTCGCCGAGTGATGCGTCGCTGTGGTGTGTCGTGTGTGTGTGTGTGTGTGTGTGTGTGTGTGGTTCTGTGTGTGTGTGTGTGTGTGTTTGTGTGTGTGTGTGTGTGTGTGTGTGTGGTTGTTTGTGTATGTGTGTGTGTGTGTGTGTGTGTGTGTGTGTGGTGTGTGTGTGTGTGTGTGTGTGTGTGTGTGTGTGTGTGTGTGTGTGTGTGTGTGTGTGTGTGTGTGTGTGTGTGTGTGTGTGTGTGTGTGTGTGTGTGTGTGTGTGTGTGTGTGTGTGTGTGTGTGTGTGTGTGTGTGTGTGTGTGGACGGTGGGCGGATGTGTCCGTGTGTTGGCTTTCATTAGATTCATTTCCGAGTGATTGCGAGGACAGGAGGCGCGAGGGAGCCGGGCTCTAGAGGGTGATTATGGACCGGACCCGGGCGTGCAAGGTGTGCAGCCGGATGTGTGTGTGTGTGTGTGTGTGTTTGTGTGCGTGTGCGTGTGTGTGTGTGTGTGTGTGTGTAGGAGTCATTGTGATTAAAGTGCCCCCCAGCAAGGGAACTGCTAAAGCAGAGAGAGCGAGAGAGAGAGAGAGAGAGAGAGAGAGAGAGAGAGAGAGAGAGAGAGAGAGAGAAAGAAAGAGAGAGAGATGTACACAGGGTTGATGTTGGGGAACCACAGGAGAGAATTAACATACTCCAACATGGCCGCTCAGCGAGAGACCATGTTGCGTCTAAATTAGGATTTTCATCGCATGTGACACGGTGATGAAGACGCTTAATAATGGGTCCATCCACATGTATTTATCTCGCTAGTACTATGGCGGCTTTTATCTCACTAATTGCTTCTGCCGAGGTTTGGCGGTCAAGCGCATCCTAATCAGGACGGTGGTGGTGGTGGTGGTGGTGGTGGTGGGCGGGGTTTGAGTGTGTCATGTATCTCTGGATGTTTCCTAGCGCCCCCTCAGACTGGACCGCTGCAAATTAAAATGCCAATTGGACCACAGTGTGAGAGTAATTGCGCTTGGATGGCGTGTGGCGATGCCAGGAGACGTCGGTGAACTCGCTGAATAAGTCACTGGACTAGAAGTGGTGTTATGAGTGGAATGGAAGCCACTTATGTGCTATAGCTAGCTATAGTGCCTCGTCCTAGCTTCTATGTGATATGGACACTCCTGGATCATGCGTGCAACTGGCTTTAGTCTAACACAGTGGTTCTCCAACTATTTGTACTAATACTAGTACCCCCTCAAAGATATGTTTTCCGCCATGTACCCCTTAAAGTTGACTGTTGACCGTCACCAATATAAAAATTAGAAAAAAATGTTGGTTCATGTTCCAAATACCCCCTGCGATCCTTCAAAGTACCCTGTGGGTGTGTTTGTGTTTGGTGACTGGCTTAATTGGCCTCACCTGGCCCAGTTAGAGTCTGGTTAACTGGTTAAGTCAGCCACCAGCACACACACTCAGGGAAGCGCTAGCATGCTAGCTAGTCATCATCTGCACTGCCGTCTTAACATACTTTTCAATAAATTGGACTTTACACCACAAACCTGCCTGTGTCCTTGGAGGAGCCCTGAAGTAAAGCCACGTATGTGGCATTGCGGCAAGCATCCTTGCTACATACCCCTTGACATACATGCACATGCATCAAGACGTGCACACACAGCAGACACACTCTTTAATCATTGATCGCTATCACTATTGGAGGCCCCACTGTTTATCATTTCGTCAGAGAGTGATGAATGTGTTATGAAAATGGCGTGGGGCACAAACACACTTATCGCACAAACTTGAACATTGCAACTGAACTCGCAACCCAGCCCTTGATCCTGCATATCTTGATGTTCTTCGTCACTTGAAAGCCCCACGTTATTGAATCTCACAGAGGTTGACCTCCGCGACCTTGAGATAAGACGGTGAAAGTTTCCTCCTATCTGCACGGAAGCTCTGGCCCTTGAGAATCATGCTGGTGATTTTGTTTCCCACAACGGTTTTCGTTAAACCTTTGAAATTCAAAACAGACACACACACACACACACACACACACACACAAGGATTAGCTGCTGCTGAGCTACTGTATTAAAAAACGCCAAACAAATGTTAACCGTGAACTATTTTAATCTCTCAAAATTTCCAAATGTAATCCTAAATTGTATTTTCTGTCATCACTACCCCATTCTTGGGCATACTTTTCTGATTCATATACGAGGTATTATTTCAATACAAGTACAAAGCATGCGATCACAGCAGATCATTTGAAAAGTGCTGATGAAGGGAGGGTGTGTGTGGGGGGGGGGGGTTACACCATCGCCAACGCCTGTCAGATGAAGGGGCTTAAAAGATAAAAGCCCATACTTAGCCTGGTGTGTTCATTAACATTAACATTATCATTAACATTATCATTAACACACAAAAATACAGGTACACAAATTAGAACTACACACTCATGCCACCATCAAACCTTCCCTTCTGTGACTCTGACTGCTCCGGGTCCAAGAGCAGAACAACCCGACTCTTCGGAAAGCGAGACATCGGATTCGGTATACAGGGGAGACAAAAGGCACATTGTCAGGAGGAGCTCTGGCACGCTAGCTCCCCAACAGTATCAGTTGGCCCTGCATGTCCGCCATTGGAACTGAGCTAGCCGCGATGCTAAGCTGCTTTTGGGAGTGCTTGATTTGCCCCTAAAACGGTTATGGATTAATATCTAATGTTTTCGGGGGTTTTTACCTACACAAATGAAATCTGCACAGGGTGTAAGACACATTTTTTGAGGACATGAGACATGAATAGCAAAACAAAGTCATTAAGCGCAAATAGAAAACCGATTTCAAGAGAATGCCGAGATTCGGGGGGCTGGGGGGGGCTGGGGGGGTGGGTGGATTAAGAGTGAGAGAGAGACTACAGAGCTACAGACAGAGAGACAGAGAGAGAGAGAGTGCTATAATGTGGCTGGAGCTACAGTCTATGGGGTTGGAGGGGAAAGTGGCGGCGAGGGCACAAATGAATGAGTGCAGGAGAGATAGTGCAAGATACTGAGCCGAAGATTTGGCTTTTTAATCGAGTCGGTGCGGATTAGCGGCGGATTATACGGGCATTGCGACATAGCCGCAAATTAGCTCGCTAGCTTTAATCTGACGGGCGGACAAGGCGGAATACTTGACCAGAAGAAGTGTTGTGTGATATGTGTGTGCATATGTGTATGTGTGTGTGTTTGTGTGTGTGTCTCTGTGTGTGTGCGTGCGCGTGTTGTTTGTGCAGGTTGATGACTTGTAGGACGATGGTTAATGTTCTTTGCGTGTACAGTTTTCAGAGGACATACTCGCGACATCGCTAAAGTCTATCTCTGATTTTGGTTTGGCTGGAGGTGATTGTGTCTCATTCTTGACTAATTTATCAGGTTTTACATTATTGATGTGCTCTCATGGGACGCATTGTAGTGCAGCCTGGTGTCTTTAGTCTGTATCCCAGCAAGCAGTAGATGTCAATACTCTGTAAAGACAGAGCAAAATAAAGATAAATAATCATAATAAAGTAATGATTATTATAAACTAACGCACAAGCAATGAGTCAGAAATACTACCCGTGTCTCTAATCAATCTGTCTTTAACGCGATAATGTTTAAAGGTGACTCTGAGTGAAGAGCATACAGAGAGTAATGAATTATTTCTCCTCCCTATTGTCCATTAAAGTGCATGTGGATGTTCAGGCTGCAGAGCAGAGCTACACCACAGAGCTGCCTCACGTATTTAATGAATAGCTGTGGTCTGGGCAACCTGCTGAAACCTGAGCTCACCTGTCCGGGCCCGGTCTCATCTCCGTCTTCTCCGCTTTAGTGTGTTTGTTTAACTCCCAAATCATCAGGGGGCTGTGGTCTTCCGCCCCTCGGTACCCGCCCAGCACTTCTGAGCTTACAAGAAAACAGACTCAGGCCTCATTATGTCTTTATCGCTGTCGTTCCATCTTTTATAATTACGTCCCCGTTGCTCTCCA
>PIJE02000088.1:496815-499315 GCA_002895965.2 Coryphaenoides rupestris
GACCACAGTGTGAGAGTAATTGCGCTTGGATGGCGTGTGGCGATGCCAGGAGACGTCGGTGAACTCGCTGAATAAGTCACTGGACTAGAAGTGGTGTTATGAGTGGAATGGAAGCCACTTATGTGCTATAGCTAGCTATAGTGCCTCGTCCTAGCTTCTATGTGATATGGACGCTCCTGGATCATGCGTGCAACTGGCTTTAGTCTAACACAGTGGTTCTCCAACTATTTTTACTAATACTAGTACCCCCTCAAAGATATGTTTTCCGCCATGTACCCCTTAAAGTTGACTGTTGACCGTCACCAATAAAAAAATTTAGAAAAAAAATGTTGGTTCATGTTCCAAATACCCCCTGCGATCCTTCAAAGTACCCTGTGGGTGTGTTTGTGTTTGGTGACTGGCTTAATTGGCCTCACCTGGCCCAGTTAGAGTCTGGTTAACTGGTTAAGTCAGCCACCAGCACACCACACTCAGGGAAGCGCTAGCATGCTAGCTTGTCATCATCTGCACGCCGTCTTAACATACTTTTCAATAAATTGGACTTTACACCACAAAACCTGCCCTGTGTCCTTGGAGGAGCCCTGAACTAAATCCACGTATGTGGCATTGCGGCAAGCATCCTTGCTACATACCCCTTGACATACATGCACATGCATCAAGACGTGCACACACAGCAGACACACTCTTTAATCATTGATCGCTATCACTATTGGAGGCCCCACTGTTTATCATTTCGTCAGAGAGTGATGAATGTGTTATGAAAATGGCGTGGGGCACAAAACACACTTATCGCACAAACTTGAACATTGCAACTGAACTCGCAACCCAGCCCTTGATCCTGCATTATCTTGATGTTCTTCGTCACTTGGAAAGCCCGCACGTTATTGAATCTTCACAGAGGTTGACCTCCGCGACCTTGAGATAAGACGGTGAAAGTTTCCTCCTATCTGCACGGAAGCTCTGGCCCTTGAGGAATCATGCTGGTGATTTTGTTTCCCACAACGGTTTTTCGTTAAACCTTTGAAATTCAAAACAGACACACACACACACACACACACACACACACACACACACACACACACACACACACACACACACAACACAACACACAAGGATTAGCTGCTGCTGAGCTACTGTATTAAAAAACGCCAAACAAAATGTTAACCGTGAACTATTTTAATCTCTCAAAAATTCCAAATGTAATCCTAAATTGTATTTTCTGTCATCACTACCCATTCTTGGGCATACTTTTTCTGATTCATATACGAGGTATTATTTCAATACAAGTACAAAGCATAGCGATCACAGCAGATCATTTGAAAAGTGCTGATGAAGGGAGGGTGTGGGGGGGGGGGGTTACACCATCGCCAACGCCTGTCAGATGAAGGGGCTTAAAAGATAAAAGCCCATACTTAGCCTGGTGTGTTCATTAACATTAACATTAATCATTAACGATTATCATTACACACAAAAATAACAGGTACACAAATTAGAACTACACACTCATGCCACCATCAAACCTTCCCTTCTGTGACTCTGACTGCTCCGGGTCCAAGAGCAGAACAACCCGACTCTTTGGAAAGCGAGACATCGGATTCGGTATACAGGGGAGACAAAAGGCACATTGTCAGGAGGAGCTCTGGCGCGCTAGCTCCCCAACAGTATCAGTTGGCCCTGCATGTCCGCCATTGGAACTGAGCTAGCCGCGATGCTAAGCTGCTTTTGGGAGTGCTTGATTTGCCCCTAAAACGGTTATGGATTAATATCTAATGTTTTCGGTTTTTTTACCTAAACAAATGAAATCTGCACAGGGTGTAAGACACATTTTTGAGGACTTGAGACATGAATAGCAAAACAAAGTCATTAAGCGCAAATAGAAAAGCAGACCGATTTCAAGAGAATGCCGAGATTCGGGGGGCTGGGGGGGGGGGGGGGGGGGGGGGGTGGATTAAGAGTGAGAGAGAGACTACAGAGCTACAGACAGAGAGACAGAGAGAGAGAGAGTGCTATAATGTGGCTGGAGCTACAGTCTATGGGGTTGGAGGGGAAAGTGGCGGCGAGGGCACAAATGAATGAGTGCAGGAGAGATAGTGCAAGATACTGAGCCGAAGATTTGGCTTTTTAATCGAGTCGGTGCGGATTAGCGGCGGATTATACGGGCATTGCGACATAGCCGCAAATTAGCTCGCTAGCTTTAATCTGACGGGCGGACAAGGCGGAATACTTGACCAGAAGAAGTGTTGTGTGATGTATGCACATATGTGTGTGTGTGTTTGTGTGTGTGTCTGTGTCTGTGTGTGTGTGCGCGTGTTGTTTGTGCAGGTTGATGACTTGTAGGACGATCTATATGGTTAATGTTCTTTGCGTGTACAGGTTTCAGAGGACATACTCGCAACTCGCGACATCGCTAAAGTCTATCTCTGATTTTGGTTTGGCTGGAGGTGATTGTGTCTCATTCTTGACTAATTTATCAGGTTTTACATTATTGATGTGCTCTCAT
>PIJE02000088.1:501815-509315 GCA_002895965.2 Coryphaenoides rupestris
CATCTCTCTCTCTCTCTCTCACGCTCACTCGGTCTCTCCTAACTCTCTCACCTTCAATCTCTTGCTTACCTCTCTCTCCCTCTCTCTCTCTCTCACCTCTCTCCTCTCCTCTCCTTATTAACCCCTCTCTACCTTGTGTCTCTGCCATTATTCTCTCTCTCTCTCTCTCTCTCTCTCTTCCTCTCCTCTCCTCTCTCACCATCTCTCTCTCACCCTCTCTCTCCTCACCCTCACCCTCTCTCTCTTCATTCTCTCTCCCATGTGTTTTTTTTTCTCCTGGCCCTGTGTTGTGGAAATAGAGTTAAGTGACCCAGTAGTAGGCTTCCATTAAGTGTCCCCCACACCCACCAACACCACACCGCACGCACATGCACACCACACACACGCACACACACATACACACACACCACACACACACAATATACACACAGCACACACACACCCACACACACACAACACACCCTTGCTTGCATCAAACAGTCCTGTGTGCCCCAGAGCTGTAGGCACAGCCATGTTGTGACACAAGCCCCACGCTCAGCACCAGGACACTCAGGAGGGCAGGGGTGGTGGGGTGGGGGGGAGGGGACGGGGGTATGTGTGTGTGGGGGTTGGGGGTGGGGGGGGGGGGTTAGCCAAGAGCCAGCCATGCATTATTTCACACGCCGAGTGACAGCCATGCACACGGGCACAAATCCTAGCCGACGCCACCGTGTGAGAGAGAGACAGGGAGAGAGTGGGAGAGAGAGCAGGGAGAGAGAGAGAGAGAGAGAGAGAGAGGGACAAAGAGAGAGATGGACAGACAGAGAGAAAGAGAGAGAGACAGACAAAGAGAGAGAGACAGACAGACAGAGAGAAAGGGAGAGAGACAGACAGACAGAGCGAAAGAGAGAGAGAGAGAGACAGACAGACAGAGCGAAAAGAGAGGAGAGAGGCAGACAGAACAGACAGAGGGACGGACAGACGGATGGACGGACGGACGGAGAGAGAGACAAAGAGAGAGAGGGAGCATATGCTCATCACTACGTGTGATGGTGTGTGTCCGCTGGCTGCTTCTCCTACATGTTTGACTTATTGTGCGTGGACCAGAGCAGACAGGCCCAGCGCGGCGTACAGAACCAACGGTGTCCCCCGTCTCAGAACGAATAACCCAGATATTAAGAACTTTGAAGGATTTGAGTTTATGGGAATTTAAGGCAAAGCGTTTGAGGCAATGTTTCGTGTATTATTTGTATTTTTAAAATAGCATATCCTTTTATCCACAATGTTCCTGTCTATTGCAAATTTTAAAAGATGAATTTGGATTCATAATAGGCCGAACACACAAGGTGTTTTTTGGCGTTGCTGTGGTCCCATGGGTAACCACCAGTAGGACCACATTTACATATAAAAAACTGGAAAACGTCATTTCCTCATTCTTATTCCTCTTCTTTTTCTTTTTTTTTACGCGGTAAACCACTGTTGCCAAGTGACCTGTTTTTTTAAATCTATTGTCTACCCAGGATAGAAGCGGATACGCCACACCGTCTACACACAAGCATGACATTTCGGGGACATTTTTCCTGTCGGTGGTGACGGCATAGCTCACCTTCCTTTCAGTGGAGGAGCTTTGGAGTTAAGGGAAAAAAAAGCTGTTTTAAAAGCTTCTTCTCACAGCTCAATTGCTCAACATTATTTTCAAATCAGAAAGTAAAGTAAAATTTGATATAGACTATAAATCACGTAATAAGCCTGACAGTCAGGAAGCCATTTGAATGTTTTCACATGAATGACGCTTCAGCCGTAGCCTAATTTTAGCACATCTTAGCTTATTTCGAGCAACATGCTGTTTCAATATAATATTAATGGGTTATCAGACGTCATCGTTTAGTTATTCTCTGCCAAGAATAAGGAATCATTTAATTCCCAAATACTATTATAATTCTCAATCCTTCTTGGATTTGATTGACAAGTAGGGCCTATACACATTTATCATGTACCACCTAATGGCCGTATTATAGTAAATACGTCATTTGTATCGTATTTAGCTGGTTTTGTGGATATTTGCCAAATGTAACAGAGATAGACACACTGCTTCACATCTGCTCACGAGATACCACACACACACACACCACCACACACACACACACACCAACACACACACACACACACCACACACACACCACACACACTGTACAATACAATTTCCTGTTTGCCGCATTCAAACCCCGAGCCGTCCAATCACACGGCTGCCTCTTTCAAACATCCCGGAAATGGAAGCTGCCATGAAATCCCATTGGTGGCGGGCAGGATTGAAGGGATTTCTATATGTTTGCGTTCCTATTAACCTATTGAAAACACATTATAGTCCCCTGCTGTTGCGTTTCAGTGTTCAGCGGGCCCTAAGCCTTCTCCGCGGAGCCAGTCCAATGCACAGCGCTTTTCCAATTTACTCTCCTATTCAAAATAGTTGTCTGGGAAAAAAAAAACCCCTTCTAGATGTAGATAGGGGATGGGAAATGGATGAGAGAGGGAGGGGGGGGGGAGAGAGGGAGAGAGACTGGGAGAGATGGAGTCGGGGGTGGGGGTGGGGGTGGGGACAGGAGGGTGAGGGTGGGGGTGCATGTGTGTTGGACGTAAGGATGAACAGACTTTCTGCCTGTTTGTACACACACACATGCACACACACACACACGCACGCACAACGATTGTTTGTGTGGAACAGTGCATGCGTGTGTGTGTGTGTGCGTGATTTTTTGATGTAGGTTCCCCTGTGTGTGTTCGCTGCTGCTGCTGCGTGTGTGTGTGTGTGTGTGTGTGTGTTTTGCTTGCATTGTAGAGGAAAGGGTGGTGGTGGTGGTGGTGGTGGTGGTGGTGGTGGGGGGGTGTAGGCCTACTTCCTCTTGGCCCTCGTGATGTCCCACCCCCACTTCCTGTCAACCAGAAGCCTGGTGCTCCCAGATAAGGCCTTCAGAACATTCCCTCTTTCCTGTCCCCCCCCTCCCCCCCCCTGTCCCTCCCCCTGTCCCCCGGCGCAACACAACGCAACGCAACGCAACACAACACAACGCAACACAACAATCCCTCTCAGCGCCGACTCCACGGCCCGTAGGATAAATCACGTTGATAAGACAGACAGCAAATAGTATTATTCCTGCCAATGTTGGCCCGTTTCCATTCGCCGCGGTGGAGAGGCGACAGGAACCCGTTATTAACAAGCGGTTTCCTTTTTGTTCCGAGTGTCCCAAGTGTGTGTGTGTGTGTGTGTGTGTGTCTGCGTGTATCATTGTCTGCCTGTGTGCCTGCGTCGAGTGTGTGTGCACGTGTGTGTCTGTGTGTGTCTGTGTCTGTGTCCTGTGTGTGCTTTGAAGTCATTGTAGAATCCAGTAGATTGTTTGACAAGGTTAGTTGGATGAAGGCACACTCAGCTGTTCCTCTGGTGCAAATCGATACTGCTGACCTTTTATTTTATGTGTGTAACCTTTTGTATCAAGCTGTGTGTGGTTGTGTGTGTGTGTGTGTGTGTGTGTGTGGTGTGTGTGTGTATGAGGTTACAGCAGAGTTTCTGGCTGAAAGAGAGAGCCGAGAGCTGTGAAGTCGGAGGTACAGAGGAGGTGGATAATTGGTGTGCTGCTGCTGTCGGTACCACAACCACACCCATCCTCACTGCAACCAAATCTCTCACTCTGGAGCTGGAGACGGAAGGGGGGGAGGGGGGGGGGGTCATAAGTGTGTGTGTGTGTGTGTGTGTTTGTTTGTGTGTGTGAGTGATAATGCGTGTGATAATGCGTGTGTGTTCGTGTGTGTGTGGGTGCACGTGTGATAATACGTGTCTGTGCATGTGTGTGAATGTGCACAAATGCTCGCACGTGTGCCTGTGTGTGTGTGTAGTTGAGTGATAATGTGTGCGTGTGTAGGTGTGTGTGTGTGTGTGTGTGCGTGTGGTGTGTGCGCGCGTCTCTCCGTCGGACATGGACATTGCTTGGATACAGGTGTTCAGTAATTCAAGTCAGAGCCCATTGTCCATTGTCCCTCTCTGGACTCTCTGAAGTCAGGTGGGCTGTGTGCCACATACTGGGTCTATTGAGGACAGGGTCCCTCCCTCGTAGGCCTGGACTCCTCCTGGGCGGCCCCCTGTGAGTCCTGCCCCAGAACTCCATCAAACACACCGTCCCCGGAGGAATCTGTGGAGACACGATCGTAACCTGAGACATCTCCCTGTGTAGCCTTGCACAGAGGACTTGGTTTTAATTCATTCATTCATTTGGAGTTCAGATACAGATATTGTATTGTGCTGACGAGCGGCCTGCCGTGTTTCCTGAATGGAAGATCTGTGTTGACTCTCTTTGTTGGGGCGAGTCTGAATGAAAGCGGAACAGGATTATGTTTCCAGTCGGCGGGGGAGGAGTCGGGTGTCCCCACTAGCACAGTTAAAGACACCTCGATGTAGATATGTTCATCTAGCCTGAAGGGAAGACGTGGGATTCATACTGTACTATCTGGTATCAATACCACAGTGATGTCATTGAAGAAGAAAATCATACCACACATCACATTAACATATGTGTGTATATAATGTATACAATGTTTAATTACATTTACATTTACATTTAGGCTTTTATCGCTTTTATCCAAAGCGACTTACAAATAAGTGCATTTGTCAAAAGAGAGACAGCAAGATAAGCAAGATAAGAATAGAGCAGGTTTCAAGCATTCATAGTTGCAAGGCTAATAGAACGAGTTTCATAATTGCTCGGATGCCAGCATTAATAGCTGGGATCAGAGCAGAAGTACCATTCTGAGTGCATTACCAGACATGGTAAATATATATAATGTTTGTATAATGTAATAAATCAGGCACTTTAGGCAATTTAAAAAAATGGGTTAAAGATAATGGCAGGACAGATTCCACACACTCCACATAGCTTGCACCTTGATGTGCTCGTAGATCTGCATAAAACAGTGATGAACTACCATCATTACCAATGCTAAACATCTGTCACCTCTCAACTCATAAGCAGCTAACTACCCCAATTAACATGCATGTGTGTGTGTGTGTGTGTGTGTGTGTTCTGTGTTTACTCATCCCCTTTATGTCATAGTCTTAAGGCTCCTACCTACTGACTCGGCAGGACACTAACGTGGTCGGTGGTCCACGCTATAGTCTGGGAACAAGCGCGGGGCGGTGGGTAGATTTCTACCACCCGGTTATCTGCGCATTTCTCTTGACCTCACATCCCATTGGTCCTTCTTGATCTCAAATCTCATTGGCTGTTTTGCCCAGCGTAATCATCAGCCAGATCTCAGATCTCAGTGCTCCCAAACAATATGCGAGTTGGGCTTGATAATGTGTTTGTGGTGTGTCTGTGTGACAAAAATCGTTGCCCTCCCGACTCTACGGGGCGAAAATCGTGTGTCTCGAGGACCCCCCCCCCCCCCCCCCACACACACACACACACACTCACACACTACACACCAATCAGAGCCGACTTCACCCTGATCGCCCTCCCCCCCACTACTTCTGCCGAGTACGGTCGGCAGGTTTGCCGTGTAGAGGGTCGGAGCCCTTACTCCCATTCCATCTGTTGCCAACCCCCACCCTCCCACAGCCGCTCCACCAACCCACCCAACACCACCACCCCCCCCGCCAGATGTAGCTGTCATCGAGGCCTTACCTACAGCACTGGTGTTGAAACGCTGATAGGATTAGGAAGGAGCGAGGATGAGGAGGAGGAGGGAGGAGGCTTAGCTTTGGGTGGGGTGGGGTGGGGTAGGGGTTGGAGGGGGGGGGTGGGGGGGGGGGGGGTGTGACGGAGATGCTGGCTGTCTCAACATCTAAACCCAATCATCTCAGAGTTGCACCGTGTACGAGATGAACGCAGCCATCTTGCTGCCGAGCGCCGCCACGGCAAACGGCAGCGGGAAACAAACTGCAACAAAAAAAAAAGATGTCCGACTGTCAACCGCCCCCTTGGAACGCAACGGGCCGACACGACGCGTGATGCACGTTGTGATCATAAACTGACCGCCAAACGTCGACACCCGGTGGTCCCACACACTTCCCCGATCACAAACGGTTTGATAAGCGGGGCCGGGAAAGTCTTTGGTAAAAACTCCGGGCTTAAGTTGTCTGCCACTGGAACTACACCGAATAAATCCACGCTTCCCCAAATCCAATCTGCGTGACTGTGCTGGCGGGGTTTTCATCACGGCGGTGTGTGTGTGTTATTTATTTTATAGAATGATGAATTGATGCGCCGCCAAACACCAGGAGACAATTCAATTTCAATGGAAAAAATAACACGTTTATTAGGCGAGATATTAAGTTCCGTGGGAGAGGCCGGGGCCAACTAACCGCTTTATTGACCCAGACGTTGTGCTCCTTATTGAATCAACAGAGGCGGACCCGAGCCCACCGAGGCTATCTGGTGGTCTCAGTGTATATTATTAATAACACGTGTGGACACAGCGCTCCGCTACGATTTCATATTATCACCGGGCGCTCGGTGGGTCCATCAAATGATGATGAAATAAAGTCTGAGCCACTTTTGTACCCAAGTCTGAATGAAATTGCATCAAAATATGGGATTGGAAACAGAGGACAGGGGAAAGTCTGTGTAACCATAGATTAAAATCCATGGTTAAAGGTCCTTTGTGTGCTACAATGTATATTGTATCCTAAATAAAATTGTGTTTTATTATTGTGATTGAACATTTTTATTGGATTCATAATTTTTTTCCATATCGCCCAGTCCTGCTCGTACATGATATTGATGTCACTCTTCGAGAAATGTGATAGTTATTGGCTTCTAGTAATAACTAGCGATGTGCCTATATGCGCCACGTTATCATTAGCAGTCTATTCAGTATGTGTGTGTGTGTGCGTGTGTGCGTGTGCGTGTGTGCGTGTGTCTGTGTTCTCAATGATAGTCCACAGCCAGATAATTACGTTTTTTAGCAACCCCCTGCAATTACAGCGTAAATATAGACACATTGATGGGGTTCATAGCGGAGACATAAGCTATAGTAACTAGCCAAGATGACCCTATCCTGCAGCCAAGACACACACACACACCCAAGACCACTGCAATTACACGGCAGAATGGTTGTTGTCATGATATTAGGGGCGGCTGTACTTCAGTAATACATAATATCGTGATACAGTTTTCAGCCATATCGCCCAGCCCTACATTCAACACAGTTAATATGCTCTCAGTAAGGTCTCTGATTTCTCCACTTATATATGTTATATACTCATATTTTATATGTTAATTCCTAAGTGTATATTTAATTTCATTTTACTCAGTAGCTTTTGGTCTGTCCAACAATTTGTATGATTAGTTTGTATTTCGTAAGAAAGTTTATTTTGTCATTATTTATGATGTATAAAGTATAGAAATGTACAGAGTAACCCTATCATGTATACTAAAGCTGTGTGAAGGCTCCAGTCAACTCAACAACCAGTATATTTGGGCATATATATGGCCAGTTAGTGGCTCAGTAGAACCGGAAGGTTGTTAGTTC
>PIJE02000088.1:514315-520991 GCA_002895965.2 Coryphaenoides rupestris
TCATCGAGGCCTTACCTACAGCACTGGTGTTGAAACGCTGATAGGATTAGGAAGGAGCGAGGATGAGGAGGAGGAGGGAGGAGGCTTTAGCTTTGGGTGGGGTGGGGTGGGGTAGGGTTGGAGGGGGGTGGGGGGGGGGGTGTGACGGAGATGCTGGCTGTCTCAACATCTAACCCAATCATCTCAGAGTGCACCGTGTTACGAGAATGAAACGCAGCCATCTTGCTGCGAGACGCCGCCACGGCAACGGCAGCGGGAAAACAAACTGCAACAAAAAAAAAATGTCCGACTTGTCAACACGCTGAACCACGGCGACACACGCGTGATGCACGTTGTGATCATAACTGACGCCAACGTCGACACGGTACCCACACACTTCCCCGACACAACACGGTTTGATAAGCGGGGCCGTGGAAAGTCTTTGATAAAAACTCCGGCTTAAGTTGTCTGCCACAACACCGATAATCACCTTCCCCAAATCCAATCTGCGTGACTGTGCTGGCGGGGTTTTCATCACGGCGGTGTGTGTGTGTGTTATTTATTTTATAGAATGATGAATTGATGCGCCGCCAAACACCAGGAGACAATTCAATTTCAATGGAAAAAATAACACGTTTATTAGGCGAGATATTAAGTTCCGTGGGAGAGGCCGGGGCCAACTAACCACTTTATTGACCCAGACGTTGTGCTCCTTATTGAATCAACAGAGGCGGACCCGAGCCCACCGAGGCTATCTGGTGGTCTCAGTGTATATTATTAATAACACATGTGGACACAGCGTTCCGCTACGATTTTCATATTATCACCGGGGCACTCGGTGGGTCCATCAAATGATGATGAAATAAAGTCTGAGCCACTTTTGTACCCAAGTCCTGAATGAAATTGCATCAAAATGTGGGGTTGGAAACAGAGGACATGGGAAAGTCTGTGAAACCATAGATTAAAATCCATGGTTAAAGGTCCTTTGTGTGCTACAATGTATATTGTATACTAAATAAAATTGTGTTTTATTATTGTGATTGAACATTTTTATTGGATTCATTATTTTTTCCATATCGCCCAGTCCTGCTCGTACATGATATTGATGTCACTCTTCGAGAAATGTGATAGTTATTGGCTTCTAGTAATAACTAGCGATGTGCCTATATGCGCCACGTTATCATTAGCAGTCTATTCAGTATGTGTGTGTGTGTGTGTGTGGTGTGTGTGGTGGTGGTGTGCCGGCGCATGTGCGTGTGTGTGTGTGTCTGTGTTCTCAATGATAGTCCACAGCCAGATAATTACGTTTTTTAGCAACCCCCTGCAATTACAGCGTAAATATAGACACATTGATGGGGTTCATAGCGGAGACATAAGCTATAGTAACTAGCCAAGATGACCCTATCCTGCAGCCAAGACACACACACACACACAAGACCACTGCAATTACACGGCAGAATGGTTGTTGTCATGATATTAGGGGCGGCTGTACTTCAGTAATACATAATAACTGATGTGTCAGGAGCCACATCAGGGGGACATTCAACACAGTTAATATGCTCTCAGTAAGGTCTCTGATTTTGATTTTAAGGTCTGATTTCTCCACTTATATATGTTATATACTCATATTTTATATATTAATTGAGTTAAGTGTTGATTAAGTGTATATTTAATTTCATTTTACTCAGTAGCTTTTGGTCTGTCCAACAATTTGTATGATTAGTTTGTATTTCGTAAGAAAGTTTATTTTGTCATTATTTATGATGTATAAAGTATAGAAATGTACAGAGTAACCCTATCATGTATACTAAAGCTGTGTGAAGGCTCCAGTCAACTCAACAACCAGTATATTTGGGCATATATATGGCCAGTTAGTGGCTCAGTAGAACCGGAAGGTTGTTAGTTCGATCTCCGGCTCGTTCCTTCCTAGCCAAGTGTCGAGGTGTCCCTGAGCAAGACACCTGACCCTAAGTGATGAACGTGTGTATGAACGTGAGACGAATGAAGTCACACGTTTTGGGCGACCACAGGTCTTGTAAAGCGCTATTTAAACGCAGTCCTTTTATCAAGGACCAGTTATGTACGATAAGCCGATTCAAAACAGCTCGACGCGTGACAGCGTAACACAACATAAAGCGTCTATGTTTCTTGTCCTGTCACTGGTTGGCCTCTAGATGTCATCCCTGGCTCCTGGCCAGCAGATCCCTGACACCAACGCTCAACTGACCGACTTTCCGTAAACAATTCCTGACATTTCTGGTCGAGTTACTGTGGGAACTCACCCGTATTGGACTGACTACTATTCTTCCTGCTATGTCGGACGCATTCTGGATCCGTTGAGCCACGGATTGGCCGATGATCTGAAGTCATGAAGTAATGCGTTGGTTTTTTTTTGTTCTTTCTTGTTATAGAACCTATACGCATCCGCATCCTCTGATCCAGACGTTTCATAGAAAATGCGAACAGAGAAATACATTTAATTCGTATTCAAGCAATCTCAGCAGTACACATCTCCTGGGGGTGGGGGTGCGGTGAGCATGTGTGTGTGTGCGTGTGTGTGTGTGTGTGTGTGTGTGTGTATGTGAAGGGAGGGAGGGGTAGTGGTGGGGGGGTGGTTACTTGTCACCCTCTACCCCCCCCCCACCACTACCCCCCACCTCTGGGACGTCTTGTGTTTGCTTTCTGATGACTCTGGCTGAGACTGAGGGAGCTGAGGGGGCTGGGGGGGCTTTTTCATTTAGATAAGCAGTGGCTTCACGGGACAATCGGGCACACACCCTTATATGGTGACGCTAGCGGGGACAGTCAAACAGTTACATCATATACATTATAAATATATTTATACTGTATATAGGTTCATATATATGGATATGTGTGTGCGTGTGCGTGTGCGTGTGTGTGTGTGTATTGGTGTGTTGGAGGGACAACACATTGTTTCTGACATGATAATGATAATGTATTTCATCATGATCATGTTAATAATGCTGCCCGGCCCCATGTCGCCTCACCTGTGTGTCATGGCCGCCCTCATCTCATTGTCCTCGCCTCTATTTTAAGTCTCATCTCCATTTGAATGGAGCCGTTCCTGTCGCTGCTGCCCCCTGTGACCTTTAGTATGGAAATAAACTCCACCATGGGCATATTTATGTTGCGATCCAGGAAGTATGCCGTCACCATGACGAAAGATCAACAATACGAAGCCTTAGCCAGTCCCTCATCATGTTCCACTACAGGCTCGCAGAAGCGGTGGGACATGCCTCTGTTCGGGTATTACAGTAAACTACCGATTAAAAACCATGTGATGAATTGCTGGTCATGTATAGTGGTATTATAGCCTATTAGTGTGGCCTGTTTCTGTATTAAGTCTAAAGTGTCAAAGTTAACAGTTGTTGTGGTTATTGTTGTTGGCATACAGGCCTTCTGCCACCAGTGGCTGCAGGCAGATTGGAGGGTGAATGATGGTGGATATTATAATGCCATAATTAATTACATTTGTTTATGGCCACGGTAATGAATAGCGCTATCACTGTTAAACTGTGATTGCGGGGGCAAAACCACAGTTTAACAGGACCCCCAGGATCCTCCTAGGCCAACACACAATTTATACCAAACACAAACTCGGCCAGCAGTAGTAAACTGTAAAAAATGGTCTGTAAATGCTTTCAAATCACCACCGTGTTGACTGGCCACTGGAGAAATACACATATTACAATCCAGTTCTGAAAGCGTCATCCACTTCCACAAATGAGTGTTCTTCTGTAGAATTTCTCCGTAACAAAACAGGAAATAAGGTGTAACTCCGCCTCTTGCACTTTCTGGTTTCCTGTCCCCGCCCACCCTTCCACCACATAATAGGACTGCTGGATCCCAGTTTAGGGCTGATCCCAGGTTAGGACAGCCACGCCGATAAGGGACTCCTCTTCCAGTCTGTTGAGTGTTGAGGTTGTTTACATCTGTGTGAAGCCTCACTTCCTGTCCTGAAGCCCCCTGTCGTCTGGACGCACGAGCCGGCGAGCGCAAGTGGGCTAATCCCGGACCCCGGCCGCTTCACCACACTATCAGGGGCCACAGCTTTTTCCTCCCTGCCACTACACACACAAAGCGGAGGAAGTGTGTGTTTGTGTGTGTGTGCGTGCGTGCGTGCGTGCGTGCGTGTGTGCGTGCGTGCGTGCGTGCGAGAGTCTGTGTGTGTGTGTGTGTGTGTGTGAGAGTCTGTGTGTGTGTGTGTGTGTGCGTGTGCATTCAAACATGTACGTGAGCGTATGAGTGTGTGCGCTTGTGTGTGTGCACGTGTGTATGTGAGCGTATGTGTGTATGTGAGCGTATGTGTGTGTGTGTGCATGTGTGTGTGTGTGTGCTTTGAGAGCACTTGGGATTTTCTTCCAGAGGATGTGGAACTCTGTGATTTCATGTGTTGTTTGCTGACCAGCGTCATGCTCACACGCTGCCGTGTGATTGGCTGCGTCTCTGATCTGTGGCAGAGAGGAACCAGAGGGGGTCGTTACCCGCTGGGGGTCCGGCTGGAGGCCAGCGGCTGGGCTTTGAGTCTCCCAACACACGCTATTGTTCCTGACACTAGCCGAGGAGTCGGCTCGCTGCACCGGTCCCTCTGATGTTTTACTGTTTTGGATCATTTTTTATTATTTAGCCTATTAAATGTACCACAAGACGCTTAAGCAGTTGATGTACAAAATGGGTCGCCTCTCAGTATTTTGTAACCATATGGAAAACCATTTTTAATCACGGATTACTGGGCTCTCTCCGTTTGCCATGAGTGTGTGTGCAAGTTCCTGCATGTACATATGTACATACACACACACTATATATATATCGCTGTCGGTACAGTAAGATTTCAGTAGAACAAGTTTCAGGCACTCATAATATGCGATGCTAAGTACTATTTTGAAGTGGCAGGATGTACAAACATACCGTACGTAGTATGCGCTAGTAGGGATCCAAGAGTGGATGGGATCTGAACCCTGGTTGCGGTAACAGGAAGAGGGTTAGGGAGGAGCGGGGGGGTAAAGGAGGAAGCTATGCACATGCATGTGTGAGTGTGTATGTGTGTGTGTGTGTGTGTGTGTGTGTGTGTGTGTGTGTGTCTGTGTGTGTTTTGAGTGTGTATTCATATGTAGATAATTACTTTACCGACTTTCAGCTGAAAACCCAACCTACCCAAACACATTATTCTAATGATTAATTTATTTGAATTTATGCATTAGTGAATCGATTAGTTGAGAAGTACTTGCATTTCGCTGAAGTGTTTCAAGGTCTCAGCACATTAGCTCCGCGGCTAAATAATGAATGCTGCCTTGGTGTCGGAAAACAGTTAGAGTTTGTGTTCTTATGTGATGAAATATGACATTATGTGCACTTGTTTGTGCATGCGACCTGAATTTAACTCGTAGCCAAGAATGATCCTATAATAAAGAGTCGATAACGATAAGATGTAAGCTACAGTAACAAGTAAGTCAAGTTTATTTGTACAGCACCTTTCACAGACAAAGTCACAAAGTGGCTGCACAGGAGTCAAATAAAACCATCACAGTAAGAAACAATAAAACATCAAAACAAAGGACATAAAACACACAGAAATACAGACACAAGAGGCTAGACACGGGCTGCTTTTTAAAAGTGTCAAATTTAAAAGTAATATGGACGACGACCCGGCCCACAGGTCGAGAATTTCCCATTGAACGAAGTCAATGTTCACTTTTGACATCATGTGCTGTATTCTTGGTGTGCAGACTTTGACATCAGTTGACTTTTTGAAGGCACTTTTGAAAAAAAATCGTCTCAAAAGGAATCGCCGAGCCTCGTATTCAGATGGTACGCTGTGTGTAAAAATGCAGGAAACCCCCCTGTGAGACACTTCTGTCGTTCTGTCATCTCTGGGAGATAAGTGGGGGGGTGGGTGGGTGGGTGGGTGTGTGTGTGGTGCCAGCCGTCCTCCCACCCGCTCTCCTGGGACAAAACATTTGCTTTGACAAAATGTTCCCAAGACAGGCAGGGTTCCTCGTCGCTTTTTATTCAGATCACTGAGACACAACCCTCCATATGGCCCGATGCACTATACACCTCTCTCTCTCTCTCTGCTCACCACCCCTCTCTCTCTCTCTCTCTCTCTCTCTCTCTCTCTAAAGAAGTCAGGACCTACCTGATCCAAAGATGTAACTACTATTTTGGGTTGGAAATCAATAGAGATGCATGCATATGTTATTATATCTGTTATGGGTTTTAATTTTTTTTATGTTTTCTTCCTCCTCTCTATCTCCGTCTCCTCCCCCTCCATACCCAATTTCTCTCTTGCTGTCTCTTGCTGTCTCTCTCTCTCTCTGTCTCTCTGTCTCCCTCTCTCTCTCTCTCTCTCTCTCTCTCTCTCTCTCTCTCTCTCTCTCTCTCTCTCTCTCTCTCTCTCTCTCTCTCTCCTTCTCTGTCTCCATGTCTCTAGGTGTGTGGTCCCAGATACAGGTGCCCAAACCCCAGATGGAGGTGACGAAGGGGCAGACGGCCATGCTGCAGGCCTCGTACCAACCCACGCAGAACTCCGACATCAGCGCCAACGCCATCAGCTGGACCTTTACCAACACCACCGGTTTTTTGGTGTTGGTGAGTGTGTGTGTGTGTGTGTGTGTGTGTGTGTGTGTGTGTGTGCGTGTGTGTGCGCCAACAACGTAGTGTGCATCACTTTAGATTG